>CM046337.1:14545981-14951612 GCA_025403435.1 Artocarpus heterophyllus
TTAAGTTTTTCTTTTTCGTTTTGATCAAATCGTTTTCGGGTCGTTTGGTGTTGTTTTAAAAATTGGTGAAAATGTTTTTGTCTTGGTAAATGAGATTTTTTTTATAATTGTACTGAGAGTGTTTTTAAAATTTTTACCTAAAAAAACGTATAAAAAAATTTACAAAAATTTTGAAAACAAAAACAAACAACCAATATTTCTTTAAAGACTTATACATTATACGAAAAATATATATTTTTAACCACTTATATATATATATATAATAAATTTATCCGTATATGTATAATATATGGTTTAACGTTTTTTTAAATCCTTATATATAATATATATAGGCTATAATATAAATTTTCAAGCCAATAGATAAATATCTATTCATACGTATATATGTATATAATATATGAATTTAACGTTTTTATTTTGCAATCGTTTATATTCACACACGCACGTACGTAACTTGGACATATGCCACGCATTTTTTTTTTAATAAATACAAGATAAACGTCACACACACATTTATGTATTCTTTTTTTCCTATTATTATTTTTTAAATAGTAATCTCATAAAAACAAACACATACAAAATTATCTTCTTTTTACTAATGCAAGCATGGAATGACATAGTTATGATAAAAAGATAAAATAATGATTTATAATTATGTTTTATTTTTATTGAAAAGTTAGGTGACATATGACAAAAGAAACTAAGAAAACTAAGAGAGTGACTAAAGAAAGTGATTCTAATATTTCTCCTACTGTACTGTTTCCGTCACTTCCCCTTCCTTCTTATGAAGCTTGAGCGTTCGGTATTACTTCATTAGTTCATGTCTTGAAGAGTGTGCTAGCTAGCAAGACTACTTTAACAAGTATGAGAGTTGTCTGATACATTCTCAACACTTCTGACTTTCCAATACCCTAGAACCAAAATCAAGTACATAGACTTTTAGTCGTACAATAGCATATATTGTTGGAGCAGTGTGAATTTTTTTAATTAAAGAATTAAGAAAAAAAGAAAGTAGCTATCTCCAAAACTATATTCTACGGTTAGCTGGTTGAAAGTAGCTATTCTACTTACATTTTATAAATGTCATATAAATTTATTTATTATATAACTTAATATATAATATAAATAATAATATGATGTAAATTTTTTTAAATATGACATAACTAATACAACTTTTAAAAGTGGCACATTCTATGTAATTTCCTCTAATAACAGTATTCCCTCTTGCACTAGTCACGTCCTTTGGGCTTGAGGCCCATGAGGTAAGAAGAGGAAGATAGAAACTTTGAGCTTGTCTGATCCGTGATGGCACCATATCCATGTTAAAATTTATGTTATTTCATAATTTTTTATTATTATTCAAAAAGGGTCATTTAAAAAAAAAAAAAAAAGATTTAGTCCACGATTTGAACTGAACGACCTGGTCTTTTTCCAAGTCCCAAATTCTCTCAACAATATCCTCCACCCTCAACGTTTCTTTTCTTTCCCCTTGCTCTTGAATTTTTCTCTTTAAATAGAGCAATAAAGCATCAGCTTTTTATATACATAGAAAAAAAGCTCTCTGCTTTATTGAAAAAAAAAATTATCGAAAAACGTTTTCTTCTTTCTTGCTGTTTTGCTTCCGAGTAATATTAGGTGTTTGTACTCCGGCCTTCTTCGGCGCAGAGGAGGTTCGAGACAGAGGTGATTCTGGGCTGTTTTTTCCTGGGGACGACAGGGCCGATATACTGCTTGCACAACTTTGAACAGAGCCGCGAAACTTCTTGAAGAAAGCGACCTAATCAGCTACTCGACCCAAGTTTTGTTTTTTTGTTAAAGTCGTTCCTTTTACACTCTGCAGCAACATATATATATATATTTATGTATACTAGAAGGACTTAATAGACTTGAGCACACCAAAATCATGATAGCCTTGGCTTTCCTGTCGAGAATGAACACATACGAAATTCCGTTTGGTCATGATGCTAATGTAAAGGTGAATGTAATCGACCATCCATCTATACTGGAGGAGAAGTTTTCCGAGTTCAAGAATCAGTTACAAAATCGTGTCGTTGGAGTTGGCTATGAATTTAAACAAGGCTCGGGAGCGAGATCTGACCGATGGTTATTGCTCTGTGGCGGGGGTCGTTGTCTAATGATGAACATGCAAAAGCTGCCCTATCTTGAGAGTTTAGCAAAATTTTGGCTGATGAAAGTATATGCTTTGTGGGGTTGAACCAGAAAGTAAAGGACTTGATGAATGGATGTGATAGTCTTCACTGTGAAACTTTTGTGGAACTGGGTTATTTGGCTGCTCGGGTGCTGAAGAAATCCGGAATTCGATCGTGCGGACTGGACAACTTAGCTGCTGAAGTTGGCATTGACGTTAAGCCAAAACGTGCAAGTTTGACGGATCTTGATTGGGCTGAAGGCGCTATATTCTTCTCGGAGGAGCAGATAAAATGTGCCATATATGACGTTTATTACTGCTTCTTAATTGGTGACAAGCTTCTGAGCATGCTTTAAAATGTATAGAGCATGCACAAAGTCCTCACTGTTTTAAGGTAGTTTAGATGTCAAAGAGTAGCCATATATAATTCTATCGATTACAAATTTTATCGTTTAAGTTGTGTTTTGTTTAAATTTGTTAGAAGTTACTGCAGTAATGTTAATGGTGGGAAAGTTTTTCTGTTTATGCTGATGCAATTTTTTTTATGGGATTAAATTTCGGCAATATTTTCCAGTGTCACACTTTTTATTTTATTTTTTGCATGGTTTAAGTATTGTACTGTATGACTTGGCTACGGCATCAATTTTCACGGTCATCACAATGATTTTGCTTGGGAATGTTACCACGTCTCCTACTTTTAATTGCTCGGGTTACTGTAATTGTTTGTTTGTAAATTTAGAGTTTATATTATATTAAAACCTTCTTTATTCTTATTTTGTCGTAGTGAAACTCTACCATCTGAGAATACTCAGAATAAACGTAGCCTTTAATTAAAATGAACCACTATAAATCTGTGTATTTATTATTTTCCTTTATTGTTTTGTTATTTTGTTTGTAAGTAGTAATCGCATTGAGGAATTGAGAGATTCTTGTGTGACAACAACTCATATTATAATGGTGAATTTAATGAGAGAATATCATATATATAAATACTGGACTCCTTATAGACGAACCTGCACACCAAAGATCATGATACCCTCGGGTCTCCAGTCGGAAATGAACACAAACGAAATTCGGTTTGGCCATGATGCTAATGTAAAAGTGAATGAAATCGACCATCCATCTATACTCAAGGAGAAGTTGTCCGAGTTCAAGAATCTGTTGCAAAAACGAGTCGTCGGTGTTGGCTACCAATTTAAAATTTCCCAGTATATTGTGCCCGTGTGGGATTTTGGATGGTTTTGTCTGACGATTAAAGCTTTTATATGCTACAGTAACCCAAAAAAAAAAAAATCACTATAGTGTAAAGCTTTTACATGCCACAAGAAATAGTTTTAAACCAACGGTTTTAACTAACTTGTCAAATACCCTATAAATTGGATAAATTGGGTGGGCCCAGAGACAGTTTAATGAAATTTTTGGCTGATGAAACTGTATGCTATGTGGGGTTGAACCAAAAAGTGGCCAATGACATGAGGAGTTGGGATGAACTTTACTGTAGAACTTTAGTGTAAGTGGGTTATTTGGCTGTTAGGGTGCTGAAGAAACCCAGTATTCAATCGTACGGACAGGGAAACTTGGCTGCTGAAGTTGGCATTGACATTAAACCAAAATGTGTAAGTTTGACAAGTATTGTTGGTCACTGGACTGCCGCTAATTATATGTTCTTCTCGGAGGAGCAGATAAAATGTGCCATCCATGACGTTTATTACTCCTCCTTTATCGGTGACAAGCTCTTGAGCATGCTTTAAATATGTCATATATATATATATATATATATATATTTTTTTTTTTCTGAGATAGAGCACTTTTAGTTTATGCTGCAATTATTTTATGGGATTAAATTTCTGCAATATTTTCCAGTGTTACATTTTTTTTGTTTAAATTTTATGCATGCTCATGGATGTTTTAGCTTTTTGCAGTCTCTGTAATGTATGACTTGAAAGATTATTGATAGCTAGCTAGCTTCGGCATCAATTTCATAGTCATCACAATGAGTTATGTGGGGCTGTTTGTTGTGTTTGTTGCGAATGTTGTCACGTCTCCTAATTTTAATTGCTCGAATTATTGTAATAGTTTTTAAATTCGGTTTTTTTTTTTTTTTTTGAGAATTTGTATATGTGGTAATTAGATTCTATCAAATACATTTCATTTAAATAAAAACTCGGAATTAATTTCTTTAATCAAAAAAAATTTGCAAATAACAGGATTGTAGGCATAGGTAATGGTGTAATCCTACACTCGACTTCGTTTAACTTAGGGTGTTTGGAAGAGTAGTTCAAACCAATGGTTTGAACTTTTAAATAGTGTAAAGCTTTTACATGCTATAGGTAAAAATTATAGTGTAAAGCTCTTATATGTTATAGTTTTTAAATTCAAACTGATGGTTTAAATTACTTTATCAAACACCCAAAGGGTTTTAGGATGCTTATAGTTGTAGTTCCAACAGCACTATTTTAACTGCAAACAATGCAAAGTTCTTACACGCTTATCGTGTAAAACAAAAAGCTCCCAAATATTACAATGTACGGTTCTAACCATACAATTTCAAATCTTATCCCAAACACCACATTTAAATTCAAATAACCCAAGTTCAAAAAAATCAAGTTGAATAATTTTTTTTTTCTAATCAGACAAAAATGTATGATGGGATAGGCATTTTTACCATATAGTTTGGTACTATTATATTCAGTTAAGTTTTAATATGATTAGAAGTATTTTTATGTCACCATGTAAATTTTAACATAGATACTCGTAAATTAGATCATTAAAAAGTTAATCCAATGATTAAAATAACAATACCTATTGGTAAAACAAAAATATTTGTTCCACCGTAAGAGCAAACCATGAAATTCTTTTCGCCCCAATCTTTTCCTCAATTAGGTCCTTAAGATTACTATTTTATGCAATGTATTGGTTAAATATTGCAACAACTCTAAATTGGGTTTTCCCTTTTTCCAGGCAATTTCCATCTTTAGAGTGTCAATAAATATCTTATATTTTTGCATTTGACTTGAATTATGTATCATATCTATGCTGCCTAGTTTTTTGTTTTTTTTTTTTTCTTTTTTTTCTTTTGGTGGTGCATTAGCCCCTCTGTTTTATTTTGTCATCTCTCATCCCCTCCTCTATCTCTATATTTTCTCATCAATTTTCTTTTTTCTCTTTTTCTTTTTCTGAAAAAGAAATATAAAATTCCTTTGTTTATTTATTCTCTTCTTCTGCAGAAATCAAATTAACTTTCAAGAAAATAAAAGCAAATTAATCATTTCTTTTCTTACAAAATAATTGGGAAATCGTTATCATTTTTGATACGTTATTTTTTCATTTCAACCACATTACAAGTCTCCAGGTTTGTCATAATAACTAATGTCATTTTCTTCTATAAGCTATATGCATAATATTTTTTCACTTGTTTTTCCGTCAATTTTTTTTTTTTGGTTTCTTTACTTATTCAATTACAGGAGAAATAAATTCCAGAAGAAAAGAAGGAACTTTGCATGGAGGTCATGTTAATGGAAATACTACACTTTACTTGTTTGGAATAGGCGTTTAGGATAATACAATTATAGGTCTTCTCAAGCTTCATTTGCGGCCAATCTAAACTAGAAATAAGGGATTTTTTTTGTATATATTTTTTTTCCTTTATGATTGCATCAAAGATGGTTTCATGCTCAGAATACATTGTTTAAAGGAGATTTCATTTAGGATTTCAATGGATCATATGGCCAGTTCTAGGAAAGGCGATTTCGACATCGACTTAGAAAGTGGTGGTGAGGCTGAAACCACCACTGAAGATGAAGAAAATGGCAGTCATGATGATCAAAAGTCAGTTTCAGGCATCCAACATCCAAAGAAGATATTGAGCAGGTTGAGTAGTGGACACATAAGTAAAGACAGATCAACAAAATGCAGTGATGGATTAGGGAGAATCAAGAATGTTGTGATCAACTTTGATGAAAATGTGGTACAAAAGGCAGAAGACAACTTTTGGGATCATAACAGGAAAACAATGAATGAGAAACGCCAAAAGAGTACAAGCTTTAATAAGAAGCATCCAAAACCTCCTAGGCCTCCTGGGCGCCCCTCACAAGATGCAGCGGATGTGAAGTTCGTCAACGAGATTTTTGAGCTTGCGAGGTTGAGGCGTACAAACAGAGAGAGAATGAGGGCTTTGAAGAAAATGAAAGCAAATAGTAAGGCATCATCCTCAAACATCAACCTCATCGCAATGGTCATCACCGTTTTTTTTTGTCTCGTGATAATCTTCCAAGGTAGTTATAACGTGTTGGGTTTCTGTCTCTGTTTTTTTTTTTTTTATGTAGATTTATTTTTGGTAACATGTCCTTTCAACGATAAAAGACGTACGTGGTTTTTTTGTTCTTAATTTTTTAGGTATCTTGGGTTCTCGTACATGATGCAATGGTGTTCGAGTTGAGCTGTGTTTGGTGAGGAGGAAAATGAATATAACCTAGGTGAGAGAGGAAAAGAGAGAAAAAAAAAAAAAAACTTTCCACTTCTTGTATTTTTGCAACGGATTTTCTTCTATGATCCTCCATGTTGGGAGAAATTACAATTGGGGTGTTCGAAGGATTTGAAATCCCTCACCCAACTCATTCTCTCATCTTTTCCCTTCAATCAAACAACAAGAAGTCCTAAAAATTTTTCACTAATCCCCTACTCCTATCCTCCTGCAAAACAAGCTCCCAATTTGTAAGTAGATTCATCCACATCTGCCAACTGAAATAGCAGCATTCTACTTTGAGAACAATCACGTATGATTTTGTAGTTCCAACTCTAAATAGGCCTTGAATGTTTCTTGAAATCGTTGAGGAATGCTAAGTGCAGGATTAAGTCCTTCATTTATGTGGGATCCTCGTAGGTCCATAGCAGGGCCCACACGAATGAACATCTCATATTATGTACTTGTGCTATGCTTATAGCTTGTTTGGGGTCTGGATAAGGCAGTCAATAACTCAGTTTACATGCACTAAATGATGGGTTGTACATGAACAAGCACAAGGAAGATAAAAAGACCGACAAAAATGATCCTATTCTTGCACAATTTGAGCTGCAAAATAGGGTGCGAACAAGACTCCAAGATTGTGTGATTCTACTTGGAAACGAACCATCTCTTTTCCCAAGGACGGTATCATCTTTCTTGTTCAAATCTAAATGAATCTCTGCTGCTAATAGTTACACGCATTTTGTCATTCTAACTCAAGAACCTCTTATTCTCCATCTTGTAGATACCTGCCTCTTTATTGTCCAAGCTAGAACCTGCTTGTAAAGGTTAAATACAACGAAAGTTTCATTGCAGATTCGAATTGTGCTGATTTAGTTGCGTTGGCACGGGAAAACTGCCCCGAGAAAATGTCATCACTCATTAACACCTAGAACTAGCCGTCTGTACATTCGATTTTGTAACTTTAATATCAACGTTTCAATGCATGATCTTACATGCAAATCTAGCCCTTCCACAACTTTGTGATGTTCGTCATAGGAAAAAAAATGAATATACTGTAATTTTGTCTAAATCTGCTTAATCATGAGCTACAACTTCCTATTTCTTGACTGATTAACTGATGCATTGTTTAGAATTATGAAAGCAAAAAACTTTCTTGGCCCAAAAGAAGGATTTGAAAGGAGGGTGAATTCTAATTTTGCCCAAGATATAGATTTAACAACAGAGAAGATGCAACATCTCTGATTCAATTGTTGCTGTTACACTGCCGAACTTCAAAATCTTCTCACCAAAATTTGAATGAAGATGAAGACTAAAAATCAGAGATACTTCCACATAAGAAATTTCAATACTTGTACCTTCCAAGTCCTTGAACGGACAAGTTACTCCCTAGACCAACTACGATTTCACAGGCTCCGCTCGAGGTCTCCACAGTCCCACCCTGTATTTGTGGGTGTATTTCAATATCAGCTTCCTCTGGAACACAAAGATCAAACAGAACTCTTAGCAAGTAAGCAGATGGAGGGAAAGATGTTAAATGTTAAATCATAAAATAGAACACAAAAACTCTCCAAACTGAAACCTAAGGGAAAGTTCAATCTTCAATACAAGCCTTTTCACCACCTATTAATAAGTTTAGAACCAAATATGGTTAGTGTAGAAATACTTTTTCTTTTTAATGAAAAAAAGTCCTCTTATTGATTAATCAATCAAATACAAGGAAAGAGGACAAGGTATCCTCGGAGAAAGCAAAAACAAAAAGAAAACAAAAAGGAAGAAAAGGAAAGAAAAATAAACTAAAATACAAACACGGTCATGACAGAACCCAAAACTGAAAATTAAAGCCCTATATCATCTTTCCAATTCCTGACTATCAAAAAGAAAGGATAGTTCTTAAAGACTTTGTCTGTTGAAGTCCACAATAACGCAGAAAACTTTGCTTTCTCAAATGTCATCCACTGCCAACACTTAATCTTCAAAAATCCTTGCGTTTCTCTCCATCCAAATTGTCCACAACAAAGCCAGAATCAGACAATTCCATAAAAGCTAGTGTAGAAATGTAGAATATCTGACGTTAAACTAATTAGTGTCCGGATTTTTAGGAGTTAGAATATCTTGTTTAGATTAAATTTTTCAAACTCAGTTAGTTCCTAGATTTTAGGCTATTAGGTGATTTTCCTGTTCTAGTTTCAAGTCTATAAATCCTGAGATGTATTCATCTTTAAGTGTGGAATAAAAAGTATTCATTCCAAAAATTATACGTTTCCTGCTACATGAAATACTATAGTTAGTGTGGAAAACCTAAAGTGATTAACATGATGAGCACAATTTTTAAACATAAAAGAAAGAGGAAACATATATCAAGCCCGAAAAACTATAGAAGCAAAAGCACCCACAAACGAGATAAACACAAACAATTACACGACTAGACAAGGACACATGAGCTAATTTTGCCATCATCTCTAGACTAAGCTTCCAGCAAAATGTTTCTCCCTTGAAAATGAAATCAGGCTTCAGATCCACCTAGAGAAATTTAATCCAGCAACATAGATCACCTGCTTCAGCACTACAAGCATATTTGGCTGATACGTTTATCAAGTATCATATTTCTTTCTCCATATATGAATAGGTATAACTTAGAGCTCTTAAAGAATGCAAGGTGCAGACTTCCCAATTGTATTGCACTCCAAAACTCAACAACCTAAACAGAATGATGTCAAAACTTTCTGCCAAGTTCTTCGACGTAACTACACTATAGAACGAGACGGTTTCCGGTTTATAGTACAAATTTAGAGACACATCAACTGTTCCAGAAGCATCCGTTGTTAAACCTATGATTTGGGATCGCTCAAGAGAAGCATGTACAAAACTTGGTCTGTTATATTTTGCAAAAACCTATAATCACGTAGATATATAATCATGGTTGAGATCAAGTTTTCAAATCCCCATATGGCAAGAAAGACTATAAATTGGCAAAAGAGAGAGATTTTCACATGTTTGCAAGGGATTCCAAGCTTCTTGAGCTTAAGAGTGCGAGTGAAAAGAAGCTTTTGGAAGTCCCCAATTTCGGATTCAAGCTTAGGCACATGGGTTTCAACTCCTTTGCCTATTCCTTTTAGAAATTCTGGTATTCCAACTTTCACTGCAACAAAACAACTACTACTTCAGTTTCTTCTTGACTTAGAACACCAATCTGTTCACAATACCAATTTGATTTCTGAAAAATTAAACAAATAGATAACCTCATAGTAATAAATAAATACACAACAACAACAACCAACAACAAAAACTCCAGTATACAACCATTAATTTTTCGCTTTCATTCATGTTCTGCAGAATGTTAGCAACTATAAAGAGAAGGAAAAATAAAATTAAAAAAAAAAAAAAAACCAGTTGCCTGCATTTTAACTTCTAGAAATTCCTAAACAAAATGAAATACAAAACCCAAAATTCATTCTAACAATTCTTTTTTTTTTTACGTCGATTTCTAATACGGCAAAACAAGAACACAGCTCTGACTCAACTAAACTGAAATTTCCCCTTTATTTATCTTCCAGTTTCTAGAGAAGCTCAAGCATCGAAATCTACAAAAAGCAGTAATTTTTTCGTTCTAGCCAAGCAAACGGAAAGGGGGAAAAATGAACTAAAATGGATATAAAAATCAGGAAGAAACTTGGATTACCTTCATAAGCGATTGATTTGGAGAAGAATCGAGCGCAACCAGGCGTAGAACGGGATGCGGAGATAGCAGTTTTGTTGAAGAGTAATTGCCTCCAAGCCATCTTCTCCTCTCTTCGTCTCTCGATGAATAATGTGCCGTATGTTTATCAGCGACAGTGAACCTCAAAAGGTTCTGCGTGTAAATATTTGGAAACAACAAGTCGTTTATGTGGCGAAGTATGCTGTCGTTTATCACACAAACGAAACGACATACAGTAGGTGATCTATAAAATTTTTATTTGCTTAACTGAGAAAACGACGAGTCGTATTACTTAAACAATCATCTGTGGTTTATTTCTCAGACGACATGCAATCGTTACTTATAAACCTTGCAGCCGTTCGTTAGAATCTATATACGTAAACATATGTGTGTGCCAGTGTGAGTGTCGTCTCTTGCATTACGTGCAGTGTTCTTTCGCATTGCGAATGGCATGTCGTTTGCCTTCTAGAATCTTTCGGTCCTTTAAAATCCAGCAACACATGTCCTTTTAATGTAAACTTGTATGGCAGTTATTCAAGGGAGAAAAAAAAAATCGTAAACAGTTAGTTTCATTTATTCTTTTGAAAAAAGAAAAAAAGATTTCGTTTATTCTTCAACGACATGTTATTTACGTAACAATAGACAAGAAAGCTTGTATTTAAGTTCTAATGTGAATATGGAATAAAAAACCAACACTTCATTATTTTGTAAAACTTGGTGTTGTTTTTTGGGAAAAAAAAATTATCTCGTCTACTGTTGTTTTTATAAAAAACGACTTGTCGTTTAAATTAGGAGGGGCAATATTTAAGGCAAAAATGAGAATAATTTCCAAACTTTTAAGTGTCTCCTCAATTCAGAAAACCTTCTACCTTGCTCAAGGCAACATTCCACTAGGACTGAATTCCTCCGTAGACCACCTTCGAACCAACTTACCTTCGTAAATTTTAAGCCAAAAATTCACACACAAAAACCAACATCAAAAGCAAATTACCTTTCTATATCGCTTTGCTTGGGAAAGCAACTTAATGCGACACAAATCACAGATGTTTCCCATATTCAGTTAGCTTAAACCTTGCACCACAATGTTCTAAACTGTTTTTGACTCAAAGAAAAATTGTGGCCAAATTATCTTAAGATCATGTCAATTTTTTACTACTACTTGCTTAGAGTACAAGCAATGATGGGGCGGAGATTAACTCGGTAGAACAAACTATAGGTAAGCTTGAAGTTCAACTTTATTAAATGTTTGCAACTTCCTTGTGCTCTGAAGAATGATTTGAGCAGTTATTATGATACCATATCTTATCCTGTTCTTTCCATGCCAGCCTTGTAATCTTTGCTAGTAAGGTTACACCTTTATCATGGACCTCAAGAATGGAGATTTCAATGCCCCACTCATTAAAAGTTTGCCTGGACGTGGAAGAAAAGCAACTCCTCAATGGCCAAAAGGGTTGTTGGTTGACATTATATGGTTGCTGTTTCCAGAAGATTGGAAGTAAAATCAAAAAGAAAAATAAAATAGCAAAAAGGGGTTTGCTTGCTATTTTCTTCTTTTCTGAAGAATTTATGTTCTATATAAATTTCATTGATAATACACCTAGTGATGATATATTCATTTACTAAAAACACTCGTATAAAAGCCTCAATTGCTGTTACAAATTTACATAACAACTAACTTAATAAATTTGCAAAACCAAGTGTCCTATCACAATTTTGACAGAGGTTCATACAGGAATCACATGGGCAGATCCTAACCAAAAAAAAAAGAGTTTTTGTGGATGAAATTTAGAGACAAAAAGACCAGCTGATCTTTTGCCAGTCCTCCTATACTTTCCCCTCATTACCTGCCAAGATGATGTACTTATCTTTCCTTGTTAAGTTGGTGCACTCAAATCCTAAAGCTTCAGCAATCTTTGACTGCACATAATTGGCCACTTCAAAATTGGATTTCCCTCCAATCCCACATGTGTACTCTTCTGGTAACTTCTCAAGAACCTTTAAAGTGCAAGATGTTATTGGGTTCAACAAGAGGAAAACCGGGTCCATGAATTTGTACCCGCCAGCAGTCGTTCCATAGGACATGCCGACCCAATAATCTATGGCTAGCGGAACAATTTTGTCGGTTAGCTCTGCAAACAAAGGACTAAACCTAAGTAAATACGGCTCTCTGCAGGTGGTTCCTTCGGGACAAACCACAAGGTCACTGTGGCTTAACATCTTCTCCATCATCTCGGAGTCTTTCTCCCTATTTCTCGTTAATCGAACTGTCTTGATCGGTGATATCAGCTCGGTAATTCTGCTCAAGCCGTATGTGACTGCCATGATAGGCTTCCTCAAACCCATTGATACATAGATGGGATCAAGCAGAGTTCTGTGGTTGCATACATAAAGTGTGCCCTTCAATTCTTTCATGCCAATGCTTTCTGGTGTGACAAAATCTTTTTCCCTTATATTGTGGCCTGTGCCGGTCATTCCAGTGAATGATAAGATTGGTATGGACAATTTACGAGGAAGGAATAGGACAACAACAAGTCTTATGATAAAAAGGAAAAATCCAAAACGAAGCCATAGAAGCATTTCTAAGGTGGCTTGAAAATTGGGTTTGAAAGCCAATCTTCCATCATGGAAGATCAATGGTTTTGGATATTTCTTCCTAGGAAGGACTTGCCAATTCCTCTTCTCACTTTCACTTACCAAGTGAAGCACCTATTGTAACAGAGAAAAACATGAATTGTGCTCATTAAAGCCACTCTAAGTACATAACAAAATTTCAATAAAATCAAAATAAAAGGTTAAGCAAATTAACCTTGCAATGAGAAAGGAATTGTTGATCAAAGGACCTTTTTATGCTACTGAGGCCTATGAAATTAGAATCAAATTTCTCTTCCCCAAGTATCTCATTCAAAACCATGTCACTTGCTTTCTTTTCCTCCATCAGACCAACAAAATAGCCACAAACCTCCTTCAACTCTCTCCCCAGAATTGCATCGACACCTAGGTAATCTACAAGGAAGCCTTCCACCATAACTTTAGGCAAATTGGTAACTCCTATTTTCCTGCTAAACTTCATCACCATGTCGAAACCTTCGTTCCCAACGTCCTCTAAGAAAAACTTGGGCAGCACGGCTCTTCCAACTCGGAAAGTTCTCTTCCTAATACCGAAAAAACATACAAAAACCATGATCTTCAACCCCAACTCTTCACCAGCCAAGCAAACAAAAGTGTAGAGAAAAAACAGGATAAAAGCTCTTACAAGCCCCCCGGCTTCAAAAGCCACAAGCATGAAATAAGGAAAGAGAGAACATGACTTCAACATTGCTCCTTCCAAATGAAACACAAGTGCCTGCTGGCTTGGAGCTACTTCTGCTGATATTTGATTGGGAGAAAATGAAGTTTGAAACTTCAAACGCGACGTGTTAGCGGCGTTGAGCTTCCATGGCGGGCTAAATTGGCTCCATATTCTTGTGAACATAGCTTCAAACCTGAAGAAAAAAGCCTTCAAGTTAACAAGAGCTCTAGCAGTTTTTTGCTTGTTTTTTGGCAGTATTAGACAATAACACAATATGGCACTTACACGAACAGAAATAACATGTTCTTAAAGCAATGGAGAAAAAAAATAAATAAATAAAGACCCTACAAAAGACTAAGAGAGTAAAGAAGAGAGTCCTTTGGTGATTTTCAATGTAATGTTAGTTTTAACTTGATTATCTATATTTTTTTTTAATTCACATAATTGACTATGGGGGACGTATTTACCTATCATAGTATATTGAAAACATCACCGTTATTAATGGCTGAGGGTAAGCTTGCCAATTCACATAATTAGTCAAATATTTGAGATTATCTCTTAATATTTCAAATTGATATTTTCTTTCTTAAAACTTTATTCCAAATAAAACTCACTCGTTTTGATTGTTAGACCATACACCACATAGACCACCCAAAAAATCCAACAAAAAGAGTGTTATATCACAACAGAAGCAGGAATCATAACTAAGAATCATGCTGAATATGCTTCTGAAATTCTACACAATAGGATGTTTTGGAACCTTAGCTTCAACCAATTAATTCAGAACGTTGTAGCATATAAGAGAGCTTCACATTGTAACTTACTTTTATTTTACATTATAACATGTAAAAGCTTTAGACTATGGGTCCGTTTGGCACGGTTTCTGCTTGTGCTTTTAGTCAATAAAGAAAAGAAATAAAAGTTGTAGTTTTACGGTAAGTGTTTAGAATCATATTTTAAAATAGCTTTAAAGGATCAAAATAGTTTTAGTTATTTTTAAAAGTTACAAAAATGATATATTTAAACTTATAATATATTATTTATATTTTGATATAAATTTTAAATCTGTTTCAAAAGTATTTTTTTAAAAAGCTATATTTTATAAATTTGACAAAAAATATTTTTAAAAAACAAAAGCTCTCCTGATTATTCATTCAAACATATCCACAAATAACTTTTAGGCTCAAAAAAATTAAAAACGGTTTTTAAAAGGTCCTTCTACACAGACGTGTATAGTCAAAAGGATAAACTCCCATGATATTCAATATTATTCGCTTCTTAACGAAGAAAGAACGGTTATTGCCCTTCACGTCACCTCTTGATTTGCCAACGGAAATTAAAAAGAAAAATCTTTGGTCACATTTGTATGTTGTATCGCGTGGCTGGCTTGCTAATCAACATTTGACGATTTGCTGAGAACATTAAATATTGCAATAAATGTTTTGCGTATTTGCTTTAGACTTTGAGAATTTTCTGCATGAAAAGATGGAAAATGTTGCCTAGATTTTTGGTTTGTCGCTTAGCAATTTTAAGACTAGTTTTGGGGCGTCATTGTCGTCTTAATACCATAGAAGTTGATTGACGAACCATTGGCTATCAACAAAACGGCAGTATTCAAAGCTTAACAAAAGAGTATATATCATATAATCTTATTTGGTAAGCTATGAAGCCTAATTATTACATCAAAGCAGCAACGACCAAGTAAATTTCTTTTACAATTTAAAAAGATTATAATTTCTTCCTTTTTTTAAGTGGATTTCTACGAACAGAAAATAAAAGTAAGACCTGTTTGATAAAGGTTTTGTTTGTACTTTTAATAGTAAAAGTAGAAAAGTAAAAACTGTAGTTTTTTCTACAAGCGTTTGAAATCATATTTTTAAAAAAGTTTAAAAGGATCAACATGGTTTAAAAATTTTTTAATAAGTGATGAAAATGCATTAATAAAATTCATAATATCTTATTTAAACTTGAGTATAAGTTTTAAAATCTATTCTAATTTTTAAGAAGCTATATTTTAGGCTATGATTGAAAACACTTTTTAAGAATCAAAAAAACTTTTGACAGGTCATCTAAACACTTTCAAAAATAGTTTTTAACTTAAAAAGCTAAAAATAGCTTTTAAAAAGCCTTCTCCAACAAACCTTTAGTTCTTACGTTAAGGGTAAATTACAATAAATCTTTTATGTTCTTAAGCTTTTTTCAATTTTATTGCTCTTACTGATATTATTGAAGTTAGGGTGCATAATTCTTAAAAGTAATTGCTACATATGATCTAACTAAATATCGTTAGACTTTTCTGTCGGAAAATATGCATCAATTAATCAAACTCTATTATGCCCACTTGGCATCCAACTTTCAAGAACGTTCGAGTTGATGACAAAAATGAGCCCCTAGAAATTAAATTCTGTCAATTACTAGAATTTTTTTTTTCAACCCTTGAAGATGATAGCATAACTATGCCAA
Organism: Artocarpus heterophyllus; assembly: GCA_025403435.1. NCBI lineage: Eukaryota > Viridiplantae > Streptophyta > Magnoliopsida > Rosales > Moraceae > Artocarpus > Artocarpus heterophyllus. The sequence goes on from CM046337.1 coordinate 14,562,048, forward strand.
CACACACACACACACACATATATATATATATATATTTTAATTGTACGTTATTTTCTTTCCTGCTTTCCTTTTTAACTAGTTTTATTCATTTATTTAGATGGACAAAAAACTCAAAAATTAGGAAGAAAGTAGTTGAACGTTATATGTTATTGTTTGCTTAAGCCGCCATCATTTGAGTATTCAACATTAATTGTCCTCTTCAACTTATTGATAAGCTTAATTTACATTTTCAGACAAATTAAAAAAAAAATCACATTTTCACACTGTCCTTGTAAAACATTATGGTTTTTTTTGGTGTGAAAAAAAAGCTATGTCATAGAACTATCAAAACCGTTGAGAAATAAAATTAATTAATATTAAACGAAGAAACTCTAAGCAAACAAAGTAAGAAATTTAAAAAAGAAAATTAAAGAGTACTCTTTATATTTCTGTCTAAATTCAAAGTTGCATTTTCAATGACCAAAAAAAAAAAAAAATTGTGAACGTTGTGCATGCCTACCTTGCTTATGGTTGTCGGTTGAAATCCAAATAATCAAATGATCTTATTTTTTAGAGAAAAATTTTATTTTTCTGTTTTTTTAGGATATGGCATTTTCCAGACATTTGTACAGTTAATGTATCGTGGCTTGTTCTTGAGGAGTGTCCCATGAACAACTAAAATAAAGAAATTAAAACCATAAAATAGATCTTAGTTATTATCACCCACATTTTATATCATTTAAAAAAAGATAAAAAAAAAAATTGAAGATCATGTAAAAATAAATGTTGTGGACCATTTGTTTATTTTATTAATTATATTGACGAAAAGACAATTCATAAAATTTAAAAGAGCTGCAGGGAAATATATAAAAAAAAATATGCATATTCATGGACGATTTTTTAGTGGTTACGTTCTTTTGTGGACAGAGACATATGAGGATAAGGATGAGCAGCCGTCCTCTTTAAATATTTTTTCCCTCGTAATTTTATATATAAAATTTTATAAAAATTATATTCTATTCTTTTAAAATTGTATTTCGCTTTCTCTAAATTTATTTTCGCTCCTCGCCTCATTAGTTCAGTTACACTTTTATCTCCTCACTAATTTTTCTGGTTGCGTTTCTGTTTGTGAATACCGATTAAATTATCGAAATAAGTTAATTATATTATAATTTAAATAATGATGTGGTATTATATACAACGTATAATGGAAAATTGAAATCATGTTAAGAGGGCTTTAAGGATAGCACGACGAAGAAATCTTTTTCAAATTTATAGGGACATAAAGCATTGTGTTTAGATTATTGCTTAATTGAAAATGGCATTGCACCAGAAGAATAGATTTGTGTGGTTAATTTTTGTCAACGTGCAGCTTTGGCAAACACATTTTCGTAAAAAATGAAATGGGGTCCCCGTTTTAATTATTGTTCTTATTCTTGTTTGTTCAAACTCTTTAATTTCAAAGATCCTATTTAACAAAATTTCATGTGAGAAAAGTATTACGTTTAATGATCGCAATTAATTATACTCGCCTCCCTAACTCGACCAATAATCTAGTGATGAACATACAATGCCCCTTTTTGAGGTTTTTTTAAGCAAATGTCTTGAATTTTGTTAGATTAAGAAACTCATCTTTTTTAAAAAATGGTTAATCAGTTATGCATTGATTTGTTGTCTATCATTAATTAACTTGATAGTTGATCATTCATTAACTTGATGTTCCATCGTTGATTGGATCTATCACTAATAGATTCAGTCAATAATTAATTAATGTTAATCAATAATGTAGGGATTCATCAGTGTCGCTAAAACAAGACATTCTAACTAAAAAAGAATATGTTAATCAAAATGGATGGTTAAAGCCAACCATGCACATAAATTTTCGTAATGAATGCTATGCTATACCTCTTATTCTAACTCAGTTATGAACAGTGTAAAGCTCTCGTATGCTACAGTAACAATAAAAAAAATTGCTGCAGTATAAAGCTCTCACATATTACAGTAAAAGTGGTTCTAACTAACGGTTTCTACTACCTTTTCAAACATCACATTAGACACAAAAGTTAAGAGGGCAGAGAAAATGACATAGGGTTAGAATTTTCTGCATCGTAATTATTCAACAAAAGGTGTTTCGTTTCAATTTTTTTTTTCTTTTTTCACCATTGCTCTCTGAACTCTTCGTGATTGACAAATCGGTTCTTTAAAAAAAAAAATATAGTGTAGCAATTGACCCTATAAACTTCAAAATTTGTTTATAGGTCGTTATCGATTGCATCAGTGGTGCAATTGATAACTCGGTTACTATTTTTAACAGAAATTACATATGCCTTGCACATGGGCAATGACATGAGGGGTAAATTAGGACATCTGAAAATTGCATTCACTCCAACAAACACAATCAAAATCAGCCATGACAACAAAAAAAAAAAAAGAAGAAAAAAAAAAAAGAAAGAAAGAAAGAGAAAGAAAAGAAAACCCAACTTACAACAGGTCTTATGATTTATTTATGGATTGCCATGTTAGATCAAAACCCAAAACTATTTCCCTTCTTCGAATGAACATTTGAAAATGGCAATTTTCAGTGGTGCAATTGATAACTCCGTTAATTGCCAACAATCGGATCAAAACCCAATTTTCAGTGATATCTAGTGAAGAAGGAGGTACAGTAAGGCTACGTTTGGCGTTGTCGAGAAGAGCCTAGCGACGGGGAGACGAAAATGGAGATCTGTGTTAATGGATAGGGAAGGATGCGATGGTTGATGGAGATTTGTGTCGTGGGTAAGTGGGGAAGATGCTCCTAGTCTTCCTGGGGTTTTTTAATTAGGTGTTTAAAATAATGGTAGAAATCGTTAGTTAGAGCCACTTTTATTGTAGCATATGAGAGCTTTACACTGTAGTAAATTTTTTATTATTTTTGTAACATGTGAGAGCTTTACACTGTTTATAACTGAGTTTATGACGTGAACTATAGTGAGAACTACTCAGTCAAACGCCTAGCTAATATTTTTTTCCCGAAAAAAGACTACTATTGCCCCTGAGAGGAGTTTACGTGTGAATCACATGCCAGATTCCGTCATCAATTTAACAGAAGTCGCAATTGGACCATTGATGAAGACAGTCTAAGTTTAAAGGGTCAATTGCTACAAGGTTTTTTTCAGGAGTCAGTTTGCCAATCACGAAAAGATCAGGGGTAATTGCACAAAAAAAAGCCATCTTTTTTTTGTTTATAGGATTGAACAGAAAAAGATGGTTGGATGGTTGGTAAGTCCGGAAAACAAGTGTCGAGTTCAAAAACTGTGAATCCCAATTTTTGGGTCACATACACGTCTTGTGATATATTGTTATCTACAAAGAACAAGTTGGATATATACATATATATACACACATACAAATATAATTTAAGTCAAAATCGAAGATAAATTTTATGTCATTTCCATTTCAAAAATTTAGTGACATTAGTCGTTACGTACTTACATATACGACAAGTAGATTAATATCCCTAGCAATGCTTGAAGTACAGCGCCATTGAAATAGTGCTTGTCCCTACCAAAAGAAACGCAACGTTGGTGACTATTCTTACATGGGGAAAGTCGTCTATTTATCTAATTAGTCACTTTGTAATTGGTGCAACATTAGAATATAGTTACTAAAAGATCATTTGGTATTATTTTTAAAATAGGTGAAAATATTTTTATTTTAAAAAATAAATTTTTTTTAAGAATTGTACTGAGAGTGTTTTTAAAATTTTTTTCTCGAAAACCATGCAAAAACATTTCTAAAAATTTTAAAAACGAAACCAAACGGAGCCTAAAGTTTCAAAAATTAGGTGCACTTCTACAATTGTAGCGTAGTGAATGGTGATAGATCCAGAATTTGAGTTCAATAAGAACACAAATAAAGATAAAATTTACAAAGTGAATGCGGTAGGAGAGGAAAAATAAAATAATAAAAAAAAAGAATGGAACCAGCGTGAGAGAGTCATCATTTTTGCAGGAGCAAAACTTAGTAGTGTTTGGTAAACTTTAAACTTAAATGTTATAAAATATGAGAGTTTTATAGTGTAATATATTTTTATTTTAAATGTATGTAGCATGTAAAAACTTTACGTTATGTTACGAAGCCAACTTATGAACTTGGACTCGGTCCTCAAACACCCTGTGAAAAAAGCATAGGTAGTTTTTGAACCTGGCAATTCAAACAAGAAAGTGGATTTGATAAGCCAATTTTGCAAGTGACCCGAATCAGAGCCCAAAATTTAGAGACTTTATTAAAACAAGCACAAAGATGACGATTTTGGATGCAGTGTCCTGGCTTTTTCTTTCTTTCTTTTTTTGTCTTTCAATAGTTGCATCGATAATTGATGGTGATTAGGTGAATAATATTATTTTTAAGAACGTCTTTACTTAAACATGAAAAGGAAACGGAAAGGTACGAGTGCGGATGCTTGGATGACAATTTTGAGTAAATTGGATGATATATTACTTCTTTATTATTGTTATTGTATTCTATTATTTATTTTTATTTTTTTATTCATGTTACTTCCCTTAATTAAAAAGCTAAAATACTTATAAATAACGCTTATTTGTCTAACCTTAACTTAAAATACTTGTAATCAATTAAGTTTTTAGGGTTGGGATACAAAGAAGTTAAACTTGCCTTGTTTATTCAAAAGGCTTTTTTGCACCAACAAACTTGAACTAATTGATTTTGGCATCTCAACTTTTGATTTTGGCAATCTTCCCCCCTAAACTTATAAATTTGTTGTGAATAACCTCCATTGACAATTGTGTTATTTTATTGACAAAAATTGACATGTAATTTTTGAATGTGCTGTCAGTTAAGGGCATAAACTATCTTTTCTTGTGAACGTTAGCCCAAATTTGTTTTTAAAATAAACTTAATTCAAAACTGTACAGTTTCGTAAAACTTATTTAAGACCTTAATCACAATAAGTTTAGGGTAAAGTATATAAATATGATGACTTATATTATTGATTAATAACTTATATGAAAATAACATGTCAAATTTTATCAAAAATTAAGACAATTACCAATGGGATGATTTGGAACTAATTTGTAAGTTTAGGGATAGATTGTCAAAATTAAAAGTTTAAGAACAAAATTGCCAAAAACGATTAGTTCAGGGACATTGGTGCAAAAAAAAAAGTTCATACTTGGCAAGATTTATAAGTACATGATGATTTTTGAGAAAATTAAATCTACTACCACACTTTTTGATCTCATTTTTATTAATGCCCCAAAAAAGCCAGCCGCAAAAATATGATGTGATATGGGAAGATTTTGACGGCAAAAAACAATTTCAAATTAAGTAAAAGCCTTCTTTTTTTTTTAACTAAAAAAATATGTTTTTTTATACATGTAAACTATTTTAATTTTTTTTTTTAAAAAAAAAATAACTGTAGTATAATAAGAAAACTCAATAGGATAAAAAAAAAAAATAAAAATATTTTAATGTCTAAAAAAAAAATTTTTTGCGTCAAAAATTATCAAAAAAAAAATTCATTGACAAAAAAATTTTTTTTCAAAAGATTATTTTTAAAAACCCCCCCAAAATATGCCACGCTTTAAAGTTTATCAAGTTGAACATCTCTGTCCTCTCTCCGTCTCCCCCTTTCCTCTTTTCTCTCTCATCTTTATCCGCCACCACTCAAACCCAACGCCAGATATCATAGTGGCCTCCTTCCTCGCTCGTCGGCAACAGTTCGAGTCGTACTGGAGTTTGAAGGTCTCCCTTTCATCTCTCCACGCATTTGCTCCGCGCTAGAGATCAATCCTTGGAGATCGCGCACCAACTAATGAGATCATGGCTAACGATCTTCCTCTGCAATCTCCGGCGACGATTGTGCAGATCAGGCAAAGTCCCGCGGGAGAGGCGTTCCATCCCGGTGAAGTTGCTTCGCCCTCTCTTCGCCATTTCAGATAAGCGCGACGTCGATCAATCCATGGAGATCGTGCATAGGAGATCTCCGCTTCAAATCTCGCAGTCCGACAAAGATGAGCTGACGACAGTGAAGAGAGAGAAAAAGGAGAAGGAGAGAGAGAAAGAGAGGAGAAAAAATCTCGTTTGGACACACACAATATACCTGATAGATACAAAAATTATCGGACAAGACATTAAATATCTTGTTAAGACAGGAGAAATATTTTAGTAAGACACAAAAGAATGTAAAAATATATATTCTTAGCATATGAAATTTATCTTAGTAGAATATGAAACATATTCTATCAAATTTTTCATGAAATAATTTTTTATATTTGATGATATAAATAAAAATTATCTAAAAAAAATTATGAAAATATCAGCCTTTTAAGAATATAAACATTTATGAAAAGAAAAAAGTCTCGCTTGTAGCAAACCTATCTTTCTCCCTCGTACCGTACCATTCCCAATTAGTAACTTACACACTGAAGGTTTTTTTTTTGCTCTTAATACTATTACTAAAATTAAACTAAAATTGAGGCGTTTAATTCGGATAATTCCTAACAATATTTGCGACAACTACGTATCCTTAGACTTCTCTGTTCGAAAATATATATCAATTAACAACACTTTGTGAAGTTATACCGTACTGGTCACTTTTTAAACTTTTTCTAGTAAATAAAAACTAATAGCACGTTTCTATTTTAATTTTTTAGTTTTCCAACTTTACCCTCTGTCTTTCCAATCCCTCTCTTCCGACGGTGTTCTTCTCGCGATGGCGATGACGCCAGCCATGGGCATGACTCCAATAACGACACGTACGATGGGCGCTGCTCCGAAGACGACGCCTGTTCCTCATGCGACTCTGACGCCCTCTCCCTGCGCGACTCCGGCGATTACTCCGGTGACTTCGCGTGACTTCGGCATTGGCTCCCCACGCGACTCCGGCGACAAAGGTGCTCGACGCCGGCAGCTGCTGCTGGCGCAACTCCTGCCACGGACGACCATGAACTTGTGTGGCGTTTCTGACCTCTCAAGAAGCGACCTCACGATTTCATAGTGGTTGCTGCCTTCGCAGAAGGTCCGATCTTCGCTCGTCAAAAACCGTCATCGTCGAGGAGGCTGTGGTCATATTTGTCGGCCATGGTAGATCGTGAGCTTGGCACGGCAGCTCCAATGGGGAAGTCAGATCGGGTAAATCAGAGGAGAGAGAGGAGGACGGGTACACAAAGGAAAGAAAAGGAGAGAGAGAAACGGGAGGGGAGGGGAGGTCCGAACAGGAGGAAACGACGAGAGAAGGGTAGAGGGAGAAAGGAAGAAAGAAAAAAAAAAAACAGATATGTTGTTTTTTAAATATGGATTATAATTTTTACAATTTTAATTGTTGATAATCAAATAAGGATATTGTTCTAATTTAACTAGTTATAATAGATATGCATTTATATTTTTTTGGGCATATTTATTAACTTTATTTTAAACTTCGGCTTAAATATTTTTAGTGTTCTACAAGAGTGGTCCATTTCCTTCCTTCATCCTAAAACTTTCTTAGGGACACTTGTCATGCAGTCCCCAGAACGTTCGAGTTCATGACCAATGGGCCCCTAGACGAACAAGTCATTTCCCTAATTTACCATTTACATAGCAATTACATCCTGTCAAGCACTAGATTAACCATGTGAATATATATATCAATAAGTGATTAACTAATGGATGCCAAGTTTTACAACAATGGTCAATCACTAATGGACTAATATCAATCAGTGATTAACTAATGTCAGCCAATAATTTATCGATTCATTAGTGGTCAACCATTTGTAAATCGATGCATAATGATAGACCATGGTCTATTACAGATTGACCATTTTTGTGAAACTTAGACAAAAAAAAAAAAAAGACATTCTAACTAAAAGAAATTATGTTGCTAATCAAAATGGATGGTCAAAACCAGCCATCTATATAAAGGTTCCTAATGAATGCTATACTATACCTTTTATTTTTGTGTATTATCATGTGGGACCGTTTCTTCAAACAAGAACGATGATAATTAATTGGGCAGAAAAGTTTAGAGGGAAGAGAAAATGACCACTTCCTCATAGGGTCGGATTTTTCAGCAAAATTTGTTCTTTTCTTATAATTATTGAACAAAAGACCGTTTGATAGTGTTTTCAAAATAGCTGAAAATAGTTTTGTTTTAAAAAATAAGAATTTTTTGTGACTTATACTGAGAGTATTATTGAATTTTTTGCTTCAAAAACATGCAAAAATATTTTAAAAAACTCTCAAAATAATACCAAACGATTTGCTTATGAGATTGATCAAAAGATGGTTGGATGATAGATAAGTCCTAGAAACGCAAGTGTTGAGTTCAAAAACACTGAATCCCAAATTTTAGGTCACATGCGTCTTGTGACATATTGCTATTTGCTTGATCAATCAAGATAGGTCGATGTGCATGTAAATTTTTGATTTGGTCTACAAAATACAAGTTGAATATACATACTTGGTATAGAGAACAAGTTGGATACATATACACATACATGATGTATGATCCAAAAACAAAATCGACGATACACAAGATTAGTCTTAAATCTGCAACAGTTTTTTCCTTCGATGCTTTTCGATTATTGGAGTCACAAATTTAATGCACTGAAAATGATTTAAACCTCTCCTTGGTCATTCTTATCTCATAGGGTATTCAAAGCCACCTTATTCTTCAGATCGTTGCAAGGAAAGTAATCGAAAAGTTCACAAACCTTTAGCAGGCAAAACTTTGGTACATAATGTTATTGGGAAGCCTTTGGTATCTCAAAGATAACATAACAATCTTAAATATGAATAAAGTATCTAACTTTATTTCTTCGATTGTAGAACTTATTTTTTAGACTATCAATTTTAAGATTTAGATCTTTCGTATAATCTGTCCATTATATGCACAATTTTAAAGGTTTAGATTGATAATCTCAAACTTTTGTTTGCTTATCATACATTCAACAAAAGTGAGCATAAAGATGACATAATTTGACATATGAAATAGATGATAAACTTTTTATCGATTAAAAATCTCCAAAAACTATTACCTCGTTTAATCCTTAAGGCGCCTAATGTGACGACCTGTCATTTTTTGGGCTGTACTTTAACACTTTTCTTCGTTACATAGCTATAGAAATCTAAGAATATATTTTTAAAAACAAATAAAACACACATGTATATACAAACCTCCTTTATATATACATATATATATATAAATATGTATACTTAACATAACATTTCTCAAAAGAGTTTTGTCTTACTTGTACCACTTTATAACTTATATTTAATACTTACCCTACAACAAGTTCCAAATTTATTTAATATACATATAGAGCGAAAATGTTTCAGTGGCAGTATCCATACTCTTGTTTACACATTACTCATGTACCGTCGTCAGCTCATTAGTAAATCTACTCTGACATTTTAGCTAAATTACTTACAGCATGAAATAACTAGGTGAGAGCTAATACTCCGTAAGTCCAAACATAGCCCACATGTATAAATTATTAGTATGCATGATTCATTTGTGCTTGTTTATGAACATTCATTATTCTCTTCATATTTCAATCTTAACTATGGCCTAGGTGTTAGTACCATGTGCACACATGGGTCATCATAACACCGAGACCAAAACATAACTTAGAACTCTCCTTGAGTCGGGAGCTAGTATGACACTTTTCTCTTTGTCTATTGATTCAATTACCATTCCATTAATTTAGATTGTCATACCATGCATGATTGTTTATTTACTTATAATAAGTGCACATCATACACATTTCTTTAAATGTATTAAATACATAAATACATTTGTAAATATACTTTTCCCAAAAACCCTCTATCTCATACTATAGATAGGTTTCGAATTTACTTGGATATGCTACAGTGTTAACCAACTTCTAGATCCTTTGCTAACCATCTACGTGTCTTGTATGGACAGTTTATCATTATTAGCTAACTTACTACTATTGATCTATATGTCAATAAAATATATACGTTAATTACTGAGTCAGGGTTAGGGGTGAACAGCGGGCGGTTTGGAGGTTTTTGGGCGGGTGTGGGTCAGTTTTTTTACATGACGGGTTGATGATTAACCAACCCATAAACCGCCCGTGGAATGGCGGGCGATTTCGGTTTGAGTGACACTAATGCCCAATGTAATTTTTTGAGCTTTTTTTATTAAAAAAAAATGAAGAAATTTTGTAGAAAATATTGGATGATAATGTATGAAGCATTCCCAACAACAACAAAGTTTGGTGCCTAAAGACAATGACCATATTTACAACAAATTAAGAAACATATCATTCATTGCACAAGAAACATCAACTACAGATGAAGTGATAAACAAAGTTAAGAGTTCTTGTTCTTCCATAAAACCTGTTCATTGGGTTTGAAAATAACAGAATACTACAGATAAAATGATGAACAAAGTAAAGTGTTCTTTTTCTTTTTAGGGCTTTTTTCTACTAACTTACTTGATTTGAATTTTGATCACTTCAGAAAATAATAGGAGACTTTCCAGTTTTCAGTATGTTAAGAGGCAGCCGTGCCTGCGCTTGAAGTGTTGGATTGTTCAATCATCTCTAAAATAAGAACAAAATTAAATAAATGATAAATTTTAAAGAATAAGCAAAATTGTAACAAACTTAAAAATTATGCAATTACCTATCTCAAGATTCTCAGAAGTCTCAAGAACCTCCTGCTCGTCCATATACTCCATCACAATGATTGGTTGATGAGACTTGCTCAACCAATTCTTCAAGCAAATCAATGTCTCTACTGTCTTAGGACTTAGTGAGCTCCTAAAAGGATCAAGTATGCGGCCTCCCATAGAAAATGCAACCTCAGATGCAACAGTTGTCACCGAAATAGCAAGTACATCACGGGCAATATGAGACAAAACTTTGTATTTCACAGAATTTACCATCCACTACTTCAAAATGTCAAAATCATCAATATTAGTTGTGTTTATATCTTCAGGAGGCTCGTTCAAGTACCTGTCCACCTTATTCTTTATTTTACCACTATCTTGATTACGCCGTTGTTGCATGAAACTATCATGCCTACTAAATTTAGTAGCTCTAGTAAGCATGAAAGATGACGACAATGAAGTTTGGTTGACAATTTCCACTTGACTTGCAGCTTGAGCTTGAGGTTCTATTGACTGTAGCAATACACCAAATTCTTTCTCGTTATAATAATCAAACATCTTCCTCAAATCATCTTCAACATTGTTTATTATAAACTTACATGTCCTTGAGTCATGAAAAGCACTCAAGCAATGATGTAAATACTCAAGCTTGTATCGAGGATCAAGGACGGTGGCAAGCAACAAACATCCATTACTCTCCTCCACTTTTCCTCAATATTTTTCATATTTGAGTCTCATGTTAGAAGCCATTGATGCCAACAAAGAATTCTCAGGAGTCTCATCACTCAAATCATACAAATGCTCTTGAATTTGACAAATATCCTGAAAATATTTATTAGAAGTGACATAAGTGGAACCACTAAACCTCAAAGTAATCTCATAAAAAATAGCTAAATACTGCTCAAAGATTTTTGCATTTTCCCAATCAAGGTCATCCGGTGGCCCGTCCCTTTTTTTGCCATCCTTCTCAACCTCCTCAAAATATTTGAAATAATTTTGATCGCCATCCAACCTTTCAAATGCCTTTTGAAACTTCAATGCTTGATTTAACATCAAATATGTAGAGTTCCATCTAGTAGTAACATCTAAGCATAAAAGTCCTTTACAAGGAATTCCCTCCATTCTCACACACTCCTTAAACGTTAATAGTCTTGCCGTCGATGACCGTATATATCTTACAGTATTTCGAATACTATTTATCGACGCTTGTTTTTCTTTCAAACCATCCTTGACAATCAAATTGATAATGTGAGCACAACACCTCATGTGTAAGAACTCACCATCAAGTACCAGCCCCTCCTTTTTCTCTTCAAATTTCTTCTTCAAGTATTTAATGGCCTTGTCATTGCTAGAAGCATTGTCAATTGTCACTGAGAAAATTTTATGGATACCCCACTCAATTAAACAAGCTTCGATTGCCTTAGCAATGGTGTCTCCATGATGATCTATAATTTGAGAGAAATTAATAATTCTTTTTTGCAAATTAAAATGACTATCCACCCAATGAGCTGTGATTACCATGTACCTAATATTTTGAATTGACGTCCAATAATCAGTAGTAATAAAAACCCTTTCCTTTTTCAAGATGTTTTTCAATTTCTTCTTCTCATCTAAATACATCTTGTAAATGTCTCTAGCAATTGTCATCCTTGATGGGGCATCAAAGCTAGGTTGAAGCTTTAGACAAAAACGCTTAAACCCCTCACTTTCGACATGCTTGAATGGCAATTCAGCCAACACAATGTACTCAGCAACAGCTTCCCTACAAGCCTCTTTGTTATAATGCTTAGCCACTAATTTTCCTTCATTTACTACATTGCCTCCTTTCTTTGGTTCAAATACTAAGACCTTTTGTTTCTTGTCAACGGATTTATTGGGATTTTTTGAGCAACTTTTCAAATGATTTCATAAAGTACTTGTCCCATGCTTTTTTGCTTGACTAGCAAAATTTGCCTCACAATGTTTGCACTTCGCTCTTCTCTCCCCTTTCTCATCAAAATAACGAATGAAATCCTTCCACACCTCACAAGTTTCTCTAGGAGAATTTTGGCCTTTCTGTTTTTTGGAATTTTTTCCATCTACTGCCTCTTCATCCGATTCAAACTCATTCTCAAGATCAACTAGACTTGGCCTTTCCGTTTTTTGCACTTCGCTCTTCTCTCCCCTTTTTCATCAAAATAACGAATGAAATCCTTCCAAACCTCACTAGTTTCTCCAGGAGGATTTTGGCTTTTCCGTTTTTTGAAATTTTTTCCATCTATTGCCTCTTCATCCGATTCAAACTTATTCTCAAGATCAACTAGATTTGCTTTTTTAGAAGCACTATCAATAATGCCAAAACTTGAAGAGGCTTGACATTGACTAGAACTACCGTCCATTTTTCACCTAAAGTACATCACCAAATAAGAGAAAATCATACATGAATGCAAGGCAGTTTATGGACAAACAAATTTAGTTTATGGACAGCAAGGACTGACCGTGACTTTGGTTTGTTTGGTTGTTTGGTTGTTGATCTGCTCCAACAATGATATGAGCCTTTCTTCATAAACCTATAAATGCACAAACCATGGCTCCATTAAAAAAAGAAATTAGAGGGAATCTCCTTAGTTGAAGTCCCTATATATCGGCTATTGGAAACCTACTTTTCATTGGTTGTTCCCTATGTTATATCATCATATCATCTATTTTTTAACAGAAAAATAATAAACGAGGCTTTTAGTATATGTGCACAGCAATTAGTATGGCTATTACCTCAGTTGCAGTTTATGATTGGCTAGAAGAGTGGCCTGACTTGTTGCCATACCTCTTGAAGTTAGTTAATGATCAGACTAATATGAATGGAGGTCAATTACGATCATTGTCATATTCGCTTCATATCTTATAGTTGATTTTGACAACTCTGTATATGCTAAACTTATTATCAAATGTACACAGGTTTTTTTTTCCCCAAAAAATAATAAATATTCTATTTTGAAAAAAATAAAATACTTTTAATGCCTCTTTAATCATACTTGCTCAAAAATATTGAAAGCTCAAAAGATATTGAAATAACGAGCAACAGACACAAGAATTGAACATTATTGACTGTATTCATAATCTGAAGCTTTTTGACATGGTAGTCCTACTCACAAGCTCCCAATGTTGTGCTTTCTTTTCAATAATAATTGGGTCCAATCAATAAATTTACCGTCTTGTTTTTTTGTTTTGTAACTATTTATTTTGTTTATTAGTAATAGCTGTAAGGAATGCAACAAAAAAGAAACTGATGTGTGAACAACTAGAGCACATTGGAAGTATATAAGGAACCCTCATAGAAACTTTACAAGCTGAAAGTGAAAAGTTAATTAAAATTTGATTTTTGAAGGTACTCTGCAAAGGCAATTAGCATACGGCTGGACTAGAAAGTGTTTTACTATTTAGGAAGTATAAAATGATTTCTTTCCCCTGATTTACATACATAGACGAAAATAAGAAGCACCAATCAGTCCACCACAACTATGACACATGCAACATAAATTATCCTGATGCTGACCTTTATAGTGCTTCTATAAATCAGAAAAGCGACACGATCGAAAGAAGAAATTCATGCAACTCTAGAAAAAGTCTTAAGCGAGAGAGAGAGAGAGAAGCAAAAGAGGCTCTCCAAAAAAAGTCTTAGCAAATCAGTCACGAGGGGAGTCTTTTCACAGATCTAAGAGAAAAATACTTAATATTCTGAAAAGCCGTTCAAACAGTTCGCACCAGAACAAAAATTGAGAAAAAAAAAAGAAAGGGGAAAAAAACTTACAAAACAGAGAAGAAGCAATGGAGGACAACGAGTTAACGACGCAGGCGGAGGACGGAAGAGGAAGATAGCCACCGGTGGGGAACCAGTCAACCATTGTTGTCTGCCACTGGACTGAAGTCGGAAGACTCGGAACTGAAAGTGGGAAGAAGAAAAGAAAGGGGGAAATTTTGAGGGTGAAGATGAAGCACATGCAACAAGAGGTCGGGGGGCTGGGGGCAATTTAGGTTAGAAAATTTTTTTTTTAAAGCATTAGGCGAGCGGGTTCGGTTTGAACCCCTGAACCCGCCCCTTAAAATTTTAAACCATGTCCGCTCGCCAACATATGCAGGCGGGCTGGTTTGATGAAAAAAAGGCTTTTTTTTGGGTTGCCCGATCGCGGCCACGGGCGGCCGGTGGTTGCGGGGCGGTTTTTGTGCAACCCTAGTCGGGGTTATTGCTCGATTCAAAAACCCAATCACTATGGATTTTATTCCTTTTAGTTTATGATGTCTTATCATCACTAACAAAGGGGGGAAATTCTTTGCTAAAGACATTTTTCCTATTTTGGATGTTTCGGGGTCTGTTCGGGCTGTTTTACAAAAAATGACGTTTTTGACCTCGATAAGCCTTTTTAAACTTCTTGGGCCCATTTTTTTTGCTAACTCAACATGCTTATTAGCAACAGGACAAAAATTCAAGGCATTGATTCTATTATTTTGCAATAAAAGCCAAATTTAGTAAAACTTTACAATTTTAACTCGGATATTGAAAATATCAATGATTTTGCCTCTGGGACCAAAAATGATCTTTTTATACTATTAGCCTCAAATTTTCACAAGGATTAAATTCTTCCAAAGTTTCTTACCCAAATTAATTCTATTTAAAAACGTTTTTGCCCTATTTACTTTTATTAAAATTTTGTGATAAAAAATTATAAAATTCATATTTTATAAACCGTTGCGAATTTTAACAAACCATTCATGACTTCTAATAATTTCATCGAGATCTATAATTTTCGTATTTTAACTTTTTGAAATTCCTACTATACAATGGAATTTTTTGCCTGTTTGAAAATTGTCGAGTTTGTGTAACTCTTTACAATTTTGTCATTTGTTATTTTCACAAAAATTTGTTCTTAAATATTGTGCATCCCACTGTTTTAAGCAGGTTCTAAGTCTTCTCTAGCAAATATTCATGTTTAAACATGTCAAAGTTTCTTTTTCTTCAAAATCACTGAAACTTTGCAAAAAAAAAATTAATTAGGTTGTAAACCCAATCAAATTCGAAGCATACAACCCCTAGTTTCTAACCATAACATACCATAAAATTATTTAAACACACCATAAGCCAACTTAGATTATTACATGTCATACTTGAAAAAAAATTACAACAAACGAAGCAAAACAACCGTAAACTTAGAAAAGAGGAAGTTAGACTTTTATCAAAATAAATTTGTTGAGTTGTGTCCTTCCAACAAGCTTGATTTTCAACCTTCCTAGGCATGGTTCATAGAAAGAAAACCCTTATCAACATCCCTCTCCAATTCCTAAAGAAAAATCCTAGAAAACTTAGAAAAAGTTTAGATCTTACCTTGACAATTGAGAGGTCTTGAACTTGGTCCTTCGTCTTAATTTAGTACTAGCTTGGAAGGTGTTTCTTTATGGAGAACTTACTTTGAAAGAAATTTTGGGAGAATAGAAGTAGGGGCTGCCATGTGTGGAAGAAGAGAAATGAGAAAATTTTGGTTTTCGAGTTGCTTAAGCTTATCTAAATGGAAAGTTAGATCTTTACCTAAAAGGCATGGTGACTTACCATGCTTACTCACCCTTAATGATCATTTAGGGTGAAAATTATGCTTATTCTTGGCATAGAAAGATCGGGCCACATGAAGGGATACGGTGACTTAATTTCCACCCTTAAAGCGTCCCTTGGTGGGTCCATGACTTTACAATGTAATTTTACACTGCGCTACATTTTTTTCTTATACTGGTAAAATCAAAGAAATAGGTATTTAAGTAGTCTAAAATATTCTAACTTACTCTTTGGTTTACTTTTCTAATCCAAACATAGTATTTCACATATCCGCGTTTTTACTTAAGTAGTGTACTTAAACTGCATTATGCCCCTTTTTACTTTGTTTTAGGTTATAGTATGATTTTTCTACTTTATTTAGCACTTTAATCATTTATTAATTTATACCACAACACTATGATTAATTGTGTTATAAAGTTTATTTTAAGGATATTATTCACAAATTTTTGAGCATTTAAGCTCATAGAATTTGTATTTAACAATATCTAAAATTGCACAAAATTCAAAGTCAAAATTTCTATTAATATTGTTCATATATATGTTATTGTAATTTACAAAAATACGATTTATAAGGATAAATTTATTAATTAAATCTAAATAAATACTAGATTTAATAATGAATTTTTCTTGAGTATTACACCTAGTTTAACAGAGCATCTCTCCCCTCAAGCGAGCTCCCTAACAATTCCGATAGCACCACCATCCCGTGAGAAATGATGAAGTTAGAAAAATTAATCAAGGAACATGGATGTGATCGAATTAATGAGGTGTAACAAATAAAAAAATATAAAACAATAAAAAGAACAAAATATAAATTTTATAAAATTTCATATATCAAAAAAGAGTAAATTGCTTAACAAGTCCTTAAACTATTTAAAAAGTAATTCGTTGGTGTCCTCTTTTTCTAACTCAGCTGACCTTGAACTCCATAGAAGGGTGCAGGCGGAACTTAACTGACGTTCGTTAATTTAGAGATCACATGTCATGCCCATAACTAATTTTTAGGGGTATTATAGTAAAATAACAATAGTTTAATATATATATATATATTTGAGAATTTGTTTAATATATTTTTAATAAAAATATAATAAGTAAATTTGATTTAAAATTACCAAAAAAACCCAGAAACCTAGACATGAGAAACCCCTTTCACCCCCTTCAGCACCTACGACCCCCAACCATGGGTAAGCCCATCGTAGCCCTTCCACTATCGTTGCCCAGATTCCACCGCCTACAGCCGTCACCTAGACCTCTCTATTCTTCTTTTTTTTCTCATGATCCCCACTCCCTCTCTCTTCGCTCTCTCTTCCTCTGCTCCTTCTCACTTCCGCACTAGATCCTCTTTGTTCATGCAACGCCTAGCCCAAGATCCATACCAGACTTGCAACAGCTGAGTTTCGATGGCCCTTGTTCTCGCGGCTAGTGCAGCAGATGAGCTATGTTGCACTTGCTACAGGAGAGGCTTGTACTTCTCCAACCCAAAACCATGAGTGCTTGACACTCTTGCAGTAGAGATAGGTTCGCATAGGAGAATTTTTGGGTTTGTTGATGTTTCTTGGTTCAATCCAAAATTTTTTAGGTTTGTTGAAGTTTCTGAGTTTGTTGAATTGATTTTTTGATATTTTTGTTATTTCTTGATGATTTTGGGCTTCAATCCAAAGAAATTGGAAAGTTTTGAAATCGAATGTTACTTTTTTGCGTGTTTGTTAGGCAAGAAAATGGAAAGTAGCTAGAACATTTTGTCAGTGAATGAGAGGGCAGAGATTGCAAAAAGGGGAGGCAACGTTGTTGCTGTTGGTCAGAGTTGAGGAAGAAAAGGGGATGAATTGATGCGTCTAATTTTCATTTTCATGCTTTTTGGGTCTGAGTATTGATTTTTTATTTTTCTCTTAAATGTTTCTTCAATTTTTGCTCCTCATTCTAAATTTGTTGAATCGAATCTAGGTTGGGTTCATGACATTAGTGGCAGATCCTACAGGTTTGCAGTTACTAGTGTTAATTTTTAACAATTCAGTTTTGCCTGTGGGTTTTTGTAATTTATTACAAAGTTTGAAAATTTTTATTTCACTAGGGAGATCGAATGGAGGGGTGGTGAGGATGGGTCGAATGCTCACCAACGTTGGGGAAGATGATGTTTGAATTTCTTTTTTGTTTTTTTTTTTTTCAGTTTTTCTTAAATGATAATAGTTTTAATTGTGGGTGTTTTAGTCTTTTTGAAGTAATTGATGGTCACATGACAATCACGTGATCAAAGAATGAGAAAAATTAAACAGTCGTCAAGCATCTTTGTTCTTTTGCACCCTTCTTCTTAGGAGTTTAGGGTCAACTAAACTAAAAAAAAAAACACAAACCAACAAATCACTTTTTAAATAGTTTAAAGACTTATCAAGTAATTTACTCAAAAAGAAAGTTCAAGGCAGCCACCTACTTTGATTCGTAGGTGATTTCGCCTCCGCCCCTGCCTAAGGGCATCTCTCCCCTTTACCCTTTAGCAATGCAATTTAGAGTTTCTTTAGAAAATATTTTGCCACTTTGGTAATCAAAACTAAAAAAAATAATAATAATATATATATATTTTTGCCCTTGAGGATCAGTATTTCATGTGCAATGCGATCATTCTATTTGAATTAATATACACATGTGACGCCTTAGCAAGAAAGTAAAAGTACTTAAGGCCATTGCCAACCTTTAACATTAAAATGGTATAAGTTTCACTTTAAACAGTAAATTCATCTTCAATTTGTTACACAATTTCCAAGGACTTCTCTAATCAATTTCATTTTTGCAGAGTAAATATCAAATTGACGTTGAAATCGTCCATTGTTCATCCACATCAATTTGGCTTTTTTTTTAAGTTTCTCTATCTTAAATAAAACCCACAACATAAATTTATAATTTTCTATTTTTGATCCTAACTTCATAGTTTTCAACAAAATTAATTACTTTTGCTACCAAAAAATTTGTTTTATGTCCCCATTTTTTCGTATTGTCTAATGGTATATTTAAATAGTATAAAATTAATATCTAAACCATTGAAATGTCAATTACATAAAAGGTGTAAAGTAAAGATGCTTACGTTGTGCTTCGTAATGGATTAATCAATAATTTGTGGAAGGAATATTCAAATTCGTAGGATTAAATGAACACAAATTTATATTTTTCACTTTTATGATTATGTTTAATTATAAGTTGTAATGTTTGTTTCATATATTTTTAATGTAATTTCATTTTTTAATTAATATATTAGCAGTTAATAGGTCATTTTAGTTATTAAAATTTAATTTATTAGTCTATTAGTTTCTATGACTTTATTAAATAATAAAACATATTTTTTGATCAAAACTTAAAAAAAAATTGCACTTAGGCATAATTGGTGAAATAGTGGAGAATTAGTAAAAAAATAATTAAAAAATATGAAACAAACTATTTTGAAAAATATTCTATTTTGATTATAAAATTATAAACAATTACACCATTTTAATATTGATCTTATAGATTGAAAAAATACCCTAACAATAAAAAGTATATTTCATGTATATTCTTTTTTAATTTCTTTGTACTAATTCCCTATTATTTATCTATTTATCTTTTGTGCCTTTTTACAAATTAACCAAAAAAAATAAATAAATAAAAAATTGTTAGAATGAACAGTGAAAACCCAATCACATTTTCAGATTAATTTGCGGCATAATTGCCGCTCGATTGGAGAGCTAAACCCACGCCAATCATGCTTTTTCACTCCTTTTTGGCGTGGGTTCAGTGAGAGAAAAAGGCAACCGCTGAACAGTCCACAACAACACTAGAAACATGTAGTGTACACGAAAAACGTTTTTTCAACAAAGTAAAACGTTATTATATAGTTTTCCAAACAATTGCCAATAATAATAATGTAACCAAATTATGCCTGGATTTTTTTTTTTTTTGAGAAAATGATGTATCTACAATTGTGAGAAAATGCAAGTAGATTCTACAAATTATCATTTGGTTGAAGAGTACAAAGCAGCTTATTTTCAGCTTACATTTCTATCTTTTTTTTTACTATTTTCATGTTCTAATTTCCACTTCAATTATAAGAAAGCGATTTATCTGAAGAATTTCATGACACGCACAAACGACAAAACATGTAATAGGAAAATAAAAATGAACTGAAATGATTTTAGAACCAAAGTTATGTAAAATACTCCCCAGAGAAACAAAAACATGTACAAATAAACACACAAATTAAAAATTAAAAAAAATAAACAAACAAAAACATCTCGTACTATAGCTATTTCGTCGTCTACTTCTAAAAATTAAAAAAAAAAAAAAAAAAAAAAAAAAAAAAAAAAACTATTTCCTGATAGTCTAATTTGGCCCGAAAGTGACAAGATAATAATCTAACATACAAATAAAAAACAACGAAACCAAAATCGACCTAATTTCCACGGGCCTCAATCTCGAGATCTGTTCTCCGGTGAAACGCATCGGTGACTCCGCCGCTGCCGACTGGGAGTCACGGAGTACTCGCCGTCGAGTCGGAGAATGTTCTGGAAAGTTCGCGTCGGCGGGGAGATTTCAGGTTTTCAGATAGTGCAGCCGCAGAAGAGGAAGAAGAAGCAGAGCATCGAGGCCAAGGCCACGGACTCCAACGCCGTGATCACCGTCCAAACGACGTCGTCCACGATCGACACGGTTAGGGATTCCCAGCCGCGGAGCAGCCACTGTCGGTCCCAATTCGAGCTTCCTCCGGGGACTAAGTACTCCGCCACGGAGTCCGGCCACCGGAATATCGTTGATCGGAACACTGACGTCGGCCGCCACCACCTAGACATTCTCTCTCTCTCTAAAATTCTATATGCTAGAGTGGTAGTCTAGCAGCTTGTAAAAGAGTGGGGTTTAAATACAAAGGCGACGAGTGGAGAAGATGAAATGATTCGGTGCTGATCAGTGTTATTGTTTATGGTGTTCCACGCTCTGTAGAGTGATCTCAAGCGTTGGTTTTGTGAGGTTCGGAAATTCGACAGTTGAGGAGAAGAGAGTGCGAGCTGGTTATCATTCAAAGGGTTGGGGATAAATTATTTCTTTCACCGTAAATTTAGGGGCTTGTTTGTTGCGAGTAAGACAAAATTTTTCAACGTGGACTGTGAAATTTTTAGGTTTGGAGGGAAAATTGAAAATCGTCATAATTCATGTTGTTTAAAATTTTGGAAAAAAATGAATATTTAGGGCCCATTTGGTTCGAATATTGAAATAGAGTATTTGAATGAAAATTTAAATTTTTATGAGAAAAAATACTGTAGTAAAATGATTCGAACCGTGATTTGAGTATCGAAACAAACGGACCCTTATTGATTATCAATTATTTTAGGATATTTGTTTTTGAAGGAGAATTTTTTTTAGTTATTGATCAACATATAATACAAATTAAGGAAAAAAAATAGTCCCGTATTATTTTGCTATTAACTAGCACCATTTTTGGAAACGTAATACGTAATAAGTAAGGGTTAAAGTGTAATTAAGAAATTTTCCCCAAAAAAAAGTGTAATTAAGAAGAATAATTTGAGAAAAAATAAACTACAACATTAATCCTATCTTAAATATGAATTATCCCTTCAAAAGAATAAATAATATATACTCTTCCCTTTAAAAGATTGTGAATATTCTTTATCTAGAAAAGGACAATACATTTTAGATTTTTTTTGGTGTTTCGAAAAACACAGTTAACTAATAAGGTGTTTGGCATAGTAGTTAGAACTGTAAACACTATAACATGTGAGAGTTTTTCACTATAGTAACTTTTTTTTTATTTTTTATTGTAGCATATGAGAGATTTATATTGTTCTTAACTGAAAAGTTAGTTAGAGTTAAATTTGTCAAACAGACTTTAAATGTTTAGTATTAGTTGATATTAACAAATTTTTTAGTTAAAAACAGTGTAAAACTCTCTCATATTACAGTAAAAGTAAAAAAAATTACTACAATATAAGGCTTTTATATGCTACAATATTTATAATTTTAATCAATAATTTTAACTACAATACTAAACACCTTTAACATCTTTCAAAAAAAGAAACATAGTTAAGCAAACTGTCGTCTTCTATAAATTTTTGGGCGGGAAGTTTTCGTCTCTGAAATTGTCCCACTTGTTTTTTAAATTTCTTTTAAAATGAGTTGGCCTTAACTAGTGGGCTCACTTGTGCACTTGTAAGTCAAGCATTTCACTATCATGCACTTCGAATTTTATTTCCCTCGATAATTTACATGAAATTCATATTTCGTACATATTTGGCCCGAGTGGAGTCACTAAAAAAAGTTTTATGAATTTCACTTTTTAAATCTGTCACTCTAACTCCTTCATGAATAATAACTCCAAATGTGAACGCACAAATTTAGAAAACGACAATGTATGATAAACGGGAAATGTGTTTTGAAAATGACAATAAACAACATCACGAGGAAACGACATTATTTAAAAGCGACCGTGCGTTTGGGAAAATGATTGCGATTTACAAAGGGTAAAAATAAATTAGCTTCAAAATGAAAACATAAAAAATACTGGCACATTCTTAAGAAGGGAGAGAGAGATCTTGGTAAAAGAAGGTGTTGAAAAAGATAACTTAAAATGGATAAAATGAAAATTATCAATTAGACGGATATTCACCTTATGTACGACAATGAGATGATCAACAGACATCTTATTAATGAGATGATCAATAGAAATGACAATATAAAACGGAAACAACATCAGTTTTATGTACAACATGATCCCACAAAAAGACATATTTCGTGTAAAAGGGAAATTTTACATTTTCGTACCATGAATTTTGAGGTTGTTAAAAAACTAACCTCGTGTATTGAATTATTGCACGTTTATTCCTTTACATTGTCAAATTTACGCTTATATACCCTTAATCGGAAACTATAAATTTTGTTTATTGGGGTAGAAGTAATATGTACTAAGCAAGTAATGACCAATTTTAATTGATTAATGGCCTGTTTGGAAGGGCTTATTGAAAGTTACTTTTGGTTCATTAAGTCTAAAAGTTGTTTATGAAAGTGTTTGAATAGATTGTTAAAAGTGCTTTGACTTTTCAAAAATGTTTTCTGTCAAAGCTATAAAATGTAGCTTCTCAAAAAAGCACTTCTTAAATAGACTTTAAAACTTATACCAGAATATTAATAATACATTATAAGCTTAAATATAACCTTTTTGTAACTTTTTTTAAAAAATTGAAACCTTATTGACCCATCAAAACTCTTTTAAAAATGTGGTTTTAAATACTTACTTAAAAGCTACAGTTTTTGCTTCTTTTCTTTTACTGACTAAAAGTACAAGCAGAAACTATGTCAAATGGGCCCTAAGATTAGTATGTAAAAAAATAATAAATTAGTGTGCCAAATTAAAATTTATTCTGTTATTATCAATATTTAAAGTTTTTTCTATTTTTTCATTTAAAATTTTATTTTAGGAATTTATTTTTGACTACTTTTGTAATTTACTTGAACACCCACCTTGTTTTAATTAATTCTTTCTGAAAACCGCAGCTTATGCTCAATCGTGAAAGAGCCCCACCCCTACATCCTTTCAGAAATCACGTGAAATGCCCAAACTTTGGGAATGCTAAAACCAGTCTTCCAACTAGGGGTGTTATTCGGTTAAAAACCGTCGGTTTTGGATGGTTCGGTTACCGAACCACAAATGTCGGTTTTTGAAGTTGGCAAACCAAAACCATACCGTATACCAAGAGTATTCGGTCGGTTAACTGACCGTTCTTGGTCGGTTAACTGACCGTTCTTGGTCGGTTTTATTTGTCGGTTCGGTTCGGTTTTCAGCAGATGGTAATCTAATGGTATACAAGAAGCGTACTATCAGTTTACCACATTTTATTTTATTTTTTTGGTTAAAGAATTGCTAAAATAATATAATGTATAGTGTATTGTTTAGGCTCTTTTTGAAATAAAACTAAAAAGAATATTGTAAGGGCGATTGACATTTATAGTTTGTCATGGCTTTTTTTGATATTCAATTCGGTTCGGTTCGGTTTGAAATTTTCAAATCGAAACCGAACCGTCCAATAACCGAACCGAACATTTTTGGTTTGTACAAAATCGAATTTTTCAGTTTTTTGTTAGGAGGTTTTTCGAATGGTTTCGGTCGGTTTCAGTTTTTCGGTTTTTTCGTACAATCCTACTTCCAACTCCAAAGAGACACCCCCTTGTTTTATTCTGAAAACGACAAACAAGCAGAAGTTTTAGCTCTCTCTCCTTGTCCCTCCCTCACGTCACTCTCCCTCTTCTTGTTTTCTATTTGCCCACTTCAAACTTAGAAAAAGAGAACTCAGCCCCTCCCTTTGAGCAAAGGAAAACCAGAGCCAAAACACCCCCCTGAACAAGAATTTGAGGTTACATTTTCACACAAAATACTAACTTTTATTACACTCTATGGTGTTTCAAATTTTATGATGAATGTTCTCTACAAATTTCAGATTATAAAGCATTGATGAATCTGGACATATGTTCTTGTGTGTTGTTGAGTGTATCGTGTTAAAAAAAACCATGGCATGTGTAAAACTGAGTTTAATGTCGTGTTTTATGGCTGTGAGCCTAAAGAGAAAATGTTAAGCATAATGAATCCGTAATTGTTATGATTTTTCAAACAAAGTTTAATTCCCAAAAACATAGAATTCAAATTGGAACATGTTTTAGTGCTATTTTTCTTATTTTTGAACTACATGTGAATTGCATGTCTGGATTATGGACTTCAACTGTGTCTTGTTGGTTGAGCATGAAGATAAACAGTTAAGCATGGTTATTACATGGTTTTCATGATCTTATAAACAAGATTCGATCATTAAAATACATGCAATTTGGATTGAAAGCTGTTTCGGTTCCTTTTTTTTTTTAGCAAACTTTGTATTGGGATGATTAAATGACAAAAGGGATTAAGACCTCATAAATGTGATTTCATTTGATTCATATTATGTTATTCGATCAATATTTCATGTTTGGAATGCATAGAAACTGATTTGGGTCGATTGAGTTTGGATTGAACTTGGAACTCGCAAGATAGAGTGGAAACAAGAATGCTAATAACATGTGCACTGCTCAACCGGACCATGTGTATCCTGGTAAACCGGCCCCTCCCGAAGATTATTGATTTAGCAATTCGAGCACCGCATAGGTCACTTCGATGGTGATTTCAAGCCTTGTAAAAGAATAAGTACTGTACTATGATTTTCGATAAATCATGTAACGTGATATGATAAGCATTTATAGAATTTTTAATAAATGTACTATGTTTTCCTCTTTTATGTTTATTACAAAAGTAAGTTTATGGAATTATGGTTTCTTGATAGATCATATGACCCAACTCGGTGAGTGTGTTATATACTATTTGTTTAACTATTTTGCAAGTTTCATATATTATTTTAACGTTGCTTTCAAAGCTAATTCTATTGAGCATTTGTTCACTTTATTTTCATTTCTATGTCTTATTTTATCTAAATCCTCCCCAGAGCGGTGCCATATGTGATGTCGAGATGGTGATGATGATGATTGTTAGTTGCGTTCATGAAGCTTCTTGCTGAAACTTGTGATTACATGATTGGTTATCGAGATCATGGTTAGTACTACTTTAGTGGTTTTGTTGTTTATGTTTCTTAGTTGTGATATGCTTGTGTATATTCTATATTATTCGACACTGTCCCTGTAACCATATGATGGTCAATTGTAATTTTAAGTAGACTATTATAAATTTTATTATACTTTGAAACTCCGAAGCATACATGTTATTATTTTTTTAGCTATGTCTATGTATATCATTTTAAAATTAATTAATCCGTTTAACTTACTTTTAATTGCTTTTAACTTCTAATCTCTTCCTCGAAGCATTACAAAACAAAAAGATATTTTTGAAGTTACGAAGATGCAGTGTAAATCATGCATCAATTATTGATATAAAAGTGTAATAATCCACAATGTAAGGTATGACTTTTTTTAACTACATTAAATTAAAATTATGGAGATGTAAATGTCTAAAATAATAATAATAATAATAATAAAACGGTTTGGAAGTGGCAACATGTTAAGAAAATAAGAGAATATGATGAGGATGGAAATAACATCGCCGTTGGAAACATGATTATTTTATCTAAATACGACTAGATTTGAGTTGGACACTAATTTTAAAAAAATTATCAACTCTAAAACGATGACTATGATACCTTTAGAAAACAACAACAGGGCAGTAACTCTAAAATAATAATATGATAACAAAAATGTTAGGAAACAATATTGTAGATGGTAAATTTCATAGTACGTTTGTTTTAGGGGCAATGACCAGTTCGGGAATCGTTAAATGTTGGATTCGTTTGTCCAAGATCGATCCATCACGAGAGCAAATAAAAGACATGCTTACCAAACAGCAAATAAATGTAAAGGAGAAGAAAAGAAAAGAAAAGGAAAGAAAATAATAGAAATTTGTACCATTCTCTATTTATAGTACTTAATCATTTGACGGTGTAATTGTTGGATTTCAAAAACAATTTTGACTAAAATAGAATAGACGTGATTATGGTGCAAAACGTATATAACAAAAATTTTCTCAAAGCTTTTCTAAAAACATGCTATAGATTATAATAATTTAACATTAAATAAAAATAGATATAAACTTTTGCTTACCCGGTGAAAAGAAGGGACAAAATTCTTACAACGAGTAAGGATGTTCTCAAAGGGAAACTATCGTTTCCTCACCTAATCTTCAACACCAGATGGACGAACAGGTAGGTGTACACATAATTACGGGTTTCTAATAGATCACTCGCTCACTCTAATCACCTATTAATTTCAAAGCATGAGTAAAATAGGTCTTGTGATGAAGAACACTTTTTTTTCTCTATTTCTCTCTCTTCACGCCTAGGTGATAAGTTTTTAGCAGAGTTTTTTTAGTCTATCCAAGACTCACAATTGTATATAGAATAAATAGAGAAGGCCTTGAATTATAAAGAATGGGAGATCCAGTTAATTTTGGAAACTTCTTTTATTTTAATTTAAATATTAAATAGTTAACCAAAATAAAAAGCACAATATTTTCCTTACTTATATTGCTAATGGTGCTATACACAAAGAGATTTTCTATGCATATGGTGCCAATCTCTAAGCCATGCAGGAGGAAATACTGTTTATTACCCAATCTCATTTGTTTTTAAATTTAACTTTTCATATTTGAATTAAATTATATTTATTCAAAAATAGAAATTTCAATGGAAAATTGGGGAACAAACTTTAGACTACATAGGGGTACTTTTCCCTCTAGTAGTGTGCATTACCTTAAGTGGGACCCATCAATTATATATATTTTAAAATTAATTAAATAATCTTAGTATTTAATAATTATAAATTTATTTATAATTAATTTATTTTGAGTGATATGTAATTTAAAATTCCATAATTTGGATTCAACCTAATGGAAGGAATGGATATAGAAATGTGACGCAGCACATAGAGATTAGTTTCTTATTCATATTATTATTTGAAAGATGCCCCGTTTGATTACAACGGAAACACTTCCCAAGGTTGGGACGTGCATATGGATCAGTATTCGAACGTTGTTTCGGTGGATTTCAATCTCGAGTGTTAGAACGATTAGAAGTTGAAGCACCACTACGATTCTAATTTTGAGATGAACTAACATCCTTAGTCCCACTATCACTGTTGCTGGAAGTCGTTGTTCTTTTTTGAAGAGGTACAGTCTCATGACTTTGTTGGCAAAAATTACTCTGGGGTCGTAATGTGGACCTGTTGATTTGAGTCTCTACCTTCATGGCCAAATTAATTGCATCCGTTATAGTCCAAACCTATTCTAGAGCCACTCGATCTTGAATAGCCAAATTTAATCCATTGATGTATTGACCAATCAGTTGGTTTTCTGTCTCTGAGAATTAAGACGGGCATTTAACCGATAGAATTCTTTTGTATACTCGTTCACACTATGATTGGCTTGCTGACAATTTTGATATTGTTGGTGCAGCACTTATTCATAATTCGGAGGTAGAAATCATCGTTGTAACAACCGTTTCATCTTGGGCCGCATACGTACTCGTGCTTTGCATTGTCATTGACAATTAAATTGCAATTGTTCCTACCATGCTAATGCTCCGCCTTTCAATTTATACGCCACCAATTTCACTTGATTGTCTTCTAGAATATTGAGATAATCAAAGAAATTTTCAACGTTGTGGACCTAATCGAGAAAATCTTGTGTCAGTTCCTGACAGGTTATAAAGATCAAACCTCTACCCACGTTCCACTTCGTGGCTCAATATGTATCTCCTTGTAATTGTCAGACTCTGTACATCGATTTTATGGAAACAATACTTAGCAAGCCTGCAATAGTGAATAAGATGTAAATCCACCTAAACAAGTTAAGTAAAACCTAGAATTGAACCATGAATATCGAATTGATCAATTCCACTAATTGATTGAAAACGAGTTGGCGATAATAATGACAATAGTCCATCTCGAATTGACTACATCTATCAGGCTTGATTTGCTCTAATAGCAATTTGGATTTATCCACCGGGTCTTTACTGAATGATTTGGGCTTGACCAAATCAAGCCTCAATAGGGATGCGCAAGGGCGGAGAGTGGGGGCAAGGGGGCTGTTTAGTTGGGTTAGATTAGTTAGTTTCTTTTTTTTTTAAATCAATGGATAATATTTGATGTTTTTAGATCAATTATTGAGATTAAAATGATATTTTTGTCATTTTAAAAAAAAATAATAGAGTTAATACCAATGGGTATTGGTGTGATTAGTTTTTGTTAAGAAAGTGTCTCTAAAATTTGACAAAACTCAAAAGAGTGTTAGTGCAATTTACTCTTTTTTCTAACAATAAGGATATGTATTGGCTAGAGTATGGTGCTCATTGTATTCTCCTATTATTTTCAAAAACTAAATAAATTACAGATAATCATGCTACATCTTTTTCCTAAAATAATAAATACAAGAGATGGAAAGTAAAGGAAGTTAAAATATCAATCATGAAATTTATGAATAAATTACCTATTTTAAAAAATAAAAATAAAAAAAGCGATGTAACGTGATATACTTACAATTCGACACAGTGTGTATGAACAATAACATAATTGTTTTTTTTTTTTTTTAAAGAGAAAACTGGATTTTTCTTAAGTTTTGTCAGCTAAAACAAGTGAAGATACAAAAACTGAGCCCCAATCCAGTCTGAAGATAAAGAAAAACGCACGTTAGCTAAAGCTTGGGCAACCTTATTCCACTGACGGGAGACATGATTACAGACACCATCTTCAACTTGACTAAGCAATTGCTTTATATCGTCGATAATATGGCCCTCAACAGGTAAATTACTTGGGGAGTTCACCACCCTACAAGCATTAAGAGCATCGGATTCTGCTATAGAAACTTGCAGGCCCGCTTCTAAGGAAAAAACCAGTCCCTCTTGCAGCGCTGCACATTCAGCAATGTGAGGGAAAAAACTACCAACCACTTTCTTTGTCGTGAAAGCTAAAACCATTCCTTCCAAGTCACGAACTACAGCTCCAACTCCAATAAAAGGATAATCGGTTTTGATTGCAGCGTCAACGTTAAGTTTTATCGGGTGTTTAACAGGGTAGTTAAAACAGTTGTTGATTAAAACTGTTTTTACTGTAGCATGTGAGAGTTTTACACTATAGTTATTTTTTTTATTACTGTAACATATAAGAGCTTTACATTATTTATAACTGAAAAAGTGGTCTGGACTACGACTATCAAACACCCTTTAAAGCTTACCATTCGGTGGAGGACTCCATGAAGATACTACCTGCCTCGCAGTGGGGAGTGATTTAAGATTCAAACGTTGAGCGTCCTGAAATTCACCATGAGCTCGACCGGCAGCTTCAAGGAGATCAACCGGAAGCAGTATTCCACCAGCATGCACCAATGAATTCCTATCGCCCCAAATTCTCCAAACGATAAAAACCAAACAGATCCAGCTCTTTAGTTGTAAGCTTAGCTGCCACTTGAATGCATAAGTCTCCAAACGATACTGGCCTAAGCTTTCTTAACAATTGCCAAAAAACACATTGTTCCCAAATAGGTCTTGCGCATTCACACCCCTATACAGCATGTAACGTGGATTCTTCTTCCAACTTGCAACGAGGACACCAAGGAAAGCAAGGAATGCCTCTGAAAATTAAATTCAAAAAATACGAGATAATATCGTGACAATCTTGTATATCACATTGCTAAGGACCTAATTACAGTGTAAAGCTCTCATATGCTACAGTAAAAGTGATTCTAATCAACGGTTTTTACCACCCTTTCAAGCATCACTTTAGTTAAACAAATTTATGACCTTTTCCAAACAATGCCATCAATGTTTTTGGACTTTAATTTGCCATAACATGATAATGAGCGATTGCGTTACCAACTATGATATAGAACATCACAAAATTTAAAAAGGTATAATTACTATAACACATATACATATTTCCTAAGCAAGTGAAAAAAAGCAGAAGTTTTTTTAATAATTGAAAAAAAGGTTAAAGCATATGCTTGCTTGCTTAGTAAGAAAAAAAAGAGAGAAAAAAAGGGTGGAAATTTTTATCAACAAAAAGAAAAGAAGGCACAATTTGATTAGTTTGATGATTGGTGCAAGGCATTTGACAAAAAAAAAAAAAGAAGCTTGACATAAACTCTCTGTCTTTGAATGTGATCCGTACATTAGATTAGAATAAAATATACGGAACCCAAATTTGAAGGTGTTCAGTTTGTTATATTTAATATTATCCACTTGCATAGTATAATTTCCCCAACATTTTCTTTATCCCCTAAAACCGGAACGATTTGAAAAAGATTCTATCGAAAAAGTCTAACCAACCCACATGATTCAAATTTCAAGAACTAGTTGTGTTACTGAAAAATGACAATGATTTTTATACTCTACTAACTAACTAACTGATGACATTGTACCAAATTATAAATTTATAGTACCGGAGAGGAAAAGACACATTTCACCTAAGTGGAAGCCAAACCCATCCTTTAAAAGCACAAACTCATCAATTTGATTCATAATGGCATTACTTTTTTTATTTTTAATTAAACGACAACTAAAAAAATAATAAGAAAAAATATCAAATTAATTTTTTTTTTTAATTTGCAGCATTGCTTATCCAAGTAGAGTGTATTTGAGAACTCTAGATTTCATTAAAATCACATGAAAAAAAGAAGAATATATATAAAATTGATGGTTCAAATCAAAACTCAATCGAAGGTGGTTTTTTATATACAAAAATCCGACGCACTTCATTTTTTAATAAAAGTTATACTACACAGCAAAATTGTTACGCTGAAATTGAAATTTAACAAAATTTTATAATATTGTAAGAATTACAAAATTACGCCTTAATTATCATAAAGATTGCCATATTATATAATTATCCAATAAATATTTTAATAATATTAATTTTTGTTGTTCTTAAAATAATTCAAAACTCTTGCTACATTTAAGCTTCACTACCCAAATTTTGTTATATGTCTAAAGAAAGAATTAAATTTTGGTTAGAGCAAGAGCAACTCAAATGAGTAAATTAGGTGGTACAGCCTCTTCTTTACTACCATTATTGTTTTATGGCTCTTTTTCCGTCCTTCAAGCAACTATTTTAGTTAAAAAGACTAAATTTTTTTTAAATAACACATATTTACTTAATTCTTATCTAATATACTTAAAAATAACAATATTTTTATATTTATTAAAAATGGTATGGTTCAAATTAAGCCCTCCTAGGATACTTCTCAAAGTGACCCAATTAAATGGAAATAAACAAAACAATTAACTGGAAAAAAAGAAGACGTAGGGGTGTTTGGTAGTAGTGAGAACCATTTAGTTTTCACCATATTTCTAATTATAAACAGTGTAAAATTTTTATATATTACAATAACAATAAAAAATATGCTACAATATAAAACTTTTATATGTTATAATAAAAATAATTTTTACCATTAACTTTTATTATTTTTTCAAACACCCTGATAGATTATCACAACAACACACGAGAAAGAGCTCCCCAAAGCCCAACCCGCCTTTTATAATCCCCTCCGTCCCACTCCAAATACCGATCCCTCTTTCCTCACTCTCTCTCACTGAACAGCTGGAGGGCACTAAGTCGAAGAAGAGAGAGACATCAATCAATTATCAAACCAATCGAACAAGGGACGATGTCTCTCCGACCGAGTAGCCGGACCGAGGCGCGAAAGAAGTCGTACAAGACCGGCGTCGACGCCGACGAGGCTCGTCGGAGGAGAGAGGACAATCTGTTCGAGATCAGGAAGAACAAGCGCGAAGATAATCTCCAGAAGAAGAGAAGGGACGGCCTCAATCTTTCCCAGCAGCCGTTGCTTGATGCCGTCCAACATGCTGCTTTTATCGAGAATAGGGTACGAATAGATTACTCCCAAGGAACTAAAAAATTTAAATTGTTTGATTTCGACGAAATGATTCTGTCACTGGAAAGGAATTGGAATTATGAATCGTGGGTATTCGTTGTTTTGCCAAGCAAAACGAAATGAAATTATTTTATTTTATTTTTTTTTGGGTAAAAAATGTGGAAGGGGTTTGGTCTTTATGTGTTGATTTAGAATATGAGTTTAATTTCCACGTCTCTCTCGGTTTGATGAGTGGGTTTTGATTTTGGATTGTGAGGTTTCAATCACGGGAGGATCTTTTTGATCTTTTTGCAATTAAGAGAAGTTAAAAATTGATTAAGGTAAAATTCATTGTTGATACGAGGTTGTGAGATTGGAGGACGAGTAATTTCAGGATCTGGTGTGTTGGCAAGTGCCAGGTGTTTTTTTTTTCTTTTTTTCTTTTGGATTGAGAGTCGAGATTGTGTTCTTCAGATGGAGTTGGACAAACGGTTTGTAAAATATAAGTGTTTTATTTTTGGGTTCGTTAGTTTTAAATTGGATGTTTGAAGTACTTTAAGCATGTGATTTGAAGCAGCTTTTTGGGCAGTTGGTTTTATTTCTTTGATGCGAAAAAAATAGTTGCAGTTGCTATAATGAAGTTGTAGAGTTTGGCAGTAGAAATGCTACACGATCATTTAAAACTGTACTTTAGCCTTTATATTGTGGTCCCTTTTTTGGCGCTAATGCACTCTTAAATTTACGTTTTGTTTCTGATTTCCTTTACAACGTTTTGTTAAGGAGATGTTTTGAAAAAGTTGGCTTTTACATTTCCTCTTGTTGTATTTTGATGGTTGATTGTTCAATGTTTTCTTTGCAGTTGGAAAGCATTCCAGCGATGGTACAAGGGGTATGGTCTGATAATACCGCTTCACAATTGGAGGCAACTACTCAGTTTAGAAAGCTGCTGTCAATTGGTGAGAAAGCAACATGTAATCTCTATAATTGGAGTATGTGGGAGTATCTGCTTTGTCTTGACTATTACTTTGTGTTTTGTGTAGAGCGCAGCCCTCCAATTGATGAGGTTATTAAAGCGGGTGTAGTTCCTCGGTTTGTTGAGTTTCTTGCAAGGCAGGAGCAGCCCCAATTGCAAGTAGGGAGTGTTGTTGATTTTGTTCATTTTTTTTTAAAATTAGTTTTCCTTTGTTCAAGTCAGATTAACTTTGAAGGACGTAACCAATTTCTGGGTTTACACTATCTTAATTACAGTTTGAGGCTGCATGGGCTTTGACCAATGTTGCGTCTGGAACATCAGAGCATACGCGAGTTGTTATTGATCAGGGTGCTGTCCCAGTGTTTGTGCAACTTCTTACCTCTGGCAGTGATGATGTCAGAGAGCAGGTTGTCTTCCACTCCTGTTTTATTGATACCTCTTGTCTGATGGAGAGCATTTTAACAAAATTTTTTCGACGTTTTAAACATTTATGTATTTTATTGTGTGTATCCAGGTATATTATTCTGGAAATATTCCTTTAACATTGGAGATTTCTAGTGTATTCCTTGTTTGCTTCTTCTAGTTTAAGTATTACTTTTTATTTTATTTCATATTATTTTACATGCTAATCTCTTCCCAAATGCTATTCCAAATGATAATTCTTGTTAGTGATAGTTAAAAAAAAAGGTCCATTGCGCCTACAATTTAATTACTTTGCTTCCAATATGTCTCAACTCTCAGTTATTTATTTTCTTACTCTCCTCAAATTCCCATGTTGGACAGGCTGTATGGGCTTTAGGTAATGTTGCCGGTGATTCACCAAGTTGTAGAGATCTTGTTCTTAGTCATGGTGCGCTTGTGCCTTTACTAAGTCAGCTAAATGAGCATTCAAAGTTATCCATGCTGAGGAATGCTACATGGACTTTATCTAACTTCTGTCGGGGAAAGCCTCCAGCTGCATTTGAACAGGTGAATGCATGTCATATTTTAATTTTTAGTTAGAACCTTGAAGGGGCAGTGTTGTTTATTAAATTGTATAATTTCAAAGTGTAGTGTGGTTGATACTTTATCGTGGTAGTGTAGCTTTTTTCTGAATAATTCTTATCTTCTTGGTTCACTCAGGTTAAGCCTGCATTACCAGTTCTTCGGCAACTTATTTTCCTGAATGATGAAGAAGTTTTGACAGATGCTTGCTGGGCCCTTTCTTATCTTTCAGATGGCCCAAATGACAAAATTCAGGCTGTGATTGAATCAGGTGTTTGTCCACGACTCGTGGAACTTCTGATGTAAGTAGCTCTGCATATAAACTTCTCACATAGGCACTGGAATTTTACCATTCACTTTATTTCATTTTATCTTTTTTTTTTTTTTTGCTTGGCACATATTTTTCTTTTTGACAATCAGTGGGAGCGTAAGAAAGAGGGAAAAAATAAACTCTGGAAATATATTATGTAATGTGTCTTTTTATGCTTGTAGGTTTTTCTTCCAAGTTTTAGGATTTGATACTGACTAGATTTCTATTTATTTATATTTATATATATATATATATATATTGGTGTGCAAGGCATCCGTCCCCTACGGTTCTTGTACCTGCTCTTCGTACAGTGGGCAACATTGTTACTGGTGATGATGCTCAGACTCAGGTATTAGCTATAATCTGGTAATGCCATCCAGTTTCTTACTTTAGCCTTTTTTGTACTAGTTGATCTATATATATATATATATATATATATATTTTTTTTTTTTTTGAGGATGTTGTAACTTTTACTTTGAGACTATCATGATCTACGGTATTCTGTTTATCCAATTTAAAATTTTATTCACATATGATATGACGAGTCCAGTTTACTTGGGAAACAAGTGCATTTTTTAAGGGAAAAAACAAGTGCATTTTCAGTGCACGTTTTTTTAAGGTTGAAAAAAAAAAGCAATCACCCTTCTCTTGTGATTGGATTACTAATGGACTGCTTAAATTGGAAAGACCATATTTGAACTCTTCTGGGAGTTAACTTTATGTTTTAAGTACTTATAAAGATCATTAAACTCATCCCACCTCCTCCTTCTCTACCATTTGTTTACGACTGATGCTTTCCCTTAAATATAGCAACATAATAACACGCACTGTGTTTTCCAGTTTGTAATCAACAACCAGGTGCTCCCTTGCCTCTTTCAACTTCTTACGCAAAATCATAAAAAGAGCATAAAGAAGGAAGCTTGTTGGACGATCTCAAATATCACAGCTGGAAATAGAGCTCAAATACAGGTATGAATCCTCTCTCATGTAGTATTTGTATTTTTCGAGGAAAAAGAGCGAGGAAAAAAGAAAAAGAAAAGGAAAAGGTGGTGTTTATATTTGTCAAAGCATTAATTTATGTGAATGAGAATGATGACCAGATAGCATTGAATAATGAAAATAAGAGAAAAAAGCCAATGATGAGGACCGCTTTTTACATTGCCATTTTTCTGAGTGGTAATATAGTGTTGGCAAATATGGTGGATTTTCCTTTTTATCTAGTTTTAGTATTTCCTTCATATGACCTTTGTTTTTCCTTTTCTACACATGGGATTTTGGGTTATGGAAGGGAGTCAATTCTGATCTTTTTTTGCCTGATTAGTTAAATGACTCTTAAGGTTGATGTTACATGGTAATCTGCTTGTAACCATTATTTATTGAATTCACTTTTTGCAGGCTGTAATCGATGCCAATATCATTCAACCGCTTGTTCATCTTCTCCAACATTCAGAGTTTGAGATAAAAAAGGAGGCCGCATGGGCTATCTCAAATGCCACTTCGGCTGGTTCTCATGAACAAATCCAGTATGCTTAACTCGTACTTTCTTGTCAGCTTACACATGCATTTGCATTGAAACAACAAAGAAAAAAGAAAACAGAAAAAAGAACAATGAAAAGGAATAATTTGGGTAACTCACGCAATCAGCAGTTATGTGGCCTTTTTTGTTTTCTTTTAATCGGTTATACATCATTTTTGTGTAGATATCAAGAACTTCAATACCTGAAGTCGGCCTATTTTAAACAAGTTTTTATTGTTGAGACCTGAACTGATATTACTGTCTAGTTGATGGTGATTACGTTTTGCAAAACCCATTATTAATTTATTTGTGCAATATAATGCCTAAGTCACGGGCTTGCACTTACTTGAACATGCTCTTTCAGATTCCTGGTTACCCAAGGTTGCATTGCGCCTCTCTGTGATCTTCTAGTCTGCCCAGACCCTAGGATTATAACGGTCTGCCTCGAGGGTCTTGAAAACATTCTCAAGGTGGGTGAGGCTGACAAAGAAATGGGACTGAACGGCGGAATCAATCTTTATGCACAGCAAATCGATGAGTGTGACGGGCTGGATAAGATTGAGGGTCTTCAGAACCATGACAATAACGAGATCTATGAGAAAGCCGTAAAGATCTTGGAGAGATACTGGACTGAAGAAGAGGAGGATGATGAAAACCTCCCAGTTTTCCCTGGAGGCCAGCCTACCCTTCCTCCCGGCGGCTTCAAATTTGGGTAAAAATAGTGCAATTGCAGCTGTCTACCCAGCTTTAAACCATCGTTTTTTTGTTTACCTCTTTTCCGGGACAAATTCTTTAAATCTTCAATTACATTATTCATTGTCAGGGGCCAGGGTTTTTAGTATGGCACATAGGCTCTTTTATGGAATTTGGTATTGTTAGAAGTCCGGAAAATTTTCTGCTTCTCATTGTTTTTCCCTCTCCTTAAATTTACGGACTTGAATAGGAATCCTATTGCCTTTATGTAAAAAGGGCGACTGTCTGTCGTTTGATATGGTCCTGTATTCTTGTTTTCCATATTATTTGGTCGTTTTTGTTTATTCAAATATTGGCCATTGACTGAAATAGGACAAAGAAAAGAAAAGGAAAAAACAGGTTTGCTGAATATTGCTGCAATCTTTTGGAAAATATTGAACGACATTAAGCAATGTTATGAGAGTGATTCTTGTCCGAGCAGGGTCTCGAACTAGAGTGAGAATTTAGAAGTTATAGATGATAAAGGATGTTGGGGAACACTCTTGGAAACGTAAATTCTGGTTCCAATCAGGGTTCTAACTGCATTCCCACACCTCCTAAATAACGTGAATATTGGTTGCTCACTGGCCAAGTTTAGACTTTTTAACCTTTGCCATTTTCATTTTTCCTCTGTCCGTTTTTAGTTTTAAGGGAAGGAAAATATATATTTTGACAAATGAAATATGGTGTAACATCATGATGGTCAACCCTTCGAATTACAGTTGCAACATTGTGCAACAGTTGGGGACGAGTAAAGGAAAATTTTCTCTTTGCTTTCTCTTCTCTCTCTCTCTCTTCTTTTTTTTTTAATTAAAAAGGTTTTAATGAGGCATGTGTTCCACACACCAGAAAGGTAAATACTAGTCTTTTTGGTGGTCTGAATGTTCCTCGGCTTTGTTTGGTAACCTAATTTAAACTTATTAGTTTCAACTGTTTTAGTGTTAAGCTTTTATATGCTACGAGCGTGAAGTTGGTTTTAATTTACAGTTCTAATTATGTTTCCAAATACTATTAAGCTTCAGACTATTGTTTGTTTATGATATATATATATATATATATATATATATATATATATGTTGAAAGTAATGACAATGAGTTCGCTTAGTACATTGGTTGGAAACAATGAGGTTTGAACTTTTTTGTTTATAATGGTGTGATTTAAGTGTGGTTTGAAAAGTGAGTTTAAAATCTTGAAAATTGTTTCGAATTTAGTTTTTTTTTAATGTCCAATCAATGATTCAACATAAGTTTTACTTGTTTTTTTTTTTATCAAATGCTGGCCCAATTAAAGTTTTTGGTTTGAACCATGTGAACCATTAAACCAAACCGGTTTAATGTTATTTAATTTTTTTTTTGAAAGTTTAAAGTTATTTAATTTGCGTGTTATAAATTCATGGGAAATAAATTGTTTAAGATAGATAAAAAAATACTTGTATTCGTTATTGCATTCTTATTTTTTTTAATTTCATCATTAAAAAAATGTTGTTCTATGGGTTGAGTTGAATTAAAATTCCAAAACTTTTGGATTTCATCTCTGACGAAAATCTCGCTACCCTTTTTAAAGGACACACAAGTCTTTCTCATTGTTTTTTTTTTTAAATGTAAATTCTCATTGTTTTTAATGCCTTAAATAATGATGTATAATTAAGTTTTTAATAAGAAAACAAAAGCAAACTAAAAGTGCGTTTGATAATGAAGTTATAATTAAAAGTTAGAACAATTTTAGTGTAGCAGGTGAGCGTTTTACACCGTAAGAGTTAAAACAACATTTTTAGAACGATGTTAGGCTATTTGGTTTTGTTTTTGAGAAGTTTTCTCTCATTTTCAAAAACACAAAAACCAGAAATGAAAACAAAAACTTGTTTGGTTAAATTTTTGACAAAACACAAAACAAAAACATTTCTAAAAACTCCCTCCAAAAAGCCCCAAAAATGAAAACAAAAAAAAAAAGTTGTTTTCTCTTTTTTTTTTCTTCACTCTCTCTCACTCCCTCCCTGGATATTCTTTCCCAACACCCCCTCCCACCCTGTCGATCTCCTGCCCCCTACACTAGCCGTCTTCGAAAAACTCGTCGCTATCTCAGCTTGTGACACTTTAGAATTTTTAGTGTGTATATATGCAATAATTAAGAATTTTATAAAAAATCTATGAACAAATTTTATGAGCTAAATTTTATACTCAAAATTTGTTAAGAATTCAAGGAGTAATTTTGATGTCATGAGAATTATCGTTTAAAGCCGAATTTTATGACAAATTTCAAAAAAGAAGAAAAATGGGATTTTTAAGGTTAAAAATTTTGTTATAGCCTTAAGTAAAGAATGAATGAACTAAATATAAGACTTGGACAAAAGCAAGGAAAAATAAGCCAGAAAAATTAATTGTTGTAGAATGTGTTGCAATAAATTTTAAGACAGAAATACAGTATAAGGAATACACAGTATGAAAATCATGCAGTATGAGAATAATATAGTGTAAAAATTACACAATAAAGTATACAACATGAGAATTATACTGATAAAGTTAAGTAGTATAGAAATTATACTACATAAAGTTATACAGTATAAAAATATACTGCATAAAGTAATGTAGTATATAAATTAGATTGTGCAAAGCTAAGAAGTATAGGAATCATATTGTGCGAATGATGTGGAAGTTTATGGACCGTGAAAACTATATAGAAAAGATTAGGAGTATGAGAAATATATCGACAGTATAAGAAAAATACTGTCAATGAAAATTTAGACTGTTAAAAAGATGTAAGTGGGACCCACATGATGACATTTTTAAGGAAAAAAACAAGGCCACATCACTCCCCATGGTGGATCCCGTTTGAACCTTGTGTTGGAAGCAAATTTTTATGACATTTTAGCCCATTATGAAGTGTTTTAATGAGACAAAAAGTTTAGTGCAAAATAACTTATTTGTCTCCATCAAGTTTAATGCAAAATTGAAGAAACCAAACCCATTTCTTCTCTAGCAAAACCAACTCCCCCTGCTATGGATTCTCTTAAATATTTTTCAAAACCTCAACTCCTAGTCAAAGCTTAGAAGAGTGTTCCAGAGTCCAAGAGAAAGATTGAGCATTTTTTGATGTAAAATCTAAGCTTTTGTCTTTTGGTTTTTAGTGCGTTCTCTTGAAGTTTTGAGTAGGATTTGATAAGGGCTTTTGTTATGGTTATGTCAAGGAAGTACAGCCAAAATCAAGCATCTCAAAAGGAGGAGCTAAAGCTTGAAATCCTTAGGTAAAGCCTTAACTTTAGTTTTGATTTTATTCTTGCACAACAAGCATTTGTTGTGATGTTTTTGGACTTTGACATGTAAGGTGGAGATCATGGTATGATTAATTTATATTTTATAATGATGATGGAAGGTTAGACATTAGGGTTCTTGGTGTTAAAAAGGAAAAGGTCGTTAAACTTTGTTGAAAAACAAAGTTTGACTAGCTTTTAGGGATGATAATTTTGAGGGCCTTAGAAGCGAATCTATTTTCCAAGAGAAGCATAGGATCTGCCAAAACAGTAAGAGTAACAAGTTTTATGAACAAAGTTTTGTGAAATTTTGAGAGGATTAAATTGCAAAGATTTGTAAAAGTTTTGTAGAACTAAAAAATGGTAGAAAACTCTATTATGCAGTTGGAATTTTAGAAAAGTTAAAATATGAAAGTTGTAGAACTCATCAAAACTATCAAGACTTGGACAGTTCATGAAAATTCCACATGGATTGTGAATGATGAATTTTACGAGATTTAACCACAAAATGTCATTAAAAAAAGAAAATGTTATGGAATGTTTTAATTAGACCATAGAGTTTAGGGAAGTTCTAATCGTTGTAAAAATTGAGCATTTTAGCATAAGATGGTAAATTTTGGTCCCAGGGTAAAAATGTTAAGATTTTTTATGTTTTGAGCCAAAACCATAAAACGATGTGAAATTAGATTTTTACTAAGAAAATATTGATTTCCTGCACTGCTATGGGCAGTGAGTAATCACAGATTTTAAGTTTGAAAGTATTAAGAGTTTTTATCATGTAAGAATGAGTTAAGGGCGAAGATGTCAAGATTTTCACATAACAAAGTTAAAACTGTAAAGTTTTGATAAAATAGATTTTAACAAAAGAAAAACTGTTGTTTTGTTTTTTTGTAATGTTACGAGTTGCAAAGAATTGTAAGTTTTGGTTAAATGGGTTTTGAAAGTTTTCCAAAACCCGTCAAAGACAAAATGGTCAATTTTCATAAAAAGTGCAAAACGACCACGAAACAACCGAATTAAGAAAATGCCCCTAAGAGGGAAATTTTTTATACCCCATAAGTAAAGTAATAGTAAAGTAAAACGAGAAGTTTAATAAAGTTACGAGACTCACGAATGGTAAAATTGTCATTTTGTAAAATGGCTAAAACGGAGCCCGAGTCCTCCGAATTAGCAAGACATCTTTAGACAAAAAATGTTTTATATTGCATTAAGTAATGAAACCTTATAGGAAGATGAGGAATTTGATCAAGGAATGTTCAAGTTAAGTCACAGAGTAATGAACTGATAAGAAAGAAGTTAAGTAAAAGGAATGAAAGGATAAAGTTTAAGTTTTGTTTTCTATCGAGTAAGTCGATAATGAGAAATGTAAGCTAATAGTTAGGTGTCATTTGAAATAAAATACAGAAGCCAACTAATCAAAGGAAAAAAGAATGAAATAGGAATGATAGAGCTAAGTCTGGGTAAGTTTCAAATCTTACCTATAGCATAAAGAAAATAAATTTCAAATGCTTTATAAATGTTTGAAATGTATTGCAACTATTATGCATAATGTTTTAACTTGTTATGCTAAGATGTGCATAAAGTTTTAAAAGTTTAAGTTATGGATTGCAATGTATTTGCATTTACTTTATTTAATGTTTCAATTCTAAGTTATAGCATTGTATATGCTCACTAAAGTTTACAAGAAGGTAAATCAAAGATGATAATTAAAGTGTCATACTAGCCTCCTGAATATGTGGTTTACAAGTTATGTTAAAGTTACGACCTCATTATTTGATGGTCTTAACTCTTCCATAAGCGAAGCAATATGTTTATGATCTCATAATTGATGATGTTAGTACGAACACTTATGATAAAGAAAAGATAAGAATGATGTAAAGAAATTCAAGTAAGTTAAGAATGATATTAAGAAATTCATAACTAAAAGTTCATAATTGAGCATAATTAGAATCATGCATTATGATATTGCTTGTATTCCTTTTAAGTAATGCTCTTATGAGAAACGTTTTATGAAAAATGTATTACGAGAAATGTTTATGAAAAACATTTTATAACAAATGTTTACATGACTGTTATAAGTAAGGTGTTTTAAGAGAAAAGTTTTATGAAAAAGGTTTGATAAAGAATGTGTATGTTTTGTGAGATTATGTTTGAACTTACTAAGTGAAAGCTTATTACAAGTTTTTTCATGCCGTAGTTAATCTTGCGGGAGACCAATATGATTGGTTGAAGAGCTCAGTGTCTCAGAGAGACAGATACAATGGTTGGATATGAATACTACTACAGTTTATTTTGCTACTCAAAGAAAAAGTTTTCTACTATTTGAAATAGTGTTTTAAAAGTTTTAAGAAAGTCAATGTTTAAAGAAATTTTTATAAGAAATGTTTTAGGAAAAAAATGTACCCAATATTTTTTTTGCTAGCTTGTAAGAATTAAGTTAAGTTAATAACGTTTAAGAGAGTTAAGTGACGGCTCAAAAAAGGCGGGTCGTACACAGCTCGCCTCTAACTGTTGTCAGCAAACCCAAAGACTCCCGACCCACACATTGCCAACCAATCCAAAAGAACCATGACCCACGAGCCACCCTCCCCATGCCTCCCGTTGGGGTGCATAGCTTCGTCGTAGTCATCAAGCTCGCCTGGATCGCCGTCCCACCACAAATTTGTAGCTGTGTCATCCCCAAGCCCATCCTCGATCTCCATCGCCGGAGTCGCAACCTCATCGGACCCCACTGGTGTTGCAACCAAGGAGGAAGACGTCAAACTTTCCTTTTGAATTTATTTTTTTAATAAAAAATGTTTGATATTTAATTCAATTAGTATTATTAACTATTATTATATTAATAATAAATGTTTTCAATATCAAATTAGGTTTTGTTTTGCCGCAGTAATTATTTATTAAAAAAAGTTTTATTTTAAAAAATATACTACTATATACAACCAAAATTTCAAACAAAATCTCAACACATTTCTTAAAATATTTTTATTTTTAGATTTTTTTAAAAACAAAAATCAAAATAAAAACACTACTAAATTTGTTGTTCAATTTTCCTGTACCTTTGACTACCACATTTATTATTTATTATATACATAATTTAAACTCACATAAATAAAACCTAAATATTGAAAATAATTAAGTAATTTGTGTATGTGTCAAAATTTAATTGGTGGGAGAAAAATGACTAAAAAATAAGGCAACAGATTTTGATTCTATTGTCCAGTATTCACTTATAGAGTGTTAAAAAACATAATAAAATAATAAGTTAAAATTAAAATATTATCATAAATTAGAGTTTTATATTACAATAAATTTTTATTTTGAGGGTTTTTTAACATAACAGTTGACACTAATAACTTTCAGCTACGTCGCTAAAATGACCATAAATTCCAAAACAAGCTTAAAGGCAAAAGCAGTAGGAGCTCGTGTTAGGGCGTAGGACAGTGAAGTCAGTGACGGCTTCGGTCATATTTGATCATGCAACGTGAAGAAGAGCTCTTCTTCCTCTCAACAATGGAACCCTACAACAACAACACCACACTAACACACGAAGAAGAAGAACAACAACAAGAAGACAACGACGACGAACATCGCGTTCTCCTGTACTAGAAGTACGCACGGATCCCAGACCTCAACCACTTCCTCGATTTCTACACCTCCAATTGCAATTGCCTCCGCCTCCTCGGCCGTGTTCGTCTCTCCACTCTCGGCGTCAACGTCACCGTGCTCTCTCTCTGTCTCTTACGCTTCTTCTCTGCGTAACTATACGTTTTTGACTTATAATCGGACCAAAATGTGAAGATTCTATGGCATTTTAGGGTTCTAATGATGTTTAGGGGGATTTGATTCGACTAGGTTGGCGGGACGCTACGCTCGTTGAAGAAGCACATTGCTGCGGTTGAGTCCAACAGTTTGTTTCATGGCACCGATTTCAAGATCGCGACTTCTCCCCGCCCGATGGACGACAAGGTTGCTAAGGAATGTGGATTTACTTCTCTCTCAATTCGCGTTGTGAAGGTGATTCTTGTTTATATTATTTGTAATTTCGGCTCTTTGAACAGTTTAACTGATTAAATTCTTAATCTTTGTTGTTAGGAATTGGTTACTTTGCACTGTAATCCTCTGCTGAACCCACCGGAGATTTCAGAGGCAGGGTAGCATCTTTCTGCTCTTGAGTTTCACTCCGTTCTTCGAAAAGCTGGTTGTTTATTTTTTTTTTTTTAATTTTTTCTACATTATTAGTTAGTCTATCGATTTTACTGACGCTTCCTCATAATAAGCACTTTGAATTATATGCGGGATGCTAAAAGAAAAAAGGGGTGATGTGCTAATGTGCTATGTATTTCCCAGGAAAATCTTTAGAAACTGAGAATGCAAAGCCACTTGTTTTGTAGGATGCAAGAAATTTGTACGAGACAAAAATTGGAAAGTTCGACGCACCGAATGTCCAAACTTTGGATCCGGCAATTAGGCAGTATAGTGATCTGCCCTCGTGGATAGATGATAATTATGATAACTTGTGGGGGAAACATGTCCTCATGTAAGTG
Organism: Artocarpus heterophyllus; assembly: GCA_025403435.1. NCBI lineage: Eukaryota > Viridiplantae > Streptophyta > Magnoliopsida > Rosales > Moraceae > Artocarpus > Artocarpus heterophyllus. The sequence continues at coordinate 14,606,947 of CM046337.1, forward strand.
ATTATAATAAATGGTGTTTAGTGTTGTTTTGGCTTGTTTTTCAGCTTCCATACGTAATAACACAAGTTGTTGTGAAACATTGTCTGAGAACATTGTCATATACTTTCCATTTGCCATCAATTTTTGATGTCACACAGGTTCCGGTGTGTATGTATAATTAAGAATCCCTAAAAATGGTCTAGATTCTACAGTTAATTTTATGAACTTATGTAGTTTTGAGTAATTATTTGTAATGTGTAATGCTTGAAACATGGAAATGTGGTAGTCCTTAGTGCGGAGTGTAGCATTCATCTTACTAAACCTTAGTTGGAGTTTGTTATTCTCACGTTCTGTGAGGGGGGATTGGCTTAGTCAGTGGTTACTTTATCCTCACTATTAATTGTCATTATTGATTTGGATTGCAGGTATTGCACTGGGGGAATCAGGTGCGAGATGGCATCGGCCTATATAAGGTCAAAAGGGGCTGGATTTGAGAATGTATTTCAGGTGCGCTCGTGCTAAAAAGCGGCATTTTGTTCTGTGTTGTTAATTTCAGTCATATCATCTCAATAACGCTATGTCATTTTAAATTTCTCTCAGAAAGCCAGTGAGGAATTGGGTTGGATAACAAATTTTCATTGCTTGGAAAAAATGACTTTCAGGGATATCAAGCTAAGATGGTCCTAGAGAAAAAGACATATACATACATATATATACATATTTACTGTGGTTGGGTTTTCTTGGTTTCCTTATGGCTTATGAATATGCTTTTACGTTACTGGACAGAGAGTTCAGAAACATCTTCAAATGGGATAATATTTATTTATTTATTTTTTGGCTATTGTTATTGGAAGAGAAGAGAGAAGGGGAAAAAAAAGGTGCTCTGCTACTTTGAATGTTTGATGCAACATTATTTTTTTATCTGTTTTTTCCTCATTCAATAAGTGCTGCTTTAGATTTTCTTTGTTCACATGAAAGTTTGGAATTCATGTAGTGAGGTACTTGCTTTATCATGACAACGGCAACAACCTTTTCTTGTGTTGGTAATTGTTTTGGTTTATTGCAGTTATTTGGTGGAATACAGCGTTATTTGGAGCAATTTCCTGATGGTGGTTTTTTCAGAGGAAAGAATTTTGTTTTTGACCACCGGTATGATTTTTGTTAGTTCACCGACTTTTCTTATTGCTAAGTTAGTACTATTTTTGATCCATCTTAATTCTTCAAATTGGCAAGGCAAATAGATGCACATTTTATTGTTTACTTTTAGCAATGAAATAAGTAAGTTGCATGTGTAACTGTAGGATATCAGTTGGGAGCTCAGATGCAGACGTATTGGGTAGCTGTCTTCTTTGTGGCTTACCCTTTGATGATTATTCTTCGCGCCTTTGGTGCACTTCCTGTAGAATGCTTGTTTTGGTTTGTTATAGTTGCCCGGTAAGAGCATATTTTTATCATCAAATGCTAAGTGATTGACCAATATTTAGCTTTGTTATATTTGTGAATTAATGAGATTAAATATCGTATATCTTGTTTGAACAAATCCAATATCTTGCTCTACCTGTCTCAACTTTATCACGTTCTGATTATTGCTTTCACTTCTATTCTATTCTGTACTATTCTCTTATTTTTTTTTAATTTTTTAATTCTGTGCTCACAGAAGAAGGGGCTTGCATTTGTCTGTGAGCTATGCAAGAAACACCAGAAAGATGTTGGGTTGATTTCATCAGTTGAAAATGGCAGATTGGAGGAAATTTCTACTCAAGCTGAGCCCAATACTAATTCCTTGGATGCCAAACTCGCACCTTATATGCCTCAGAGACAGGGTAAGGTCTGTATCTGGATCTCTTTATTTATGCCTTGCATTTGCATGTACCTAAAATAAAAGTACTATGGAGTATGATTGTCCCTTGTCCGTGCGTGGGTAACACCATTTAGTCTATGGTAAAATACGTTTGTACATGAATGTATTGAAGTCTCTTTTCTGAAAGTAATTAAAATTTTCCGTGTATAAAGTTTTGGCCACAATTGACCAATGCTTTGGCTTCGGTACATCCTTTATAGCAATTTCTAGTGGATACATTTCTTTGGTCTTGTAGTGAATGTGATTCAATGTTAATATGCCCTGCAATGTAACGAGTTGGACGCTTACTCTGGTTAAGACTTGAGAGTTTCCCCCATTTCAAGTCAAGTACTGTTGTACTGACGACTACTAATTGCAGCAGATAACGGACATCGACAAAAACTGAGAAGCCTGTGCTTGCATGGGTTTCGGCAGAATGCGTCTAGGTTCAAAGGATGAACTGCATCATTAGCCAAGAAACTTAAAAACATTGTTGAGCTTGTCTTCATTGACGCGCCTCATGAGCTGCCCTTCATTTACCACCCAGTGTATCAGAGTCACGTCAAGATTGTGCATCACCTTCACCACTAAAATGTCCCCCTCCACCATCCCAGCATTGCAAGAAGAAGTTTGCGTGGTTAGTGTCACCTAATTCCAGCCAAAGCGGTGAAACAGACTGGAAAATCACATATTGTCCGTTTGATGTTCTCCAATACCAGCAGCAAACCGATGGGTTTGAGGCATCATTGGTGTACTTAAAAGATATATTTTCTCAAAAAGGGCCATTTGATGGGATCTTGGGATTTTCTCAGGGAGCTGCGATGGCTGCTGCAATTTGTGCCCGATTTGGGATGCTTAATGGCAAAATGGAGTTTAGATTTGCAATTTTGTGTTCTGGGTTTGCTCTGAAATTACCGGAGCTCGACCGCGGATTGATCAAAGTCCCCTCACTTCACATTTTTGGGAGTGACCGTGGAAAAGATAGGCAGATAGCAAACCAAGCAAGCAGAGAACTGGTCTCGTTGTTTGACGATGGTTGCTCTGTTGTAATCCAACATGACTCTGGCCATGTAATCCCTACTCGTTCTCCTTACATAGACCAGATCAAAGGATTTCGCCAGCGCTTTTTCTAATGGTCTCCAATTTATCTTTGTATGCACTAGAAATTTCTTAATTTAACAAGCAGAGAATAGTTCACCAAAATAACAATTTTTTACTTGCCATTTATAAGCACTTTCTCATTCCCATAGACTTGGATCAAGGGGATGACATTCTATTAGTCTCTTTGATCTATATACTACTGTTGATATAAGATTACGGAAAATTCAAATATCCTCCATTAATCTAGATTGGTAAAACTGTCTATACAAACGGATGTTTTGCTGGGGATAAAACGCAAGAAGAGGCGGCTAGACGTTCGGTGTTTCCCGAACGTATCCTCATTGAGCCATACTTACTTGAGACACTTCACAATTCTCATTTTCCAAACTCACCAAGTGCATTACTTTTTTTTTTGGTAGTTAAGGAGTAGAGTCCAATACTGGTTTACCACACAAATGGATGTCGTAAGGTAGAATTTTTTTTTTTTTTAAATTTGTAAAGTTAGTTTCTTTCGTTATATATACGTAAGTGTTCGTACCTGTAGTTATCAATAGAGATAGACAATGAAATGTCACGAATCCTCTAAACCATGTTTGAGAGTGTTTGAAAATCAAATAGGAACACAAAATTTCAATTGCACATGGTAGTGTAAAGCTTTCAGATGCTACATCGTAAAGTAAAAATAGATTATAACGTAAACCATTTATTCCAATCAAGAATAAAAACGGCGATCTTGTAATTTCTCACGCTCGCTGACAGAGTATCTTCAATCCTAAAACCTGCTCATGACAAGTCCGTCTTCTCTTCAGGAAACGCCTAGTTCACAGGATTTATGCAGAGTTGTCCCTAAAAAAAACCTTGTAAGATTACGTGGACATACCGAAGTGCAGATTCTTGTTAGGAAACTATCTCAGAGAATTTCTCTCAAACAGGTACCTCGTCAACTCAAATAACTAGTTTGTCTATAGTCATATGGATGTTGTATTATTTGAACTTTAGGTTCCCCTACTAAGTGGGTTTTGATTTCTGGATTGAGTTATGAAGTGGGTATTTCTTAAATATTCATGCTATCTATATTATCACCCATTTAGTTTGAAAGTTCGTACGAGTTCACAACGATGACCTTAACAATTGTCAAGAACTTGACTGGGTTTTGATAGCGTGTTTCGTTTATTGGATTATTGTATATATATATATTTTTTTGGATCAAATATTAAAAGTTGATAGTGCTTTAGTTGTTCATTAAGTTGACTATCACGAAGCAAAATTTTTTGAAAACGTCTTTCACGGTTTCAATTGATCGTTTGAAAACATGTATATGCCTCAAGAGTCTCAATTACATGACACAATTGTATCTTATGTGCCACAATGTGACTTTGTATATCATTTGTAAATTCTTCATCCAATTTCCTAGTTTTGCTTAAGTCATGAAAACCTGGATAATCCTTTATTCAAATTTCAAAACTTTACTTTTGTTTAAAATTTTAATTTTTCGGCTTTGCAGGTTCTTGGTTGTTGTACATATTGTACCAAGAAAGTTGTTGATATCGGACAAACAACTCCCACATCTCATCCACAGGTGGTTCTACTTTTTTTTTCTGTTCTTTTATTTTTTTCCCCCGTTTGGCTTATGAAAAAGGGGAGCATTGACGCCATTGCCTCCATCTATAGAAGAAATCTTGGGGCCCATGAATGAAACGGAAAGGACCTGACGTAGTTTTACTTAAAGAATGGGGCTCTTGTTTACTCTCACCACCCCAGGTCCCTAACGCCGCACAACTCAGTGACTGGGCAGGGACTTCAAAGTGGGATATGGAGTGTTGAATCTTGAACCGATCCTGGACGGGGAAGAGGAAAAGGCATTTTAGCTGCTGCACCAATCCATTGGTGTCACAAGTGGTTCCACTTGTTGAGCAAGGTTTACACGCCGAAGAAAGACTGACAAGCACATTTTTTGTGTGCTTATTGTGTGAGAAAAACGCAGAAGAAACTGGCTTATATTTGTTTTCTTATAAGTTTGGTGTTATTTCCTTTTCAGTTATTGAAAGAAGGGGAGCTTACACCAGGTATAAGTTCTGAAGAATATGTTTCAAGGATGACAAAGTTGCTGGAGCTTCTTCCAGAGAAGGGCTTGGCTATAGTTGCTGCTGCCCCTGTGAAAATGATGACGGATGTCGTGCCTTACACATTTTGACAAGACGCCGATAATCCATATGTCACTGACTGCCAACAACCTGGTGGCCTGGCTTTTCTAGGCCACGAATGTGGTTTCTGCATGTTCATGCCCGAAGCAAATTCTCATGTATGGCCAACCTTGTATGACAAATATTCTTACACCCTACTGAACTTTTTTCTGATTACATAGCTTTATTCAGTAGCTACTGAACCTTTTTCTGACTACATAGTTTTTTTCAGTAGTGGCTTCACATTGTCTTCTGTTTTCTCCATGCCATGTTGTTGATTGAGTTGTCTTTTGGAAAAGAAAACAGCTTAACTTACACTTTGTAGTTCATTTTTGGACTAAATGCTGATATACATTGTACATAAATAAAGCGGCAAGCAGGCTTGTGATGTCATTTTTACCGGTTACATTTTGCGGGACATTATTTGGGAAGGGAAAACTGCTGGAGTTGATGAGGCTTTGGAAATGTTCAAGGCCGATAGAGCATATCCAATGCGCAAATTGAGGGAGGTGAGTTTAATCTAAGTTATCTGAAAACAGTCTCTTCCCATGTCACTCAAGTTAAACTAAAATCATTGCGGTTGACTTTAAATCTTCGTGCTTTGTTGTCAGTTAATCACACAACTAGGTAGTTTTGATTTTTTTTTTTCCTTGGTGTCAGCTGACATTAATAATTCATAGATGTCAGACAGTGAGTAGGAATTCAGGAAACAAAAAAAATAGTTGGCCTTTTGAGCTGATTATTTATATGAGTAATCCTATTTAACCCGCTGCTAACAAAACAGTGGGACTCAGTCTACAAGGTGCACTACATATTAGCTTGGGATCTATTGTTTTGTTAGTAGTGGGGTTATAACCTCATAAGGATTAAAAGAATTTTTCTATTTATATTGCAATAATCTGATAAGCATTGGCCCGTCACACAGGTGTTCAACCAGAAGTTACCATAATTAATTTTGAAGACCACTGTTATTAACCTTTTAAAAATTAATTTGGCCGTTGGAAATGTTAAACAGCTTCTATCATGTCTTTCTCATATCATTCCATTTATTTCCCTTCCCATAACTGACTGCAGATTCTGCCAGATATGATGAAGAGCTCGTCCACATTGTTCCACAATGTGCATACAGCCATACCAGCGTATGTCGATTTGGAGCCCTTCCAAAAAACAGCTTACAATGGCAACGTTAAAGATGTTTCGAATATTACCCACGAGTTACAATTGGTTAAGTTGCCAGCAGAACTTAAGTTAATGAGAGAATCTGCAGCAATTGGTTGCCAGGTGTCTACAAGTCTCTGCATAATTGTATCCTTGTGGAATTATGCCCTCATGGTTTATTTTTGAGTGTTCTTTTTTAATCTTCATTAATTGGTGTTATGATGCACATCAGGCTTGGATAGGCTCTTCTGCAGACAATGCTTCACTCAAAGACGTATCCTTATGAGAATATTCTATCAGCAAAAGTAGAATGTGAACGCAGAATAAGAGGTGCTCAAAGACTGGCGTAAGTTTTTTATTTTTATATTAGATCTCAAAAACTAAATTGTTTTTTAACCGTGTCTATTAGTGCTACACTATATAATTTGAAAAACGTTGTGTTTATAACATGATTTCATGAAGTTTTTTGGTCTGTAACTTTTTTTCCCTCATCACCAGGTACCCCGTGGTTGGTGGTGGGCCCAATGGAAGTGTTGTACATTATTCTTGAAATGATCAGAAAGTGAGTTCAAATGTGCTCTCTTTTGTTCACCCGTTTGTGGTACCATAAATAAATACATACCAAATCTTCTTCGATTGCATAGATAATTCATGGTTAAACACTTTTATACACTTGTGCAGGTTAAAGACGGGGATCTTGTTCTGATGGATATTGGATGCGAGTTGCATGGTTATGTTAGTGATCTTACTCGAACATGGCCAGCCTGTGTTAGCTTTTCTTCTCCTCAAGTATGGGCATCTGGAGTGTCAAGTTTTCGAAAGCTTTTAAGCTACGATAGTATTTACGTGCAATTAAGTCCCATACTTGAGATATGTCATGTCTATGTTTCAGGAAGAACTTTACGTGCTAATTCTGCAAACAAACGAGGAATGTTTGAAACTTTGCTACACAACCATTCGGTACTTGGTGTTCTGATTTTTATTTTATTTGGGTTTCCTGATTTTTCTCATTTTTTGAGAATCAGAAGAATGAAATTTCATCTCCTCTTAGTATGTAGTGATCAAAATTATGCCTTTGGTGTAGAGCCATAAGGCCCATATCTACATTTTAGTACTTTTTGCCACCCTTCCTCAAAATTTCTCACATTTTTTAGTTTGTATGGATGTAATTTAGTATCGGACTAAAATTTCCCTTCTACAAGTGGTCAGAGTTTTGAAATATTTTTGACATGGGAATTTTCTGTCACCCTGATATGCTTGCATTTTGGTCACTCAACAAGCCTCTGGATGTCTTCATTTATGAAACAAACATCTCGAAGCCTTAAACAAATAGTTATGAAGAAATCGATTCATTGTTAATTTTCTGTGCTTGGAGAGCTTGCAATGCTGCGCAAAGGACTGAAGGAGATTGGAATCTTGAGAAGTGAAGGAAGCCACTCTTATCATCAGCTGAACCAAACTTCAATAGGTTCTCTTTGCATATCCTTTGCATGAGCACCAGTTTGTACCCTTTTTTTCTTTTTATTTCTCCTGTTATAATCGTACAGCATGAACAACCAAATTGGTTTTGTGATATTTTTTTTCCTTGTTGTCCAGGTCACTATCTAGGAATGGATGTCCATGATTGTTCAACGGTCAATTATGACCGTCCTTTGAGGCCAGGTGTTGTAAGTTGTCTCTCATATCAAACACCATTTTTGTTAGAATATAAAACTACGGTTGGTCGACCTTATAATAGCTTAAGCTTTTTGTGAATCAGTAAACTAACATGGTATCCAAAAAGAAGGTCTAAGGTCCTGAATTTAAACTCCTGTAGTTTCAAATATACATAGTTCCTCTCTTTTCTTTCTGTTCTATCAGGTAAAAGGAAGGGCGTTATCCTTGATGCTTCAACATTCTGGCCATAAGTCAACTTTAACACTACGACGTGAACATCAAACATGCAATAAGATGCTTCAAACCTGTGCTCTACTTTGACAAAATCTTGTTCGACTGGGGCAGGCGATAACAATTGAACCAGGAGTCTATATCCCATCCTCTTTTGATGGTCCACAGAGGTATTTTGAGCTTATTTCCACAAAATAATCGTCAAGCTTCGCGTAGTTGGAGTAGTAATTGGTCCTTGGTGTCCTGTGCACTAATGAGCACTTGCATTCATTGGGAAAGCTTGATTTCTTTAAGTCATTTTGAAATGGATATTGATATTTTTGCAACGTTTGGTCCCCTATATCATTGTTGTAGCTATCTAGTAAATCTCTAGTTTCGAAACTATCTCTCAAGAAACTAGTCCTGAATGCAAAATTGGAGTATCTGCTTGATGCATTCGAGGCAGATCAACATATTTGAGGACATTACTAACGCTTGGTTTTTAATGTCCGATGAATCACGGTAGCTAATAGTCAAGGACATTTTATGCAGGTATCGAGGCATTGGGAAAAGAATTGAAGATGAGGTCCACATTACTGATTCAGGATACGAGATAGACTTGTGTAGAGATCATCAGTAGTTTCAGATTTGTCAATATCATCATTTCTTGGCTTTTTTGTTCACATTCGAATATGAATTCGTAAAGCTAGGAATTCATGACGGACACGAGATCTTTGTGTATGGCAGGTACTCACCGCGTCGGTACTGAAAGAGGTCAAACAGATTGAATCCTCGCTAAACAATTTTTCTCATGGAATGGGGTTTGGAATGGAGAGTTCACAACGAACATGAGAACTACCTCCAAGTGATCTTCTGTACATTATGGAAAATGAATCGGTATGTTGAGACGTATGTCTTCTCTCAAAAGCAAAGGCTGAGGTGACTAAATGTCATTTGTCAAAAGGCATTTTCCCTGCACATACTGCTCTTTCAATCTTTAGCATCCGAAATTTGTAAAAGTTGCCCTTCTTCTTGTATTGCTTTTATTCATTTGCTTTGAAAATTCCCCCCAAAAAAGAAGAGATTAAATGTTAGCAACCGTTTGTCACCGGGATTCATATGTACTAAATACTAATTTTTTACTCCCAAATGAAAGAATATTATTTTTTCAGGCAAAAAAAATAAAAAATGGAACATATTGGCATGCCCCAGTTTCCTTTGGTAGTTCGTGTTTGTTTTGATTATTAATTTATACATATGTGGTACATTTAATGCTAAGACAAACCATTAAAGTAAGGTTTTTCAATTACCAACTACGTTTTAACCTTGAATTTTTCAACCAAAAAAGGGAAAAAAAGAAAATACTAGTTTTCAACCTAGATGAGTTGGATGGAGGTCGGAGCCAGGCCATCAAATCTGTCAAGACAAAGTCCCATGTCATTTTTTAGGTATACCTTACTCTAGATTTAGAACGTTTTAAGTGTGTTTGGAAACAACATTGAAACTTGTAGTTAAAACTTAAAAATTATAATATATGAAAGCTTTACAATCTAGTAAGCTGTTGCTTTTTACTACACCATATGAGGGTTTTATATTGTAGCAGTTGAAGCTTTTTAGTTCCAATAGATTTCTCAAACAAAGAACTTGTGATTATGTTAGACAAAATAAACTGTGACTTTATTTGAAAACGCTATTTCAACTATATTGTTTCAACTGCTATAGTGTAAAGTTCTCACATGCTACAGTAAATTTGTTATGTATTATTTAAAAAGACTTTCTATTGGTTGGGGCTAAACACAATTTCAGGACTTTCCCCAAAAAAAAAACAAACGTGGCATAGCATCATGGATCATTTTGGTTCCATATTAAATGCATTTGTTGATTTATCGAACTCCATTAAATTGGTGTAGATACTCAATAGGACTCAAAAATAACTTGACTTTATCCACCACATTCTATTTCTGTTTTCTATCACCATTATTATAAAATGAAAAATGTTTTATAATCTTAGGGGTGTTGTCGTTCCCTCTCATAAGAGATTGGTTTCATTAACGAGATTTATGTGGGCTTCATAAGTGGGGACATCCCATGTAAGAGGGTGAGACTATGGCTCAGAGGAGACCAATAGAGTTGACTCTTGTAAACTCGGTGTGTGGAGGATTCAACTTCAAAACATCAACTTCGGAATTCAAAAAAAATCTCAACTTTGAGGTGCGTGTGAAAGTACTGCAAAGCCAAACGACACAATTTTTTCTATAATCACACTCCTTCAAATACACTTTTAGTCATCACTATTCATCCTACGACATTCATCCTGCGAGTCTACGACCCACAACCCTAGTATGCACAGCCTCCTCAATCTCACGGTGAGAGAAACGGAACTGGAGAAGGAACAAACCTACGGCATGTTTCGTTCATTGGTTCAATTGGCTCGGTTTGGTTTAGCTCAGCTTAGCTTGAGCGGTCATCACAAATTGAATTAGTGTTTAATAAAAGCATTTAATTTAAACTAAACTAGCAACCATCTTATCCCTGTCTCTATTTCAACATTTCAAACCAATATTAAATAGTGATTTTAACCCCACATATTTGTATTAATAGCCTAACACTTTATTTCATATTTATTTTTCAATTAAATAACTTCTTTTACACATTTCATGATAATTTTTCAATTAAATAAAATTTTCATGCGTCAAACTATAGTTTGCAATACTCATTTAAACACATAGTTTGTTTGGATTTCTTATTTAGATTAACACTTTAATTATACATTAAAAAACCAGTTTGGATTATGGTTTAAACTACACAATTCAAAATTTTTCAATTCATGTAAAAATTAAAATCAATATGCTTCGAACTAGTGAACCAAAAAGGAGGTTAACAATCTACAGTAAAATAATAATAAAATCTAAACTAGATATTACAAATGAAATATAATGTTCCTCCACTGTCTTAGAACCGTAACATTGTACATGTCTAATTTTGATAAAAACAACCTTTCTCTTCGTCCTGTGGAGACTCTTATTTTACCACCTCATCTTATTTGGGTTAGTTTCAATTTTGGCCCTTGAAGAATATTATTTGTCTTGCTTTACCTTTAAACTTTTAGCTAACAAACTAACAGTACCTGAGCTTTACAAATGTTGCACTAATGGTACCTCCATGTCAAAAAAAATTAAAAAATAGATAGATTTAGAATTTGAGGTGCACGTAATGTTCTAGTGAAGATAATTTAGTAAAATTAATATTTAGTAGTTGATTTGGACTGGCGAAACGAATCGGATCCAACAAACTTCTTATATTCCCATTTAAACATCACATGCGCTTCAAGAGCCAAAATGCATCCATTTTTTTTAATGTTTCTGCTATAGAGGCATTATTAGTGAAATATTTATAAAGCTCGAGTATCATTAATGTGTCAATTAAAAGTCAAACGAGCAAAATTAGACAAGTAGTATTCCTCAAGAGTAGAGGTGTTCATTTGATCGACTCAACGCACCAAAACGACCTGTTTATTCTAATCCGATCTATTTTTGGCGGATAATCTACCTCAATGGATTAAATTGGATGTCAATTCATAAAAATTGACATAGATTGGATTGATTGTTCATTTTACCTTCAAAACATCCAATCAAATCTAATCCAACCTCTATTTATATTATCTACATTTATTTTATATTAGTGGTCCAAAATTGGAAGTCTATTATATTTTTCATTTACTTACACGCACCAAATAGACCTCATAATATATATGTTAGAGTATGATGACCCAAATTCTATTTTTGATCTGGTTCGAAAAGCTCGTAGTGGCAACATATTTGATGGAACTAAAATTATGGGATTTTTTGGGGGTCTGTGGTGGTAGCGGAGGGATCAAGCTGATAAGCTCGATCCTGTAGCCTACCACTGATCTCATTGGGGGTACAGGGGCTAGCCTCCTCAGATTTAGGGTTACACTACTATATATATCTATATGTATATTTACGACTCCTCCTTTTGTACTAATTGTTCATAAAGTGGATTTGCTTCTACCTCTGCTCATGGTTTTTCTCTTCTAAGGTTTTCCACGTATATCGTTGTGTTCTTGTTCTTTGTTTTTCTTTCCCTATTTTTCGTTATTTTCTAACAATATATGTAATATTCATTCCACTAATTTTTCTTCTTCTTTTTTTTTAGACTTGATGATTGGATCCATGGATTATTTTATATATATATATATATATATATATATATTTTTTTTTTTTTTGAATCTTGAACTTGTTATGCTCATCAGTTTATGACTTTATTTTCTTTGAAGTGTTAAATGTTTAAGCAACTTTGAAGTTTGTAATTTAGAATTATAGTGGTATTTGAATTTATGGATGTTAATTTTTGCTTCTTTTTTTTTTCTAATTATAGTTAAACTATGTTAAAAAGATAATATGTATAGGTCAAACATGAAAAAAAAAAAAAAAAAGAGGGGGGTGGGGGGGGGGGGGGGGGGGGGGGGGGAGAGAAAAGGTACAAAAGTCTTAACTTGAAAACCAGTTAGACATTAAAAAAAAAAAAAAACCGATTGGACTATTCCAATTTAAACTGACCTTAATTGGATTGGATTGGATGATACATTAGTCAAACATGAAAAAAAAAAAAGGGGAGAAAATGTACAAAAGTCTTAACATGAAAACTAATTAGACATTCTAAGAAAAAAACCGATTGGACTAATCCAGTTTAAACTGACCTCAATCGGATTGGTTTGGATGATACGTTACCATCATATTAGCGTTGATAAAATTAATAAAAACCATCCTTTGATTGGATTGGATGCTCATTTTCTAAAATAGGTTAGATTAGTTCACCCTTGCTCAGGAGCCAAAACTGAATTAACTTCTTGTTTTATATTTGTTCCCCCCTAAAAAAAGGCCTCCTAATTTCTAAACATAAATCTTTAGGCGAATTCATTGGCTTCAAAAAAGAATCAGCCTCGTGTGAATTTACTACTATTCAGTTCATGTTTATATCATTCACCCAAAAAAAAAAGTTTGTGTTTACATCATGTGTCTAACGTTAACCATTGTTTATTTCTTATGCATCAGGATAGTCCGCAATTGAGCAATAAGAACACTTGGAGCAATTGTCTCAGCATCTAGCTTATGAATGCACTTACAGCTCCTACCTTATATCTTCCATGAAAATTAATGGTTTCTTCTTTGAGGAATTTTACACTTAGACCACTTTATTATAGGGACTATTAGCCTCAACTTTAGGATTTAAATCCAACAACACATAAAATAAATGTAACAATCCAACTTATGAATTCTTCTCACAACATCCAATATACATAAAATGAACTGTTTGATTTAAATCCTGCGGTCCCAGCCCCTTTTAACCGAGGAGAGTTTGCTTCACATTTAATTTTCTAAAAGCGAATCCTTAACCAAGAATTTACCTAGTCTTGTTCTCCCTCCCTCCCTCCCTCTCTCTCTCTCTCAATGGTATCAATAATACCAATCATGGTATGTACTGCCTTTGTACCGAAAAATAGAAAAATAATTCTACCAAAGAAAAAAAAGAGGAAAATATGAAAAATGAATATTTTTTGTTTTGGACATTAGTTGGGAGTGCCATGCCAAAGGGTTCGACCCTTGCCCCCTGTCTTCATCCATGCCCATCAACCACAATAAATAGGTTACAGTCCCCAACTAAGCAAAACTTGGAGGGTTGCCATTGGCCAACTGTCTTCACCCCCCAACCGCTGTCCCTTTAATTTAGCCATAATTCCCCCAACCACATCATTAATACATCTATCTTAGTAGCCAAAACCTATGTCTTTGCCATGAAATTACCACTTTGCCCAAATTTTTGTGTCTAAAAAGTTGGCAACCATTTACTTGCAAATGCCATCTAACATGGTCCAAATAGATGAACAAAACCCAGATCACAATTAACAATAACTATGATTAATAGCAAAAAATGAAAAGAAAGTTGGTTGAGCTAATTTTAAGCAAGCTCATATCAATTCTTGTTTCTTTTTTTCTTTTTTTTTAAATACACCTACGAAGTCGCCCCACCCCACCTTACAATGGCATTTCTGTAATTTTCTTAAAAAGGAGGGCAATAAATATGAGGGCAATTTGAAAAATATTAGCAATCCACAAGGGCAAATTATTGGCTCCACAGCTATATGAACCCCCACCCCCTACACCGCTTGCTTTCCCATGAAAACCCATCTCACAAAATTCTCATCTAAGGCCAAAAGTTTGTTAGGAAAAACAAGAAAATCCCCAAGAAAAGGAGAAGAAAAATGCCACTGGTGACGGAAGAGATCAAGGCCAAGGCAGAGGTTTACCATGGGGATGCAATCTGCAAGGAGAAATCAAGAGAGTTGTTGAGGGAAGTAGGCTTGCCCAATGGACTTTTGCCCTTGACTGACATTGAGGAATGTGGAATTGTGAGAGAGACAGGTTTTGTTTGGCTTAAGCAGAAAAAAAGCATTACCCACAAGTTTGAGAAGATTGGGAAGCTGGTTTCCTATGCCACAGAGGTCACGGCCATTGCTGAGAAGAGCAAGATCAAGAAGCTAACAGGGGTCAAGACCAAGGAGCTTCTTCTCTGGATTTCACTCAGTGACATATTTGTTGATGACCCCCCAACTGGGAAGATCACTTTCAAGACCCCCACAGGGCTATTCAGGTCATTCCCCACCTTGGCTTTCGAGGTCGAGGAAGACCCTAAGCCTGCCACCGCTGCTGCTGCTGCCACCACCACCACCAAGTATGTTAAGGAGAACAAAGATGGCGCCAAGGAAGAGCATGGTGCTCTGGAGGTTAAGGATGCTTAAAGCTATTTAACATATCAATTTAGAGAAAAAAAGACTACCATTACCATTACCATACCAGTCTCTTGTCTGTTCCTTTTTATTTTTTCTATCTTTCTTTCTTTTTCTTCTTTTAGGTTCTTGGATGTTTTTATGCTACCTCTGAGTCTAGCATTTGTTTGCTGCTATGAAGTAAAATTAAAGTTTCATGAAGAAGTTTCTTTTCTGGTGGGATATTGTTATCTTGTAGTCTAAGTCAGACATCTTGGTCAATGACTTATTTTCTCCTGGTAATTATAAATTTAGATCATAATCAATCATTATGGAAAAGGGGTTAAATAGATTAGGTTCATTTACTTTTTCTGGAATTGTCTGTCTTCACCTTTCAACTTTTTTGCCTTAACTACAATCGCAAATTTTCAACTGGGTTGGTGAGTTACTTCTTGGGACGGCAAATGACTACTATTCCTCAATGTGGCTTGCAAGTGCGCTTATAGTAACTTGGTTGATCACTTTTCAGCATTTTGTATTAACAGTTTATTTATAATGAGAAATGTCAACTTACTGTACAAGGAGAAGATCTTAGCTAACTCATAAAAGACAGGAGCTTAGAAGTTAATTGGTTTAAAAAAATTTCCAATTATTACCCAACAATAAGAATCTCCTATTTTAGATCATATTTCTTTTTGAGTTCACATTTATGGAATACTCATAGCTAAAAATTTATGAGTTCTGGTAATACTGAATGTTGAATTAATGGCTCATTTGATAGCATTTGCCAAGGCACCAACAATCCACTGTAGGAATCTCGACATTCGAGTATGGACTTGTAAGACAAGGAAGTCATAACTACTTAATTTTCTGAGTTTTGATTGACTACTTTATGACCATAATAAAAGATCATATTGCAGGCTTGATAACCCAAACTTTTTTTTACAGCTGAACAAGTAAACTATAACTTTTGTTAAAAGTATACAACCAACCATTCAATAATAATCTTTTATCAATTCAGAAAAATACTCTAATATATTCACACCACATCGAAAGCTTAAACAAGCAAATCAAGCAATCAATTCAGAAGAAATTTAGAGAGAGAGAGAGTCCAAGCTTATTCATGCACGTTAGCTAATAAAATTAAGGAAATTCCAAATACACTATAAACAGCTACTGTCGGCAAGGTTAATAAAAGATCATTGTGCAGGCTTGATAACTCAAACTTTTTTTACAGCTGAACAAGTAAACTATAACTTTTGTTAAAAGTATCTTGATAACCCAAACTTTTTTTACAGCTGAACAAGTAAACTATAACTTTTGTTAAAAGTATACAACCAACCATTCAATAATAATCTTTTATCAATTCAGAAAAATACTCTGATATATTCACACCACATCGAAAGCTTAAACAAGCAAATCAAGCAATCAATTCAGAAGAAATTTAGAGAGAGAGAGAGTCCAAGCTTATTCATGCACGTTAGCTAATAAAATTAAGGAATTTCCAAATACACTATAAACAGCTACTGTCGGCAAGGTTAATAAAGATCATTGTGCAGGCTTGATAACTCAAACTTTTTTTACAGCTGAACAAGTAAACTATAACTTTTGTTAAAAGTATCTTGATAACCCAAACTTTTTTTACAGCTGAACAAGTAAACTATAACTTTTGTTAAAAGTATACAACCAACCATTCAATAATAATCTTTTATCAATTCAGAAAAATACTCTGATATATTCACACCACATCGAAAGCTTAAACAAGCAAATCAAGCAATCAATTCAGAAGAAATTTAGAGAGAGAGAGAGTCCAAGCTTATTCATGCACGTTAGCTAATAAAATTAAGGAATTTCCAAATACACTATAAACAGCTACTGTCGGCAAGGTTAATAAAGATCATTGTGCAGGCTTGATAACCCAAACTTTTTTTACAGCTGAACAAGTAAACTATAACTTTTGTTAAAAGTATCTTGATAACCCAAACTTTTTTTACAGCTGAACAAGTAAACTATAACTTTTGTTAAAAGTATACAACCAACCATTCAATAATAATCTTTCATCAATTCAGAAAAATACTTCTTTATATTAACGCCACATCGAAAGCTTAAACAAGCAAATCAAGCAGTCAATTGAGAAGAAATTTAGAGAGAGAAAGAGGGAGAGAGAGTCCAAGCTTATTCATGCACGTTAGGTAATAAAATTAAGGCAATTTCCAAGTACACTAGAAGGTTAGATTCCGTCAAATTTGTTCTAAATTTAATATGTTCGGATTGATAAATTTAACTCTGGCCATTTGGTGGGTGGTGGTGGTAAAACTCATTCTTCTTGACAAAGTTTTGGATTTGAGCCAGCCGCATTGTGGTAACCCACTTCGGGGTTACATGGGATTCTGGGAACACCACCCTCGATTTTTATACCCTTTTTCTTTTTTTTTTTTTTTTTTTTTTTCTCTTGAAAAGGAATCAGTCTAAAAATTTCTCCCAAGCGTCTCAGATTTAGAGAGAGAGTTGGAACTGTTGATCCATCAAGTGACAAAAGGTAATACAAAAGCAATTCTTCAAAAGCAGAACATTTACATCACAAATTTCCCCTTTGATGTATACTAGTTCTAGACCAAGCCCCCCACAAAAAAAGGTGTTTCCTTACCATGGTAAGTCATTGCCTTGAAATGACAAACTAAGTCACATTTTGGATGTTACTTTCTCCCGTAATCACATCTCTAGGGCCTGCCAAGGACCCACAATAAGAAACCTATTAATGTACAATTGAGATATTTTATGGTACAAAGCAATTTATTGTGCTAACCACTATCTTCCAACGTTTAGAACAAAAATCAGCATGAAAATAAGTTTTCGATCAAAACTATGCTAATCGTATGAGCTTCAACATCCACCGTAAATTCACAAACATGCTTTTGGAGTGGTTATTAGTTGGCAAGAGAAGCTGCCGTGACAGCTTACCTTAGTCATTCAAAATAATGTTCACAAACCTCTCTCCTCAATACGAGGAGCCAAAACAAATCATCTCCCAAGACTATTCTGAAATTTCCCAGGGATTTCTTCCCTTCCCACCTATCCATTACTTTGTTGTTCTTTTGCAAATAACAATATTTTTAACAGTTTCTGGATTCTTTAAAAGGCCTTCTGCGTATTGTTATAGACTTTTCCTTCCTCTCTAAAGCATTTAACTCACATACTCTTTCTTCAAGGGAAAAAAAGTCTCACATACTCTTTGATTTTAGTATAATTCTATGTGATTTGAATTGAAGTTTAAAAGCATGCACAAACAATGGAAATACCTTACCACAAAGTCATCATCATTTTAAATGTTAGTCTATAGAAAACAAAGCATGGGATTATTTATTTTCAGCTTAAGTACCAATACCACCATTTCACCTAAATTTTTGGGGGAAAACAAACATGACACATGGATGTTAATAGGCTGCTTGGGAAATTAGCTCAAACCACAGAGTTGTGGTTTAGAACCAACTTTGTTACATTGTTTTCTCTCACAAAATTTGCATTTGAAACCAACTTTAGTTCAAACTCTTGGTTTGGACTACCTTCCCAAGCAGCCTCTGATTTTGAAAACCCACCACCACAACACTATCCAAACACCAAAGCAAAACCAACACACACAGAGAAAATTGCATAGAAGCACATTACATATAAAATTCATACCTGAGAAGCCACAACCCATTCGCCATCGATCCATTCCTGATGAAGCCTCATCTCAGACTGATCAAATTCCATTTCTTCCTTGGTGTCCTTAAAGTAGACAATGTACCTAGACTCACCAAGAACCTTGGAAACCACACCAACCCACCAGCCATCGTTGTATAAACAATCAACCTCTTCAAGCAATTTGAAACCACCAGAAACACGAGTTTCTGGAGGACAAGGTCTTATGTGCAGTGCATCTATCTGTTCCCTCAGAAAATCCTTGTCATCTTCTGTCCTCAAATTTTGGTACTCAACAAGAAACTTGTCCTCACCTAGAGCTTCTACAATAGTTGCACTAAACCAAGCACCTTCAAATCCATCGTCATCACTGCTGACCTCAATTAATGCCCCTTTTACAAATTTCTCTTCTAGTGTTTCTTTGCTTCTATTAGTTTCCATCCCAATTTGCAATATCTGCAGTCCACGATATAATCTAGCTTTTAGGCTTAGCATAACATGCAGAAAACGATAACTGAAAAAGAAAAGAAAGCATAGAGTTTCTGTTCTTTAGAAGTGTGTTTAGTAGTGATTTACCATTAAATTTCTTCTTCAGTTACGTCTAGATGTTACATTGTTAAGTTTAAAAGCAAACGTAAGAATATATGCCCAAGTCAAATAACAATACCTTTACGAAAGAAACAAAATGAATTAAAATTTCGTGTCCTTATTCATTTCAGTTGCACACTCTTTTCTTTTAACATGTCATCACGAATCAAGTTTGGGTGAATCTAGCTTTCTTAATAAGGAATACTCCAGGAACTTCACTAATTATACAGAACAATGTAACTTACAAAGAAAAATAATGGAATAGACAAAACCTCATAATAAGCAAATAAGTGAAAAACTCGTATTTTTTTTTTTTTCTTTGAAAAAAAAAATGCATCAAGCTTCATGTCCTTATCATTGGCAATCTCAAGCTTCACTGTTAACGCCACAACATCAAAACAGAACAAACAAAAGTTCCATAGAAAATCATAATAGTGGAAAAATAAAGAAAAAAAAAACCATAACAAGTTTTTCTTTTTAATACCTCTCCTTGATCATCTTCTTCGACTTGTGGGACCCAAACCCCACCACGTCGGTCCCGGTGGATCCTCATATGCTGCTTGAAAATGACCATTTGCTCCTTCTAACTCCCAAAGAAAACTTCAAACCTCCCATTCCCCGAATTGGCAGTGACGACGGCCTCCCACCAGCCGTCGTTGTGGTAGACGTCGACCTCGTCCCCCATTCCGAACACCCATTTGGACTCCGGGGGCGGCGGTGGCCGTAGCTGAGAGAAGCCCACCTCTTCCCTCAGCGGCCGAGACGATTCAGTGACGAGGGTTTTGTACTCGACCAAGTAGGAGTCCGAGGAGGAGGAGCAGAGGCGTTTTATGACAGTGCCCAGGTAATAGGAGCCTCGAAATCCGGGCTCGTCGGAGCTGATCTCCACGGCGGAGCCCGGCCTGAACATGGGTTTGGGTTCGGGGTTGGGAGACATGGTGGATGTTTCGAGGTTTACGGACGGCTTTTGAGTTGCCGTCCGTCGATTTATATCGGTAAAAGTCTGACATTGTGTCAGTTTTTGTTCTGTTTTTCTTTTCTTTTTGGCGGTAATTCTAATATGGGAATTGGATTCCCCTTAAAAATAAAAATAAAAAAAAAACAACACAAAACAAACAAAAAAACTTTTCAAAAAAAAAAACAAAATACGGGAATGGGATGTAATTTTTTTTCTCAAATATTTTTAAGGGACTTTTGAGTTAATTTCACATTTAAAATTCAAATTAATAGCGTATTAAACACTAAAAACTGCATAAAATTACATAGCATTCTATCACAATTTTTATTTAGTCCATCTTTTAAATTTGAAACAATGTATATAACAAGAAAATGAACTAAGGTATATCTCAAAGTAAAAATTAAGGATGTAAAATAAAAAGTTTTCGCAAACTTTTTATTATGTTTGGTATGCAGTAATCCAAATATGGGAATGGGAATCTGTAAGATTTCCATGTTTGGTATACAGTAATCTAAGTTTTGGATTCTTGGGAAACTAATTCTCGTGGGATTCAGATTACCTCATTTTGGGGTAATATGAAGCCCACCCACAATGTGATATTCGTATTCCTGGGAATCTCAAAACTATAGAAATCTCATCTTTGTTTCCATGATGATGATGATAATAATTATATTATTATTAAATTATTATAATAATATTATTATTATAAATTAATATTTCTATGCAATATAAATATAAAAATTATATTCATATAAAATAATAATTTGATAATAATGATAATAATAACATTAACAATAATAGTAAACATATATAATATATTACATATACAATATCTAAATATAATATATATATAAATACTATAATAATAAAATAAAATAATGTTGTACTATTATTATAAATTAATATTAATATATGATATACATATAAATATTATATCAATATAAAATTATAATTTAATAATAAGAATAATAATAACAATAATAATAAAAACATAATAATATAACATCAATATGAATAGTATAATATTAATATTAATATGCATATCAATATCAATATTAAACTATATAAATACTATTATAATAATTATAAATATAAAATATAGCTAAATATGTTTAATATTTTCTATAACAATATGTTTATTTAATGTTAATATTAATATAAATATTAATATATTATTAAGAATTGTATTTTTATTATTATTTATATTCATATCAATATATTTTATATTATATACAACATTTTAATATTAATATATTGTTAAATAATAATTCTATGATTATTATAAATTAATATTTTTATATAAGATAAAGAAAGTATTATATTAATATAAAATAATAATTATTTAATAATAATGATAATAATAACATTAATATTCATAGTAATATTAATGTTAAATTATATATAATATTATTTTATTATTTATATTTATATTATTATTATTTAATATTAGTTCTAATATATTATATTGATACATTTAATGGTAATACAATAAATTATTTTGTCAATTATACAAGATTCCTATGTATAACATCTAATAGAAGATTCCTATGTGCAACCAAACGTAATAATCTTAGTTCATGGGAATCATATTCCCTACAATCATTTTCCCGGGAATATGATTCCTACTGATTACTGCAAACCAAACGCCCCCTAAGTTTAGAAATAAATAAAAAAAAAGATATGGAGTCAAAATAACAAAAAGAGGGAAAATGTAATAAATTTTTGGAATTTTAGTTATAAATGGTCATTTTTTAAGCTTTTTAAGTAAATGATTAAGGTTTTTAAAAATTACAAAAAGTGATTGTTTTTTCTAATGATCCATTGATAATGTATTAATATTTATTAATGATGTACTGACGTCACGTCGATCAATGATATATTACTATTAAAAAAATATCATTTACTAAATTTTTTAAAAATTTGGCCGTTTTTTAACCCTGACTAGCCCCTCAAGCCCATGTTGGCTTTGTTCCCATTTTTTACTTCTTCTTTTTTCTAAAATGAAAATAATCCCTTATGGTTTTTAATAATATGATTCGGGTGTTGGAAACAAAGTGTGCAGCGGAATT
Organism: Artocarpus heterophyllus; assembly: GCA_025403435.1. Taxonomy (NCBI): domain Eukaryota; kingdom Viridiplantae; phylum Streptophyta; class Magnoliopsida; order Rosales; family Moraceae; genus Artocarpus; species Artocarpus heterophyllus. The sequence continues at coordinate 14,629,157 of CM046337.1, forward strand.
TTAAAAAAATTTTCATCAGAGTATTTTCCAAAACACAAGTTTGACATGTTATATGTATAAATTAAACAGATCTTACTAACCTCAGTGTGCCGAAGAACCTCCGCGACCTGTGTAGAGAAGTAACGTTCCAGAAGAGCCTCAACCAACTGGTCTTCTTTGCTATTCTCTATCCACAACCGGAGTGAGTGTGGGCTCACACGTACAGCTCTTCCACCGGTGACTCTCCTTCCAACCAACAGAGAGAACCCAAAGCTAGTGTTCGTGATTTGTGAACAAAAGCTCTCAAGGAGTTTTCAGATGCTCACTCGAAGAGTATCACTCTTAATCTCTCAAATTGATCTGAGTAAATCATTAGACTCACTCCCTTTTTATACCTATTGGTCCCTAGGGTCAGTCCATATCAGATTAGGTCTCAAAAAATCGAAACAGAATCAAGTTCGGATCAATATCTGATAAGATACGCGTGAAAACGTGTAATCTTAACTGTCGTCAGTCGGCAGGCCAAACTTTCTATAGGCAGGCCGAACAGGCCAGTTCGGCAGGCCGAACACGTCATCCGGCAGGCCGAACTGCCGAGAAAAGATCTCCGCGAATCTTTTATTTTCCACCCGAGATTCTAAAGGATAAAGTCTCAGTTTTGATTCAAATAGCCCAATAGAAAAGATATCTGATCAAAACAAACTTTATCAAGATAATCTCTAAGAAAATAAATTAATTCACAATAATTCTACAAGTTTATCTTGTTCTAATTGTCCAAAATTAAAACAACCGATAAACAGACAAGAATTACCCGAACGCAATAATTTAACAAGTTCATCTTGAACTAATTTTCTTACATAATTAATTCAACCGATAAACAGACATGAATTATTTGATTCTTATAAATTTTAAACCAATCTGATAAATCCGACATAAGTCACCAATTATTAGAAAAACACGCCGTGTCGTTACAGGATTTTGTGAGCTAGCAAAGGGGACCAAATTGGACCTATAAAGTTCAAGCTCATGATAATTATGAAACCCAATATCCCAGATATACATTTCACAATTATCAACTCCAACGCTACTCCACTAAAAGCTTGGAGCTGCATTCTCGAACTTTATAGAATTACGAAGCTCGTGTAGCTAAGTCTCCATGACATATCATAGTGTATCGCATCCCCATATGATCATCCATAATCGGCTTAAGGACAAGTTCTGTCTTACCTTCCCGATTATTTTTATCTTACGTTCCATTGTCTCACCATTAGAAAACTTACCATCCAAAGATAGTATACCATTCGGTTACACCTATGTATCCAAATGGTTGAGCGCTCCAGTTTTCCAATTACAGGACAACGCATATAAGAGGATATCATTACTCCTAAAGAGGAGCTATAGATTCCATATCTATGAATAACAAGTCTACGCTATCAAGAGTCATGCCTCCAACGTACCGGCATGCATGCCACGATAGAAATGTGGGAGTCACCCATTGGTACATCAAAAGACACAAGTCAAGACAACGGGCCCATTATTCATCTCAGGATTAAGATACAATACAAATGATTGTCTAAAGTGAATCGATTTGCCAAGACAGAATTATTAATCCAAATCAATTCACTTTATGTCCCGATCCAACACATCGTCAACTATGACAACGCGCCAATGTTTCTATTCACGGAGTCCAACTCCGATGGCCAAGACAAACCATCTCCCAAAAGGGATATAGACAACATAACAATCTTTACATGAATAAAGCGCCCAATTTTATTCCCTCGATTGCGGATCATATGTTTTAGACCGTCACCCTAAGAATTCTGTCTTTCGCATAATCATCTCATCATATGCCCAATTCTTAGGGTTTAGACTGACAGTCTTAGACTACTGTTTGCTTATCATACATTCAACAAATATGAACGTAAAGAGGACAATATTTGGTATATATAAATGAATAAATTCTTTATTGATAAAAATGTCTCCAAAAACGTATTACATTTTTACTCCTTAGAGCATACATGTCTAACATCGGGTACCCTCCAACGTTTTTGGCACATAAATTATTTAATTTTCTCTTTTTACTAATGGATATAGAAATAAATGGTCTTTTTTAAAGTACTTTTAAAGTAAATGATCATTACTGTTTAAAATTAGGCAAATGACCGTTTATAAGTATACTGATAAGCTTAAGGAGTTTATGAGTTAAACTCAGTTTATCACTAATAAACTCGATAGATTTATCAGTGATAAATTTAAGTTTATCGAGTATAACATTAATAAAGTTGATGGGTTTATCAGCTAAACTTCATTTATCACTGATAAATAGCCATTTGCCTAATTTTAAAAAGTTATGGTCATTTATTTTAAAGAATTCATAAAAATGCCACCCAATATAATTTCCCTAAATTTAACTTCATCATAACATAAAATTCTAATAGTTTGTTTGACAAAAACAGTTAAAATTATTTATATATATATATATATATATATAGTTTGAACCGGTTTTTGTTACAATATTTTTCTCACAAAATTTAAATAAAAAACAATTGTAACCATGAAAAATTGTTCTAATCACTCCCCCAAACAAATGCTAATTAAATAAAATATTTATCTTCCTTTAAAAAAAATTATTAATACTAATTACTCCTAAACTTTAAGGTTTCATTCACTTTGCCCCCTGAACTTTAAAAACCATCACTTTACCCCATAAACTTTCAAAACTCCTCACTTTATCCCTTGAATTTTAAAAATCACCATTTTGCCCTTCTCATTGTTGAGGGTGAGCTCTGCGCCACCGCCGAGGAGCCGTACTCCGGGTGGTAGGCCAAATAGCTCGACAGAGTTACCAAAGAGCATACTACTGACCTCGATGATCCAGGAAATCCTGTCCGAGGTACTTCTCAGGGCCACCAGGGCCGCACCTCAATAGGTTGCTTCCTCGGACTATTTTCATTTGAAAGTGAACTGCTACTCGCCATCACATGCCAACAAATGGCAAACAACTCACCGTCTGATGGAGGTCAATCCATCGACAGAGGGACGTGACACTTGTCACCTGCCACCTGCCACGTCTTGATGTGACACTCAGGTTGTGGGCAAAACTCACCTAACGCTCGGTCTAAATTGTAGCCTATAAATAGGACGCATTTATTGCATATTGGCATGCATGCTCCTTCCCACCTAACAAGCTCTCGTCCTCTGCCGAGCAACCCCTGCCTTGAGCATCGGAGAGCCCTTGTCTGTTGACTGACCCCTTTCTCTTACCTTCGAAGCGCCCCTCCTCTTGTTGCAGGCATACCTGACCAGGTAGAGGTGAGCGGGGAAGAGCTGGGCATCATGTGCAGTCGCATGTGGTATTGATTCGACGTCGGACCTCGGTAAGCATCAACACTCACTTAATCCCTTGATTTTTGGCTCAAATAGACAGAATTAATACTATGTGATTCATACATGGGTCACCTATAAGGGCAAAACTAAAATTTTATCACTCTCAGGTTTTGTTTCATGTTTACACTCTCAATTTAAATTTTTTTATCTGCACATTTCTTATCGATATTGTTCACTAATATTTCCTCATCTTTAATGCGTAACTCATCTTTCTTAATATTCAAGTTCAGATATCAACTTATTAAATAAATTACGCATAAAAAATGAAAACAAATATGCAAGCATACCATGTAAAGCGAGAGTTCATATAAAAAAAAAACAAACAAAGGCATCAAGTGAGAGTGTAAACGTGAAACAAAACTTTAAACTGATAAAATCTCATTTTTGCCCTTTCAAGTGACTCATGTGTGAATGATATAGGCTTAATTTTGTTTATTTAAATAGATAATCGAAAATTTAAGAAACAAAGTGAGGAACTTTAAAAGCTGAGGGGCAAAATGATGATTTTTAAAATTTAGGGGGCAAAAAGAAGAGTTTTGAAAATTCAAGATAGATAGAGTGACGATTTTTTAAAGTTTAGGAGACAAAATGAGAGAAATCATAAAATTTAAAGGTCATTAGCATTAACAACAATCTTCTTTCTCTTTCCTCCCAAAAGCTCTAACCAAAAAAAAAAAAAATCACAATCACAATCCCAATCCCAAATGCTCATGAAAGCCATGCAATGACTTCGAAAACCAATTGAATATAAACTTTTTTTTTTTCACTTTTCAAAAGGTTTAATTAGAAATTTTCAGAGCAAGGTCTAGTACCTTTCATAGAACAACTTCAATTGGCATACTAATTGACCAAGCGAACTCATAACTCAGCAACCATGTTTTTCTATGCAAGGATATGTTGAAAACCAAGTATTTTATCATCACTTGGCGAAACGAATTTGTCCGTCAGACAATCCGGATTACACATTCAGAGACAACTTTGAAAATATACAAATAATCACTCTAGGGATGCTGTTGATTATTCTAACCTTCATTTTTTATTGCTTGTCCTTTCCACTGGCTTCAAATGTAACAAAAACAACCGCCTTCTCAAGAAAGATGAAGAATTCTTTCATCTCAACTTTCCCTTTTTCCTTCTTTCTGTTATTTTTTTTTCAAACAAGCTTTAAATAAAACAAAAATTTGGTTCGCAATTTGAACCACAATTCAAATCTTTTTGCTACAGTGTTTTCTCTCACAAAAATTTGTACTTTTGTTCGGGATGAAACAGTGCTCAACAACACCATTCAAGTTCCAGCTTCTAGGTCATATGTTAAGCAATCTAGACTGTGCACATACTCTACCTCTTTCATATGCCAAACAAGCAATTGCAAGACTGCATCTACCCACTTTGCATGACAACCTTTCTTATCTCCAACACAAAATTATAAACCTGGTTTCTTACCTCAATCAAACTCCTCCCAATCTCTTTCTTGTTCCCCATACCTTTGATCAACTTCCTCGTTTTGCAACTTCTTCCCATTCACCTTCAGCTGCATAAATATTCGACAGCATCACCTAAGCCTTCACCGTATTCAGTTTTAAATCCAATACCTTCAGAGGAGCCAATTTTCCTAAATGTGGACGCTTGTGTGCTTTACATGCTCCAAGAAGGGCGCTCCAAACAGACTCTGTAGGCTTAAATGGCATATTGTGCATCAATTCACAAGCCTCCTTGACTCGCCCAGCACGACTGAGCAAATCTACTACACATCCATAAATTTCTTGGTCAGGACTAACATTATAAGTTGTCGTCATTGATTTGAAATACCTCAAGCCTTTATCAACAAGGCCGGCATGACTACAGGCACTCAAGACTGCCATGAACACAATTTGATCAGGCTTAATGCCCAATCGTACCATCTCATCAAACAACTCAACGGCTTCGTTCACAAATCCATGGGCTCCATAACCAATCATGATGTAAGTCCAAGAGACCAAATTTTTATCAGACATTTCATCGAAAACTTTGCACGAGTCAGCTATGTTTCTGCATTTTGCATACATGTCAATGAGGGCATTGGCCACTTCAAGGTTCGCTAAGTCAGCACAGCCATCATTACACTACTAAATGTGAAGCAATTTGGACTGAAGCCTTGCGATTCCATTTACGAAAACAGGCGTAAACATTCACCAGAAGCCATTCTTTGGTATCCAGCAATCAAGGTATTCCAAGTAATCAAATTCTTTTTGGTCAGCTCGGGAAAGCATTGATTAGCCTTCGACAAACAAGCAAACCTGCAATACATGTCCAGCACCGCATTCATCACTGCAAGATGGGGCTCAAACCTGCATTTAATCACAGCTGCGTGTATTTGCCTCCCAAAAGTACGTGAGCCAATCAAAGCACAAGCTCTAACTGCAATCGAAAAGCTAAACGGGTTCAGTTCTGCATCCTCCTGCTAGCCAACACATTCAAAAATTTATTTACATTGCAGAAACTACGTACACTTCAAAAACATAGAACGGTCAAAATATTATTATTTACATTGCAGCCACTTGCCCGCATCATTTGCTGGAAAACTCGAAGCCCCATGTAGCCATCGCCTTGATGAGTAAAACCGGTGATCAAAGGAGTCCAGGACACAGCATTCTTCAGGTGCATACCTCGAAAGACTCTACACGCATCATCCATGCTAGCACAACAAGTAGCGTACATGACCATGAAAGCATTCTCCACGTAAACACTGCCCTCCATGCCACGCTTAATAACTGACCCGTGGACCAATGCCCCACACAAAAGGGCGCTCATGCCCTTGCAGGCTTTGAGAACACTCAAGAAAGTGAAGGCATTCGGGCAAACTTCACTCCTCATGGCACAAAACAGCACCCACGAGTTGGTACGGTTGTTGCAAGAAGCAAAGCCTTCGACCATGGCGGTCCACACAACAACGTCTCTGTCAGGCATTTCGTCAAACACCGAACGTGCTTCATTGAGGAGGCCCTTTTCTAAATAGGACTTGATTAAGTTTGTGGCTAAGATGGAGGGTGCTTTTGGCAAGAAAGGTGGGTTCGGTTGTGTAATGGGGTTTTGGAGGTAGTTTTTAATCATGTGTGGGATTGAATGGAAGTGAGATGTGAATGATAATAATATTAGTCTTTTAGTTCTCATTCAATGTTGCATGATCATAAGGCTCTATTCTAATCTCAGATGAATTCCAAGGAGTACATTAAACGACCACAGAATAACTACCCATTTGAAAGTGGCGCCTTAAGTTTGTGATTTGGTTATAGTTTACCAGGACTTGGTTTTTTTCGTCTTCTCCTTGGGGAGTATACTATGAGCAAAAGATGAGTATACTAGGAGCTAGAAGGACTCACGATAAATTCCAATATTTCTATGAAAATATTGATATCTAATATTTAATTCTTTATTTCGATTATACAACTTGTCACACAATTTAATTTAGAAAATTAAAATGATGCAGGATTTTTCAATCTGTTAAACTCTAACAGAGAGTTAAGTTTTGTGTGTGTTAAAAGCATCTTTTAATACGTTGTTTAGTCAATGTGTCAATCATAAATTTAATATTTGTGTGTGTAAAAACACTCTTCAATTACAATCCTATTTTATGCCAACGCAATGCAATGGCAAAGTGTTTGCCTGTTAAGGATGCCCACTCATTATTCATACACCACTGCAAAATGGCTCGATTCTTATCATTTCATTGAAAGGAAAAAATAAATAAATAAAAAAACACAGATACCCTTAAAGTTAAACAAGTTTATTGCTTTTTTTAAGAAAATTTGGGAAAAATATTGTTTTAGAAAAATTTTAGAAAAATATTTTAATCATTTAGATGCTATAAATTTTTTTTTTGAGATGATAGATACTATAAATTTAAATCTGATACATATATATTTCGTAGTATAGTGTTTTGTTATTTGTTAAACTTTTTTTTAATTTAAATAGTTTTTCAGAATCTATTGATAGTGTTATTTGTCTTTTTGTCCAATTTTTTTTTGGTTCACATAACGCACGATGAATGAAATTAAAATAAGATTATAAAGCGTACATTTGCAGTATTCAAAAACAGACATAAATTGAAAAGAAGAAGAAAAAGAAAAAGAAAGTACACATTTATTAAACCAAAATTTAAAAAAAAAAAAAGGTCCTGCCCTGACATTTTGGGACAAGTTTTATTAAACTAGATATGTGTTTATTGTTGTATAATTTACATGTACAGGCATGTTAGGCCACTAGGTGCATTAGAGTACATCCTGAGGTGATCCCACATAATTTTATCTGCCCAGCACCGATCAACTATACTTGATCGGATAGCAAAATGAATTAATTATCCAAATACAGACGAGTAAAAGGAATGTCTACAACAAAAAAAAAAAAAATTGAAAATTATTCTTTATGAAATCTTTTCAAAACCTACACTTTAAATTGTGGTAGCTGTACAGTATAAAGGCACTCTGCCCTTAGAAGCAGAAGTATACCGTTAAGCACCATTGTTGATGTGGGAACTAATCATAACCCTGCAGACATGGTGCCAAAAAGCAGTGATCTTGAATATATTGGAGACCCGTCAAACAAGAATCTGAGACCTCGCAGCACCTCGTGAGCACTTCTTTCGCCCAGTCTTGCTAAGTGCGCAGACACAGATCTCGAGAAGCTCGTAATCCTCCTCCCAGAATAACACCGATGCCATCTCTGGATTGTCCAGGAGCATCTTTGATGTAAGGTACCCGGCAATTGTCCATGTTTGGTAATGTCGAGATTGTTTTCCAATAAATTTCCCTGTTCTGGTGTCGTAGTATTCAGGCCAATGGTCTTTTACAAGCCGCTTCTCAGCCAAAGCAACTGCTTTCCGAGCTAGTTCTAGTTTTCCCATCTTGATACATGCCAATGTGAACTGAAAAATGCAACAATTAAATGTTTTAGGGACTAGGGCTAGATAAAACTCAAAATAAAAGGACCAGATATCACAAACAAAAGTCGATGATTGTCAGGAATGGCATCTTGACATCAAATTTCTCAAGCTCCATACTTGTAAAGCAATATCAAAACATAACGGCTAGCTGAAACCAGGCTTACCTGCCACAGAAGTGTTGGCCAAGAGCCGCCATTGTGATACGACCAAGGACTGTAAGAGACAAAGTATAGTTTAGAGGTTGCGATTAAAAAAAAAACCTAGGTATTTCTAGCTGCAAGAAGTGGATGTCCTAAGCACAATAGACCAGAATTATGATGAAAACTTACGTATTTTTTGGGTCACTGCCAGTTGTTATACGCCACTCCTCGGACTCCAAGGCAGGATAACAGATCTTAAGTGGCATATGGCCCACAAGATCATCCCATTTTGCTTCAATCAGATTCAGTATAGATTCATTCTGCCTTGGAGTGCCCAAAGACGAAACAATAGACCAAAGATTTCCTAGCGTGAAAAATCTGAAATCCATATGAGCTGGTTGTAGATTGCCAATGAGATACCCACCTTCCTCTGGGATCCAATCCATTAGCCATGAAGGAATTTGTTCTGGGTATATATTGAACTTGTTGGTAGCATCCAATGAGTATTCTTCTGTCTTGTATCGATAGATTTCATTGATCTTCTTCATATCCACCCAATAATATTCTCTAATGTGGAATGACAAAGCACTGAGCCTATTGTTGATGGCTCTCACCAAAATCTTGGATCCATCGTTTACAGAAACCATCTCACGGGCGCAACGCAGAGCTGAGTAAAATAATGCCTGAAAGAAGTCATCAAGAACAAGATAAGCCAAAGGTCAGGCAAAAAAACGTAAAAAAGGTGAAAAAAGAAGACGTTTTAAAATTGATCATACTTAAAATATAGACATGATAGGGGGAAAAAAGATATAACAAATACAAAAAACTATGGTTACAAATGAAAACATCGGTGTAGGAATGACCTAACATCAAAGATCCACTACCCATCCTAAACTCCTTAGGGATGCTGTATAAAGCAATAAAGATAACAAGGTAAGACGTTTCGCAACATGGCTTAAATTTACCATATGTCACATCATACTAATCTTATCAGCTCAAAGTGGAGAGATAACAACTGAAAAAATAGTCTCTACAGCTATGGTAATAATAACAAAACCAGGAATGTAGGACACAAAAATTCATTTATAATAAAAATAGTAACATTCAATTACTGGCCCAGTAGCGAACACTCAGACAATATCACGGTTTAGAATTTTTCAAAGGTTTGAAACTCACTTGGATTTCAAGTGGGTGGCCGTGAATACCCATACGCCGGTCTATCATGCAGGAGCCGTCGGTGACAAGCAGAGAAGGAAACATATCAAAACCGTCAGTCAAACATAAGTTCAGGATCATTTTTAACCCTGTTTGGACGTCAACCCTTTCTTGTAAAGCATAGTCACCAGTGATCTTTCCATAAGCTCTCAATAGAATAATCCACCATAACCCTGTCAAGTACAAAGCAACAAATTAGTCAAAACATGTACAATGCTATACAACGAGGACATGCATAAAAAAGACGTTTGGTATAGTCTTATGGTTAGGTAGGCACTGGGTTCTGTTACACCAACCTGAATCTACTGGGGCAACACGACCAATAGCAGATTCACCGAAATCAGGATCAAGAACCTCTTCGAACTTATTGCCGTCGAGTGGCACGGTTGTAACTTTAAAACTTGCAGGCATCAAGCCCTGCCCTGGACTGTAGCAGTCCACTGTTTTCTCCCAACTCTGTAAAAGGCAAGAAAGCAATAAGGACTTGAAGAATTCTAAAAAATATTCTTGTGTCAGATTCTAGAAAACATTGTGATCGGCACAAATGTTTCAGAACCAAAATAGACATGCCAAAACCTTCTCCTCAAAAAACATGCAAATAGCCAAAAAGAATCACTATTCACAAGGAGAAGTGGGTAAAAGTTATCAAAACATCCCTAACATAGAAGTTTGTTATCCATTATAACCAAAGAAATATCATTATTTCTAAATTCTGATTATCAAACACACAGAAAGCTGTAATACTTCCTCTTCAATCTTCATAAAAAATGGTCAATATGTTTAAAGATATATATATATATATATAGATATATATTTTAGGAAACTGTGGAAAAAGCACCATACATCCTTTATTTTAGCTGCCTAGCTCTGTCAATGCAAAACTGACTATGTTTAGATAAAAAAATGGTTATATAACACGTAAAAAATTGTCTAAGAAAATGACAACTCTAATCGAAACATGGCATAAAATTTATGTATATAAGGATGAAAACAGAAAACGAAATATGATAAATTATTATTATACAAGTAGACATGAGAAAATACCTGTAACTGCAAGGTATGAAGGAGGAAGTTCCTCACAATCTCTCCTTCTCCCTTAAGCAAGAAAGCGAGCGCAGAAGGAACAAAATCCCGAATAAATACTTGGTCATAGTTCAAAGGTTGCTTGTCACCAGGATCATTTGCAGCCACAGTTCCCACAGGGCTCCCACAATACATCACGACAGCGTTCTCCAACAACTTCCACGCCTCCTTCTCCATCTCAGATTCCTCCCTCTTCGGACTCTCAATGCAGACTTCACTTAAGCCCTCATCACGATTCTCCAAACCCGCCTTTTCACCACCAGCTTCTAATCCCCCTCCCACTATGTTCTCATCCTTATCAATTCTCTCAACCACTAAAGGTTTCGCATTCATACCACCCTGAACATATATCCTCTCAAAGCTGTTCTCATTCACGCGGGTTTCAACCGAAGTCGATAGATTTCGAAACTTAGACGCCACATTAGTAATAACAGAAACCCCTCTACTTGTGGAGCCAACATCACAAGGCTTCCTTGATATGACCCCAGATTGGCCAAAACTCCAATTGGGCACACGCAAAGCCTTGTGGGTTTCGTCGAAAACTCGGCGAAACCCCGATAATCGATAAGGGCCGGCATGGAATTGGCAGGCACGGTCAAGATTAAGGCATTTCTTGGTTGAATTTCTATTGACAGCTAAACCATGGAGGCATTTTGCAGGTGGAAGACCCAAAAACGCCGAGTTTCTACAACTAAATAGGATTATTCTACAAGTGGGTTTCATCGTCGAATTCCCAAGAAAACCAACGGAATTCATAGCGAAAAGTTTAAGGTCAACAATTGATCAAGAAAATTGAATCTGAAAACAAAATATCAGATAGTATATCCGTATGCATACACAATTCAGGTATATGTTATACAAAGCCTTTTTTCAAACAAAAAAAAGGATCTAAGAATTAGAGATTCTAAAACGAAGCAAGAATTGAAATTTGTTGAACTTACAGAGAGAGAAGGATCGTTGGTGTTAATCTGAAACAAGATAATTTAGACGAGGGAAGAGAAATGTTTTGCCTGAAAAAAATTTGGGAAAAGCAAAGAATGGCTCGAAAAGTTGGGAAAGAGCCTTTTATATAGAGGCGGGGAAAAAGAAGAGGGCCAAGATTTTTTCCTTCTTTTTTTTTTTTTTTTAAAAAAAAAAAGGTCTTAAGAGTATTTCTATTTCATGTTTGTACAAAATACCTCCCTCTTAAAGAATTTTCAAATGTGAGTTCCATTAGAATACAAAAATATGATAAGAAACTTAAAAAGGTGCCTAGGAGAGTGTTTAAACTCTAAAGTTTAAACCGTAAAAATGTAAAGCTTTTATATATTACAATGTAAAATAAAAATATATTATAATATAAAACTCTTATTTATTATAGTATGTAGTTCATATTTTAGAGTTAAAATTTTTCTCCCAAACATCCTATTTAGATAATTTAATTTCAATTATTTTGTGGTACAAATATCTAATTTAACTATTTTTTAAGGGAGCAAATTCAATTAGTACAATGATGATGAAGTGGCTATCTTTATTTTTTTTTATTCATAACTTGTCATTTTAGTTCATATTGCTTGGCCAATTTAGAATTAAGGAAAATGTAGATGTTATATTTACCATCAAAAGGTGTTAAACTAACATATTTGATGTGTTGTTTTATTTTATATTCCAATATATAATACTATTTAGAACATATTTATCTTTTATCATAATTTTAAACCTCGAAACTTGTAAAACCAAACTTTAAATATTAAAATAATTAAAAAATAAGAATGTTGTGATTATTAAAGCAAAAAAGTAAATTTATCAACAAATAGAAATCAAATGCTAAATTTTGTAGCAAATTTACCACAAAGTTTAGCATATAATAAATTTAGCATTAAAAATGACATTATATTGAAGAATTTTTTCACCCTGAAATATTAAATTTACTATGAACACATTAATTTAATATTATATTGGAGAAGACCTAATAGTTATATTAGTAAAGAGTGCACACTACATGTGCATGTTCCAATGAATTGTATGTCATATGCAAAACACAAAGCCCAAAAGCAAAAATAAAATAAAATAAAAAAAAATAAAAAAAAATGAAGATAAATCTATCTTCCAAAGAAAAGGGGGCAAAGTGACCTCGTTTAATGGTAAAGGTTCTAAATAGCAGGAGTTGATATTTTCATGGGTTCTATTTATGTCTAACATAATTTATCAAAAGATACTTTGACTAGATTTGCTTACCGGAAAAAGCGGATGAAGATAAAAAATGACTGCCATGCATTTAATTGAGCAAAAAAAAAAGAAACTATAATTTTGGTTTCTGTTTAATCTTTTGATGAAAATAATTCTAAACCAAAGGTTGGGACTACGTGGCAAACACTTTAAATTTGTCAGTGGCTAGAATGCAAAATCCAATTTCTTGTGGATATGAGGCTTCTTTAAGGATGCCCCAAGATAATAAAGTCTTCCTCCCAAAAAAAGAAAAAAGAAAAAAAAGGCTTTTAAAGGTCTAACAAAATATTGTTTTTTTTTTTTGCAGGAAAAAGGAAAATCAATATTGCACGTGCAAATCATGCGAGTTTAAGTCTGGACAAAAGAGAAATGGCGGGGGTGACGTGTCAAGGAAATTCTATCCACTACTTTCGTGTCCCAATGTACTTTGGAAAAACCTATAGTCTTTTCAACCACTAATATCGTGCAACGTGTCAACTTATATTTTTAGAGGCTGCACATTTTTGGGGTGAAAAATCTTCGGCCAATATTTTGATTTTTCCCCAGAATCCAAAATTGTTTCCATCATGGAAGTCATTTTTCATAATAAATATACATTTTTTTCCATTTGGTTTCTCACTGTGCTTTTCACAAAGCCATTTGGACAAAGTCGCCTGCTAAGATCTTACGTGGAAAAAAGTGCAAAAGGAGAATTTGAAGCCAATCATATTTAAGTTCTTATCCAGAAAAGCGTGCTTGTTGTGCAATGCGAAAATGATGGCTAAACCATATCCACTAGCAAAAATTACACACAAGGATTTTGACCCAACAAAACGTTAACAGACAAAAGGATTTGTTTGAGAATTTTTCCCCTCTGAATAAGAGAAATTTGGATTTATATGTACATGTCTAGGATGTTAGGACAGTGATTCAAAACATTGATTTAAACGGTGCGATTTAAAGCTTTTACATAAAAAATTTGAAACAAAACATCAATTGATAACTTTTAGTTTCTACTATAACAACAACAGAACTATCCTTCCTGCTTAACTGCTTAATGGCAACTAAAGAGTGTGATACTCGAATCCAGTTTTTTAAGGAGTAAAAATATTACCCTTCTTCGTTGCACTGAACAAGATTCAATTAACTACATTGTAAAGCAAATATAAACTATAATATAAAATAAAAATGGGTTAAAATGTAAAGCTTTAACATATTAAGGTGTTATAATTCAAGTTTAGTGGTTTAAACCACTCTCCTAAACACCTTATACTTGTGTCCATTGTCATAATCCAATATCAAAAGAAAAAATTATAGCACATGACTAAATTATTGTTATGAAATTAAAATTTAACATAATATTTAAAATATCTTAAAAATATTATTAATTATATAATAATTATTTTAATAATATTATCTTAAGATATATGTAAAATATTTACAAATAATATTTTAATTTAATAAACATAAATGCTAAGGCATGGGCAGGATATTTTCTGGGCTAAGACTTTGAGGAGTTGGGCCATCTGGGCCTTAGCCTATTGTCTACAAGGCCCATGTTTTAGCCCTCTCCCTCTGTTGGATAGATTGAACATGTTCTTTGTTGTCTTGTCAACGCAAAAAGAGAAGATGAGGATCGGATAATGGGTAATGCAAGTGAAAGGACGACTAGGCTGTGGATATTGTTAGTATAGAGAGAATCATGGCAAGGTTGGTGGTGGTACATCATCAGCAAAACAAACACCCAACTTTCTTCTCTTCCAATCCCCACCTTTCTTCTCTTTCTCACTCCAATTCTCACACTCAAGTTCAGGTCCTCTCTCTCGCTCTCTCGCTCTCCCCCCTAACATATATTTTTTTAGTAAAATTGTAAGTTTAAGGTGTGTCACAGTGTCAGAAACTACTTTTAGCTAATGGGTAACTGATAAGTTACATTTTTTTTCTTTTCATTCTGTTGTTCATATCATATACTTGGTGGAACAGATACAGCTAGCATGATAAGTCCTTACTGTAAACTGCTAATAGCTTAAGACATAGTAGTTTATTGAGCTTCAATGTTTGAAAAAAAAAAAAAAAAAAGGCCATTCTACAATTTTCAGTCTTTGAGGATCTCTCTGTCTCTCTTATCTGATTAATCATAGTTCAAGCTTTAACATCACCTATCTGTATATGGTTGCAGTATAAGAAAAAGGTATGGAAACCAAAAGGAGCATTAGATATTGCAGCTTCAAAGCAGCATCAGGTACTTACCATAGTTGCTCTGATTTTTTCCCCTTTGTAATTTCCTGATTAAAATAGGCTTTCTATGTTAAGCAATTGGGTTAATCCGACGAATGGTCCTCGGGTTTTACAAACAATGTTACTTAGATCCCTTGACAAAATCTATCAATTTGTTTCATTTTTAGTCTTTTTGTTAGCCGGGTGTTAAAAGAATGACAGGATATGCAAGTATAATGACAGAAATATGATACTCTACTTACAGTGTATGTAATATGCATGTGATGTTGAAGGAAAATAACACTATACTAGTGTAGTGGAACATCATCCATATTCTATCTTTTTTTCTGACATCCAACTGAGAAATGGGCTTAAATTGAAAGAAACTGATAGATAGCGATCAAGAAGGAATTGGGGGTAAAGTTTGGAGACCATTGGTAAGATTAATCCTAAGCATTAAATTATTTTTTCCCGTCTATGTTGTGTGATAGACGGGATAACTTTAACTCCATCTGTTAGGAGCATTCTATATAAATTACTTTGAAACATTAATGATAAAACTATCTCCCAATTGGTTACATTTCTAATATATAATCAGACTAAAGCTTTTGCAGTGCCTAGGAGGAACGCATTGGCGTTGATCTTGTCAGGTTTTGTCTTCTCAGAAGTAGGGTTGCACAATATTGCGTTTGCTGAACAATCTATTGGCTTCAGGGAATACATAGACACTTTTGATGGCTATTCCTTCAAGTACCCTCAGAACTGGATTCAGGTGCGAGGCGCCGGAGCAGATATATTCTTCAGAGATCCTTATGTTCTTGATGAAAATCTGTCTGTAGAATTGTCATCTCCTTCGTCCTCCAGATACAAGAGTGTTGAAGACTTGGGTCCACCGGAAGAAGCTGCAAAGAAAGTACTTAAGCAGTATCTGACAGAGTTTATGTCTACAAGACTCGGAGTTAGACGTGAATCAAATGTTCTTTCTACATCATCAAGAACTGCCGAAGATGGAAGGCTGTACTACCAAGTTGAGGTATGTATAGTTTGTGATGTTTGAAAGCTCAATTACATGAGTTAAATAACTTGATTGAGACTAAGGCTTTCCTGTCAAATTGATCCCAAAAGAATTGGGGATTAAGTACAGTAAGGTTTCTTTTGGTTTTATTGAAAATATACCATTCAAAGGAAAAAGGCGTTAATCATTTTTCTGGTATCCTTGCTATCTGCAAAAACACACAGACTCGTGCTAGGGACCAAACTTTAATCCCAACTTTTTGATACCAACTCATGTGGCGGAGAGTTGTTATCTTTTTGGATAGTAGATTCAATCTTTTAGCATTAAATGACGTGGTGGTTCTTTAAACGCATTTTCCAAAGGCAATTGTTAATCTTTCTAAGACTTCGCAAATAAGAGCCATCATCAACTGTTTTTTGATTGTTTTGTTTACCAGGTAAACATTAAATCATATGCAACCAACAATGAGCTAGCAGTTATGCCACAAGACCGAGTAGCTCAACTCGAATGGAATAGGAGATACCTTTCTGTTCTGGGAGTCGAAAACAACCGTTTGTATGAGCTAAGACTGCAAACGCCTGAAAATGTTTTTGCAGAAGCAGAAAACGATCTTCGCCAGGTTATGGATTCTTTTAGAGTGAACAAGGTGGCTGCTTAATTTGATACAATGGGGCTTTCAAAGACCGTGTAATCTTCTTTGAATGCCATTGTCCGATTCTAGATGTGTCCTAATTAATTGTCGAATGATTTGCAATTTTTAATGCGTTTTTCTCCCCTGCTTCAGCTTCTTGTTAATCTTCAGATGCCAATTGCATAAAACTGATTTTGTGCAAGTTATAAACTAGTGACCAAATTTTGAAATATCGCAGCATTATGTAAAGAAGACAATTGAAAAAACATAAACAGAAATGATGTATCAAGCAAGAAGAAGAAGGCAAGTTGTTTTGTAAGCTTCACATTCCAAACAAATATAACAAAATGATGAGAGATTTTACACCACTATATCGAAAAATATAGCTACAAAATACATTTAGCTTTTCTTTTTGCTTGTTGACCACAGAATATAAATTCATCCTCAAAACAAAAAGCACTTTGAAGATCAAACAAAACGCATTATTGTTGTGACATTCCCACATGACAACAAGAAATCTCCATCGCAAGCATCATCAGAAAAATGCAGCTCATATTGATGGATGGATTACGATCGGACTTCAAATTTCCCGGCACGTGTGAGGGCCCGGAAACCTTTGTAAGGTTTATTAGGCAGATTCTTTATATCCAATTTGTCTATTTTGACACCGGAGAGGGCGATTCCCATAATCCTAAAGTCCACTTCAAATGTGGGAAATACATGCAGCCGTTCTAATCCTGTCTCAAGCACTAGAGTTCCAGACATTGAAGGGGTTTTATCTTTTGGAATCCGTCCAATTGACCAAGAACACTTCTGCAGTAACAATAGATTTCTTAAACCAAACTCCAGCAGAAATATTGATGTCTTCATTAGAAATGAGCATAGCGATAACTGAAAAGAACGCTACAATATGAGTACCTTACTAGAAAGGATGTTTACTGTTCCATGATTTGAGGAGAGATCAGCTGATAAAACACAAGGAGGCAGTTGAAATTCCACAGTAACAGAGTCAATGGTTTTTCCTGGATCATTTCGTAATCCAACCAACAGACTAATACGACAAGTCCCGGCATCTGAAGTCAGCTGTGGCTTTACATATATTGGAGTGCTCTTCAGCTTTCTAACTCTGAATGGAGGTAAAAGAATAAAAAGATTCCATAAACGTGTATTCATGCTATTCTAATGACTTCGTTCAAAGGAAAAAGGAGGATAAATGGAATCGACAAGATAGTTGTCTCCTGAACACAACACACCTATAACTCATTAGCTTAAACTGTCCATCGGGAGGCACAAATGATAGAATTTGATCAGACTCCCAAGGGCGAAACCGAACACACGGATGGAATCTTACATCATCAAGAATAGAAGGGTTTGCGAAAGAAAGAGTCAGGTCAGGAAGACCGGAGAGATGAGAATTTACTTGAACTTCACCATATATCTCACACTTCACCAAGTTCCCATCCCTACAGCATTCAAACAGAGAAAATACCATTGAAGTAAAATACTAAGCTATATAATCCTACAAATCACTAAAATGCTACTTTGTGCACGATTATCATATTCCTTGACTAAATTTGTTATAGAAACTTATGTATGAATTAAACGAATAGATTTCATCATATTTTACATAAGGATAGCTTTTCTAATTCAACACCATAACAAAAGAAAAAAAACAAACAAAACAAAACAGGAAGAAGAACAAAAGGAGCATGCGATGCCAATAATACACTTAAGATGAACCATCCCAAATTTGTTTATATATATATTTATTTTGAGGTAAGGGAGAAGAGAAGGATCTCAACAGCGGAACATGACTTCATAGTTCAACAAGACTCAACCAGATAGAATTTCAATTCTCAACAAAAATACATAAACAGATATGTCATACATTAATGCCTAAATGGATAAAACTGAACACCAACAGCATCATAACATGTGAAGAAGTGATGTTTGAAGGAAATTTGAAGATAGACCTGCTTATAATTGCATCCATCTCTTCAACAAGATCAACATACACTTCATTCTTAGCATATTTCGTGTCTGTAGTTCTCCAAGGAACACAAGATGCTGTTGCACCTGGAAGCGTGTCGCTCACATTGGAACTGTTACCCGTCACAACACTCAACACCTTGCTAACAATATTTGGTGGAGCAATCATCTCTCTCAGGATGTTAGGTTCCGTAGTGAGAGGGAAGCCATTGTCTATCATCTCATCCAGAAGCTAAGGCATTGTAATAAAGCGGGATATCACTTTCACACAAAGCATGACTGAAGCAACAAAAAAACTTTTAAAGATCTATGTGAAAATTAGAACACAACTACGATGAGACAACATAACTGCATAGTCAAGTAAATAGGAAACCGAAGACTTCCATTTTCCTTGTTTATTTTCATGCAAGTGAAAGTGAAAAATGAAAAAGATAACAGCAATAAATTTGTTATGTAAAAACCATAACTGCGGTTGGTAAAATCTGTCCACCCTTTACACAAGTTCAAGGAGAAAATTATGTTGGGCATTAGCCAAAACACATTTGTAATAATCAGCACAAATGTTGGCGCAAATACCTCATATACAATAACAAAGTTATCCTTTATCACATCTTCATTGAGGCCTCCTAGGTAATCAGAGAGAACATCAGCTACCCTGCAAAGGAACTATACATCAAACGGTTAATTCCCGAGCAGCTCAATTGTCTTATAGTGCATATGACAAGGAAGGACAATGAAATGGTAAGCCACATGCTGCTAAAAAATCTTTACTTCAATAGCCATCAGAGGTGGCATCTCAACTTGGCTACACGCCAAAAATGTGATCCCCTCTCGAAGAATTTGGAAAAGATAATGCGTTGGTGAAGCAATTACTGGTTGTAACTGTTAGGGAAAAACACACACACACACGAGAGAACACAACATAACTTTAGTAGCCTGAACAATAGAGTAAACTGAAGTAGAAAATGAAAATCCAAAATAAATCTATACCAAGCGCAATGATTCCATATGGATAACAACTATAGCATTAACTTTTTCCATAACATTAACAAAATTTTATATTTATAAATAGTACTGATTTTGATTATTTTCCTTCATGTCACTAATAGACACAAGTAATTACAGAATACGATACCATTAATGTTGGTAATCACTATAACTAGCAGGAGAATCTAATGTGTTTAGTAACACCAACAATAGTCAAAATCAGCTCTGTTTTTGACATATTTAGTTTTCAGTACTATAAAAAAAATTGGCCCCAAGAAAGAAATGAGAGGACAGGATGTTAAAATTGGAAGTCAACTTATACTCTAATAACCCCAATTATGAAAAAATGGATAAACTCAAAGTTGAATTATGAATGAAACTGAAGAAAGAGGGGAACCCATAAATTAAAATTCAAAAATGAAGTCAAAAGTCCATATTTGCTTCCAACAAAAAAAAAAAAAAAAAAGTTCACAAAGTTACCTTGGAGGAATCACCTTGAGAAAGGGCGTGTTCCCAAAACCAATCGCATATGGAGCGCTCTACGCGGTGCCCAGTGAGCTGTTTCTCGAGCATCACCTCACTGCGAAATTGTGGGAAAAAAAATCATAAAAAGCTTCTTCTGAGGAGGAGGAGGAGATCTCAGAAGATGATTACATAATGCATTGAAATCAATTAGAACCCAAATCTTTTATTCCGAATATGGAATCGTTGGTGGTGATGAAATTTTATAAATTTACCCGGAATCTGAGATGAGAAATATGCACTGCAACATTGTTTCTTCTCTGTCTTTCTTTCTGTCAAGTAAACCAGTATATGAGATGAATGGGATCGGTATTGGCTTTGCAGAAAAGAAGAGGAAAAATAAAACAATCAGACAGTTACAGGCCTTGAAACTCTCGATCTTTGTAGGAAAAACACATTTTGGATGTTTTGGCCGCGAGTTTAACTGATCTTTATTATTAAAATCAAGGAAGAAAAATAAAATTTGGTGGAATAAATCTACGTTACCTAATAGCATAAAGTGATGAAGACATGACATGTCGTTTTTTACTTTGTAAATTTGTTGTCGTTTTAGTGCACGCACACAAACAACATTATGCTATTGCTTGTCGTTTCTGTTTAAAGGTTTTTTTTTTGGGTCATTTAGAGGTAACAAGCCATCTCATTTTCCTGTAAATATGCAACTCTCAATTAGGCTGATACGCCAAACGATCATTTAGAATTTCTGTCGTTTAGCTTGAGGGGGAAAAAAGACTTTCCTGATAGGATGAAGAGTTGGCCATATTAAACGACAAGTCGTTTTTCATTCTCTTGTATGCATTGTCTTCCAATTTCGTTGCTTCACCATCTCGGATACGATATCCTACCATTCCTAAAATAAAAAATAAAAAATAAAAAATAAAAAAATCCCCGACATCCCACCTATTTTGCAATTTGATGTCGTTCATAAGAACGTGAGTTGACGTTTATGCCTATATCCTACGAAAGAACGACACCAACGTACGACGCAACTCGATATCGTTTATAACGACAAGGGTCGGTAGTGTTCATGCCTGTAATCCTACGCAAGAACGACACGTGTTAAAATGGTTTCTATAAGAAGAATATTTTAGGCCAGAGGATGTTTCTCCACAAAATGCAAGTCCAATGCTGATCTCTTATTTTGGAAAAGTTGATGCTAAGATATAGGCTGCAAAAGCCTAAACGTCTATAATAACCAGAGACAATATGAATAATCAGAGCTTGTACGAAGAGGAAAAATGTACAACTATCTTGAATTGAACTTCAACAAGTTTATCAAACAAACAATTCAAAATCCAATAAGGCGTACAAAAAACCCTCTCTAATCTGTCGTTTTGGTTGTATCCCTAAAGAAGCTCGGAAGGAAACTCAGGTTAACGCCGGCCAATATAGCGATCATTTACATTACGCGTACCCAATGACACCTGGGTAGCCCTTACAAAGTGTAATCTATCCCATATTATTTCAATATTTTCAGAATCAAACGCTCAGACCACGGTGAAAGCTGACTGTATGGTGGACGTAACCCGAGATGCGAGAGTCTGGGTGGCAAATTGTTGGATCTGCTTCTTTGCATCTGAGACAGAGAAGACATCATTTGGGTTAATGCAACCACAAAGAAATGCACCATACAAGTATTGACAAGATAAGTTTCCACACCTTTGCGGCATTTGGTAAAGCCAACGATGTTCGCAATACTGAGGGTCAAACAAACTCCAACCACCAGCAGATAGTCAGCTTGAAACCTTATCAGAGAGAATATTCCAAGCACAATCCATGCAACAGCCTACAGTATATAAGGGGCAAGAAGCTGGATGTTAAGACAACTGGGAACAGTCAATCTAGAAGTATAATAATCTAGACATGCAAGATTTAGCTAAGCATTAACTAAATGAGTCCTAATACCTCCTACAAGTAAGAAATTCTTTGACATCTTGCTTATACACCTCTAAAGATATTCCTCATCCGATATGTAATATTGTATCTTAGTAACATTATACTCCAATACTTTAAGTCTAAACTTCATTTTCAGATTTATTTATCTTATATCACATACTTGATGCTTACTTGTCTTAGATCTCTATAAAATGAAATTGGCAGTTTTTCCCTTGCAAAAATGAAGTCATATTTCCTTACCGCGAGGTAAAGTGTCCACCAGAATAGCCATGAATCTTTCTTGTTCATCCGGGCCAATGACTAAGGCCAAATAAAAAACAAGTTAGCGTTAAGAAGAAACAACATTGGAGCCAGCGATAAATATTTTAAGACAATTGAACAGAATGATATACAAATATATCAGCTCTCGGCCAAAGGATATATAAGCTGATACTGAGTTGGTAGTAACTCGTGACACTAACCTCTTGGTCAAGGCATTCAAATTTCCACACACTCTCTCCAAGATCATTTATTTCATTCCACCACCTCAAACCAACCAAAATACGGCCGCTCACATTCTTAACCACCCAAAAATCAAGAGCAGCGAGCAGAACAGTCACCACGAAAATGATAACGAAGCTATTGAAAAAGAGAGCAGAAAGTATGTAAAAAGCCAATGCTCCCGCCTGCAAAATAAGCAAGAGAATATACTATAGCATAAGATTTTTTAAGACACAAATTAAAAAATGCTCAAGCAATAACTCGTATCTACAAGACCTTGAACAGAACATGAAAGAAGCACGTCTTTGGATTGGCATAGTTCTCCCCCACAGGCTGCACATAAGATTCACCCATCATTCCATATGAAAAAAAAATAATAATAATGTCGGAGCGGGCATTCAAGAAAAAGAAAATCATAATTATCAGAAGCCAAAAAGAAATCTTCCACTTGCACAATTTTATTTGAATTCATTTCCTAATTTTTGTCAGCAACCAAAAGAAATACAATTCAATCTCAACAAGTTTCACCGTTTGAGATCTACGATAAATATTTCACCAGTAAATTGAAGTCATGCCACCTTACTAAATATGCAAATTTCGTTTCTTCTATTATTTATTTATTTGCTTCGATTTACAAGAAATTCTTTCAAGAACCAAACGGATGACTTTGAATCACCCTTCCTTCAAACAATTTTCAAAAAAGTTACAGCTAAAATCCTCAAAACAAAAAGAACGAGAAATGAAATCCACGAGTCTAAATCTATGGTATCAATTCAAAAACAATGATCTAGTAATTAAGACGGCATTACGCACAATCCGATCAATTCCTTTCATTGCATGCCAATCTTTCGCAAAACCCAATGGTAGATAAGCCTAATTTTCTTCTTCTCTAAGATTTTCTCACCAACCAAACAAGTTCGCGAAGCTCCTAGAGCAACCAAAACCCCAGATCCATTCTAACACCCCCCCACCAAAACCAAAAAAAAAAAAAAAGAAAGAAAAGAAAAAATCGTACGATCAAATTGTTTAAGCCAAAGACAAATACAAAATTCCAAGCAAACAAACAATAAGAAACGAGAAAAACATGAATCGATTTCTGATATCGAAGGCGTAGAAAATCACGACTCGGCATAAATCCCTAAAATCTAGCACAAGAGCAGAGGAATTCGAAGGAGGGAACCGAGTCAACTCACCGGGTTGAGATCCATCGTTGAAATCCGACAGTCGAAGATCTATGGCGACGATCCAAGGCCTTCTTGGTGAGAATTCAAGCTAGGTTTTGGATATGGAGGTTCAACATTTACAGGTTAACATATCTTTCTTCTTTGCAGAAAGAATGGCTCGGACCTGTTATAATTGTGCCTGCTTTTCCTTCGTTGTCGTAGATCCAGTGTGAATTTTCGGATTTTGGAAGGAAGTCCCTGACTTTCAATAAAATTCGTGGCGATTCTTCTATAAGGACATTTGATAATTTTGTCCCTTAAAAATTTTCGAGAATTGGCTAATTTCTCCTAAAACTTTTAATTTAGTAAATTACTTCACCATTATTTTATGAATTTTTGGAGGGTTAATTACAAAAATTTCCTTTGAATTATAATCTTTGTAATACTTTATCTCTCAAACTTTAAAACGTAATATTTTTTCCTGAAGTATAAACTGTTAACAAAAATAGTCATTATGTTAGAATTTTCACGGTAAATTGATAAATAATTTTAAAATTAAGAGTATTTTGACAATCCTGGTTATAAAAATAATAAAAATTATAATTATAATAATAATAGGTTTAAGCAACTGAATTAATAAAAAATATAATAAAGATAATAATATCAACAAAAGGTCCCTAAACTGTATATGTTTTTTAGTTTTCGTCCCTAAACTTTAGATATTTTTTAGATTTGGTCCTTTAAGTTTATATTCTTTTCAGTTTTAGTCCCAAAGGCATTTACCTCAAATTTTATTAATTTAACTGTCTATTGCATGGACATCACATGGTTTTTTTTTTTCCATCCAAAACTTAACGGTCAACTAACGGAATGAACAAAATGGGGACAAATTAATAGGCTAGGGACCAAAAATGAGACTTTGCAAAAGTGAGGAACTAAAATAGGAGAAAAGGTAAACTTTAAAGACAATTAGTGAAATTAACACTTTTAGTTATCGCTTATCCAATCACTAATATAAATTGACGGGGTCATTTAAAGATAAATTAATCGTTGTCTTAACACATATTTCTATAATTATTTAGTGTTAAACATAAGCTAAGAGAAGTTTTTTTTTTTTTTAACCCAGAAAATGGACTACAACAGGTAAATTTTAATGTATAGTTCCCAACTCATCTTTTTTTGGAAGAGAATAATATCTAGACTTCTAAGTCTGCGTTTTATTGCTAAGTTTGCTCCTAATTGAAGTGATAATTGGCTTTAAGATCTAACAGGTCAGTGTTTGTATTGAACACTTAAATATACTTATAAATGGACCAAATATAAGGTCTTTCAGGCTATCATCGGACAGAGAGAGTTACGATGATCGAGCCAAATTTATGAACAAATACATGTGTCATGGCCGCACATGTTGGCGTGCTAAAGCTTTTGTTTTGCTTTTTTTGTGGTTTGTTAACCATTTTTTGTAAATCTATAAATAAACAGGTTGTGTTCTTTTTTTATATGTGTTATATCTCAAAAAATTAAAATGAGAGAGAGGCTAGTGAAAAATTCTAAAGAGAGTGTATATAAACTTTCTCATCATTATAATGAATTATTCTGCAACAACTAAAAGTAAGTATAGCTCTCACGTTGAGGCTGAACCACTATAAATTTTGTGTGTTCTTATTTCTTTTTCGTTCGTATATTTTTTTGTTCTTAGTAGAATTAGAACCTTTAATTCACAACAACTTGTTTCCTAGAGCGTCAAAGAAAGATTGTCAATTGTTTACTTGTTTTCCTTTTTAAAAAAATTTTAGTACTTTTTTTTTATTTTTTTTTAATTTTGTTCAAATCACTTTTATTACAATATTTTCTCTTGTAACAATTTTGCCCAAACTCTTGGTTCCAATAACTTGAAAGTTAGAACTTTGGTGTGTTATTTCAGCCAATGAGACATGGAGAGGAAGTCGTGGCTCTAGTGGCTAGAATGACAAAATCATGTAATATGATACATGAATAACGTTTTATAGCCAAAAAAGAAAGAAAGGTGAGAAGTGAGAGTTGGGTGGGGTCATTGTCTTATCCGCTTTGTTACAAGCGAATGAGAGAGAGCCAAAGAAAATAGAAGAAGAAATGGGCACCAAAGACACTCTTTCAAAACTTTGAAGTCCCAACAGAAGACGTTCATTAAAGAAACCAAAGGAATAGGAAGAGAAAGAATAAGAGGAGGAGGTCAGAGGGTGAAGAGCCATGGCAATGTTGGTGGTGGTTCAGCAACAACACAAGCATCCTTCTTTCTCGCTCCTTCCTTCTTCTCTCTCGGACTTCAATGGTACCAAACTCCATTCCCAAATCCAGGTCTCCTCTCATCTCGTCTCTTTTTGTGCTTTAGTTTGTTTTATGAAACACTATTCTATAATGGGCACCAAATATGTTGACTACAATTCATCCACTTAACAAGTTTTTCTCATGCATTATATAGAATATTAGTGAGAACCACGTTTCTAATAAGTTTCACACATCTGTAAAAAGGTGCTCCACTTGCTTGTGTAAAGCTTTCTGAGAACTTAATAGTGGGATATTGAGGAACAAAATATAAGATTGATAATGTAGGAAAACTCAAGCCTCTAAATGTATATATAATTGAAATAGCTTAACTCAGAGACAAATTCAAATTTTCTGTATTTCTTTAACATTTGTTTGTCTTCATGCAGTTCAAGAAAAGGGTCTCTCAGCCAAAAGGAGCATTACAAGTTACAGCATCAAGCACAAAGAAGATTCTTATAATGGGTGGCACTCGGTTCATTGGTGTATTCTTGTCAAGACTCCTTGTCAAAGAGGGTCATCAGGTATTTAACTTACATTCTCTTGTTTAGATTCTTCCCCTATTTTAGTCATCAGCTATTTCAACTGAATAATAAAGGAATTATTTCTTCTCTTTTACATATATCTTGGAGAAAATTGTTAGACAAATAATTTCTTTTGCAGGTGACTTTGTTCACGAGAGGAAAAGCGCCCATCAGCCAACAATTGCCCGGCGAATCAGACGCGGATTACTCCGATTTTTCTTCCAAGGTATAAAGTTTTTCATTGGAATTTGAATGGTCCTATAGTGTTTAGCTTTGTTTAGTGATAAATGTAACATTATCTGCAGATCTTGCATCTGAAAGGAGACAGGAAGGATTTTGATTTTGTGAAATCTAGCCTCTCAGCTGAAGGCTTTGACGTAGTCTATGACATAAATGGTATGCATTTCATTGTCTATAAATCTTTGCCGTCTTTGTACCTTGACATTTTCAAAAAGAACATAATAGAGTCTTGTTATGTAGCTTCAACATGAATGTTTATCTGAATGTATTCAGGACGAGAGGCAGATGAAGTTGCGCCGATATTGGACGCGCTTCCGAACCTGGAACAGTGAGCTCTAGAACCTTTCTGAAAAAAAAAAAAAGTTACAATTTATTAATTTCCAAAGCATACACATAATCATTTTGAGCGAGTCCTTAATTTGCAACACTCCATAATGAAGCTTGTCATATTTAATTTCGTGTTGGGTATTAGAATATAACATCATTGTTGTCCCACTTACTACCAGTTTAAGCTTTGAAGAAATTGGCAATCCAATATGGCATGAGAGCAGGTGATGGGTTGGGGCTAGTGTCGCCTTTGATAGGCTCATGCTGGGCAATTGTATTCTCCGCCCTCTTTGATTGTCCTATCTTGGATACTTTGGTTTTCTAGGCCCGCATGTGAATGGGAATTGTTAGAATATAATGTCAGAATGCAAGAAGAGGAGAATGGGGGAACGTGGATTTTGAAACTTTTTGAAGTAAATGTCAGTTTTGGAAAATATTTATCGTAAATGTTGATAAAAAAAAAATTTACTTAGACTATATGAGTAAAAAAGTTTTTTTACTGGTATTTTAAAAACTTAACATCTACTTCAATTAGTTTTTAAAAAGTGACATTTGTTATAATTTTTTATATAAGAATATGACAATTCAAGAGTTGGTATAAAAGTTGAGATTACAGTTTGGTGTCTGTGGCACTTTTCATATAATAATGTTGTTGGCCCTATGAAGTGGCAAACTAACGGTTCCCGTTCTACTTGAAGCAGAAATAATATTCTAAAGTTCAGAAGCTTGGAATGCTCATCATACTAGATTGATATTCCAAGTAGTGCATTTTCGTTTTTAACAGCACAATTTAAAGCGTGTTAATTTGTCTGAATTTCAGGTACATATACTGCTCTTCAGCTGGAGTATATCTCAAATCTGATCTATTGCCTCACTTTGAGGTAAATTGATAGTTTAGAGTAATAGCTTATTGTCATCTAAATTTTCTCTGTAAATCATTTTCAAACTTGATCTCACATTCAATAATTATCTTTCCTTGGTTTGCTTATTGACATTTTGGTGGCGGGTGTTAGACGGACTCCGTTGATCCAAAGAGCAGGCACAAGGGAAAGCTTGAAACTGAGAACTTGATAGCATCAAGAGGAGTTAACTGGACTTCCTTAAGGCCAGTCTACATCTATGGACCCTTGAACTACAATCCTGTCGAAGAGTGGTTCTTCCACCGGTTGAAAGCCGGCCGCCCTATTCCGATACCAAACTCAGGAATCCAAATAACACAACTTGGTCATGTGAAGGTCATGTCACGTTGCTAAATGAAACATGCATCTTAGCAAAACTAGACACACACATTACCTAGTTTCGAAAAATTTCAAATGAGTGAAGTTCTAAATCTCGTTGTTGTTTGTAACATTCTGCAGGACTTAGCAAGAGCTTTTGTTCAGGTTCTTGGCAACGAAAAGGCCAGCAAGCAAGTGTTCAACATCTCTGGAGAGAAAAATGTCACCTTTGATGGACTAGCAAGAGCATGTGCAAAGGTGGTTTTTCTTGCTTAGGTTAAATTTTGAAGACCAAAAAAGAGTTACATTTGTTGCTCAAATCCTATAAATTTTTATTTTTTTTTCAGGCTGGTGGATTTCCTGAGCCGGAGATCATTCATTACAACCCCAAGGAGTTTGACTTTGGCAAAAAGAAGGCATTCCCATTCCGTGACCAGGTATTCTTGACAAATAATCATTTTGTCTTGTATGCATAGCCAAAACTAAAAATACCTGCGAGTTGAGACCCTTCACAGAAGTGGTTCAAACTCATTAGTTTGAACTATAAACAATGTAAAATTGTCACATGTTATAGTATTTAAGCTAAGCACCCTTTGTATTTTTTAACGGTAGGACTCTGAAATTTTCTACCATTTTAGTACCAAATTTGAAAAATGAGTTGTTAATTTGTTAAATTTCGATTAGTATAATACAACTTTTCATAAATAGATTCGCCAATTATTAAGTTAAATTCATTTAAGCATTGCTTCATTCGGGACACCTATCATTTTTATTTTCAATATCATCAGTGATTTATCTAAACTTTTTGCTGTCTTGGTGCAGCATTTCTTTGCGTCGATTGAAAAGGCAAAGATTGTGCTTGGATGGAAGCCTGAATTTGACTTGGTGGAAGGCCTTGCTGACTCCTACAACCTGGACTTTGGGAGAGGCACATACAGGAAAGAGGCTGATTTCTCCACAGATGACATTATTCTAGGAAAGAGTCTTGTTCTTCAGAGCTAGACCCTCTCATATATCTTCAATTCTGCTTTTGTCAATTCATGTTCTAGTTTCAAGTGATGAAATTTGTCTACTTAATAAATCACATCAAAAACTACATTAGAGAAGAGAGATTTTTACACGGGCCTAATCTTAGTTTCCTGCTTTTGTGTAGAAAAGTCTCAACATGGCTTTTCCAGAGGAAAAATATGCAATCTTATCAACACTACATTATAATGGAGCAAATTAGTGGCTGAAAGTGTAAGAAAACAGATATCCAAAATTCCAGGAAAGTGACATTCAGAATGCATTGGAAATGTATTCTTGGTCTAAAGTTCAAACATTATCCAGATAAGGTTCTATGTGGAAACTATAACTTCGAATTTTAAACGGATTGGCACAAGAGTAACGTCAAGATATGTCCTGTAAATCTAGAAGTTTGAACAATCAACGGTACCGAAAATTTGCTTTAATCTAGAAATTAGTCTAAAATGTAATTAGTTTACTCTGATCAATGAAAGGTTGTTAGAACACTTGCAATCCTATCCAAATATAACCCCGTCAAAAGATGGGAAAAAAGAGGGGATTTCTTACTCCTACTTACCTAGCACTTTTAGCATTGATCTTTATCAGATAGTAATAACTAGGAAGGTAAATTACATACGGAGTGTTTATCTCAGATAGAACTTGGTTTTAACCAACAAATAGTATAAATCTCTTAACAGCTATAGTAAAAAGTAAAATATTGCTATAGTATAAAGCCCTTATATGTTATAGTATTTTTAACTGATTAGTTTTATTCAATGCTCCCAAACATTCAAATAGTACCAACTACCAAGTTAGAGCTAAGAAAACCTATAGTTGGTTCGTTTTGGGCTTGTGAAGCCATCGTACTAGTGAGAACATTATATGTTATGCCACATTTTTAGAAATATGTTTCTTTATGCTACATTTAAAAAAATTATGCCATATTACTATTTATATTACACGTTTAAGTTGCGTTACATTTAAGCATGCATTATACTTATAAAAAAAGTGAGTTTTTTATGGATAAAAAGTAAGTTTTTAACAATGATATTTATGAAAATTCCTCAAAATTTTTTGAAACCGCCTATTTACTTCAATTATTTATAGTAAAAAGTCTATTTACTTAATTATGCTAATAACTAAAATAAAAAAGGGCAGAAATCATAGTAAAAGCGGTTTTTTACATAAGTTTAGCAGGTAAATTAGAGTTTTATCACATTTGAAATGAATAACATATTTGCCTCTTTTTTAACTTGACTTATATATAAATCACATAATTTCATTAGGAATATTGAAATATATCAAAAAATTAAAATATTTTGCAGACAACAAGAATTAAAATCATTATAATTATGTTATTTAATTTGGTATCATAAAATGTAAAATCATTATAATGATTGCAATATAATTTTGGTCTTCTGAAAGTATTTTGAGAAATTATATTTCAATTCTGCTCTCATAAACATGCCACGAAGTGAAACTTCAAATGTCGACTATTTCATTTTATCGGGCAACTATTCAAAACCGTTTGTACAATAACACTACCACTTCTAATAACGAGAATATAAAAATTGTAACTTTATGATAATCAAATAAGAGTGAAAATGTAGAAAAAAAATATAGGCAGGGTAAATATGCAAAATGATATCCGTTATCATAAAAATCGTAAGTTTATGATAATGTTTCCCATCATAATTAATGAAATCGAACAACAAAAACTTTATGATAATCAGCTAATGTAAGCAAAAAGATTACAACTTTATAAAATAAAATAAGAATAGAAAGTTGAACATCAAGATATACAAAAAAGGGCAAAGCGGATATCACATGTAATTAATTATAGTGAAAACAAAATTTGACACAAACAGTGAAAGTTTGATATGCTTACGAACTTGAATGTTTAAATTGTTTATATTTCGCTTTTATATCGTGAATTCCGTTACAAAATAAATATATATCATAAACTTTAAACGTTAGAATTACAGCTAGAAATTGTGACTTGCCCTCAGTATTATGAGTTAGACCTCAACATATAAACCGACCCGAAAAAATTTAATGGCGGCGTCAAAATTTAGAATGGATTGGCGAAAAGACCAGAATCCAAGAATCTTTAGTCCTTCATCCATGCTTACCTTCCTTTAAAATTTAGCAAAAATTACAAAACTTACTAAAATACACATTGATTTAGTGAATTAGAACCATCATTATAAAATGACCCAAAAAATTTTTTTTTTTGATGGAGGCACTAAAACTAGGGGGTGGATTGGCAAAGGCCATGATCCCAAGATCTTTGTCCCTTATTTGTTGCACGTCTTTCTCTAAATTTTAAAAAATTTACAAAAAGAAAAACCTACCACCACCAGATCCAAGATTGAAGGGATAGAAGATTCTCCAATGTGGGAACAAATGTAATGGAATATTCTCAAATGGCTCTTTAGTCAAGTTTTTGCTCATGGGAGAGCAATGTAGGTCGGCTGACCATGAAATCCAAACAGAATCTTAAGAAAACAAACGTTATCCAAGAATAATAATAGTAATAAAGATGGTCGGTTTAGTCCAAGGTTCAAAATCATTATCTTCGATTTAATTAATGTTCCTATAAATTTAACAAATCATAATTCGACACAAAATCTCCCCCAAAAAGAAAAAGAAAGTCTTTAATAATGGTTCAATTTCACGTAATTGCCCTGTTTGCCCGACCAAAGGCCAAGTAACATAACTATACTGGGGTTCTGGGAATTTCCATTCCCGCCACGTGGCACAAGATTACCATCTAAATCCCTATCGCGTACATATGGCTTCACAGGACAGAGCAATGCAACCCCATCAATTGACACGCAACAGATTTTGGTGGGTCCCACCCCAAGTCCGCCGCGGAGTAGTTTTTACCAAAGTAAAGCCTTCCGTGGCTTTCAGCCATAGGTAGTGGACCCCACCCTTTTCTTCGGTACCCACTGACGCGAATAAAATAAAATAACGGGCGTCTAGTGTCACGCCACGCGTTCCACCTATGCATAGGTGGACCCAAATACGCGTGACCTTCGCGTCTGGGTACCAGAAGGTCATCTGTCGATGGGCCCTGGGCGGTGGGCATCATCTATCGGTGGTTGTTTAGCTGCAAAATAATTTTA
The DNA here is from genome assembly GCA_025403435.1 of Artocarpus heterophyllus. NCBI lineage: Eukaryota > Viridiplantae > Streptophyta > Magnoliopsida > Rosales > Moraceae > Artocarpus > Artocarpus heterophyllus. Next base: position 14,661,714 of record CM046337.1, read on the forward strand.
ATATCCTCTAATAGAAAAGGAAAAGTTTTTTTAATAACACTTTTTTCTTTAGTTTTTACTAATCGCACTTTAATGACTTACCAGACCGCTGTAGTGTTTAGCGATTATATTTAAAATCATAAAAATAATTACTAAATAGTATAAAATTTTTACATATTACAGTAAAAAAATAAAAAAATTACTATAATATAAAGTTATCACATGCTAAAGTATTTTAAACTATAAAAAGCCACACTTGTTAAACACCTAATACTTTATATGTCTTTTTTCAAGTTTTATACTTTATGACCTTTGGGTTATGTGAATGAGGAAGTTTCCTGGAATACAAGAGGAACTTATTAGTCAAGGTCATTGGATACAATGAAAGATTTTCCCTAACATTTGATAGTATTTAACTTGTTCATTTGTGCCTAAACCAAGTTAAATCATAACAGGCTGTTTCAAAGGTAGAAATCGTTTTTGTGCAAGAAATTATTAATCAAAAAGCATTATTAGACTACAACGCTCGATACAGAAATTTATTTTCCAACAAGTGTTGTCCCTTTTTTTATCTTATAAATTATAGAATAATAGAGTGTTTTATTAGTAGGATAATAGAATAATAGAGTGTTTTATAGAATAATAGAGTTTGTGAAATAATAGAGTGGTAAAGGTGTTTTATTAGTAGGACCAGAAATCAAACCATTAAACATTTTAGGACCACATATTTCCATCCAATATATTTATGACATGAAAATGAAGAGTTCTACTTGGTCCTTGTATTGTTTTCTACGTGGGGCATAAAAAAAATGATGCATATCTTCTGGTAAACCAAGTAGAATTAGCATGATCACAAGGTTGTTTAGTGGGGTCTTCTCAAAAAAATTAAATAAACAAAAATAAAAAAGGGTTACTGTCTAGTGACCGGGGACGTATATATGGGACCATCCAAACCAAACGGTCTTGTCAATATTAAATTTCAAGGGCTTAGGCAATATAATTCCAACTTTTCCTACACGCACAACATTTATTTATTTTTTATTAGTATTAATAATTTAATATTATTATCTTCTTTTTCCCAATGGAGGGTCACATTATATAACATTTTTTTATTTCTTTTCTTATTATTAAAATCCTTCCCCCACCCCTATATATAACGCACCCCAACTCCCCGACACTTCATCGTATCAAACCAAGCTCATCAAGTGATCAAGTACTACTACAAACAAACAACTTTCCTTCTCAATCAAGCATCTTACAAAACCATAATTTTCTTACAAACGACAACATATTTTCCCTCCAACCAAACACACCACTAGTTGCACCTAAGTACTACATAGTACAAAAACCTTAATAATTTTCTTCCATATATATATATATATGTCATTCAACATGGCTCCTAATATCATCACAGCCGCCGTTGCCAAGCCGATGTCGAAGCCGACAGTGACGGCGGGGCCGAGCAGGGCGTACGTGACCTTCTTGGCCGGAGACGGGGACTATTGGAAGGGAGTGGTGGGGCTGGCCAAGGGGCTGAGGAAGGTGAAGAGCAAGTATCCGCTGGTGGTGGCGATGCTGCCGGACGTGCCCGAGGATCACCGCCGCATGCTGGTGGATCAAGGCTGCCTGCTCAGGGAGATTGAGCCGCTCCACCCGCCGGAGAACCAGACAAAATTCGCCATGGCATACTACGTTATCAATTACTCCAAGCTTCGTATTTGGGAGGTACGTGTCTTTCACACCTTGCATGTTTACATGTTTACACGTATATAATATGTAATTATCTCATTTATCTATGTTTATGTAGTTATATTTTTCTCTTTACTATTATTGGGGTTGCCTTTAGGTGTTTTGTCGGTTGGGATATGGAAGGATATTTTAGTAAATTCATATATTGTTTTGAGAAAACGAAATGACGTTGAAAACAAAAGCTGAAAGATTGCTTCTTTTTTTTTTTTTTTTGGAAAGTATAGGATTGTGTTGTTTTTAAACAAGTACTATGTATGAGGACAGTTCTAAAGCGTTAGAAAACGAGAATTTTTAAAAGGACGTTATATTTTTCACACTTATTATAGTTTGAAACACATCTATAATCATATTCTCTGGATTTTTTTTCCTCTCTTGATCTTCACAAGACTTGATGACTTTTAATTGGGTATTTTGGGTTAACTTTAAATTTGAATTATTCTAATATTATTACTCATAAGCTAGCCAATTGTAATGCTTGGGTATATTTTTGTAGTTCGTAGAGTACAGCAAAATGATATACTTAGATGGCGACATCCAAGTATTCGGCAACATAGACCACCTCTTCGACTACCCAGACTCCTACTTCTACGCAGTGATGGACTGCTTCTGCGAAATAAACTGGTCCAACAGCCCCCAGTACAAGATCGGCTACTGCCAGCAATGCCCCGACAGGGTCAAGTGGCGGGCCGAAATGGGACCCAAACCGCCTCTCTACTTCAACGCCGGCATGTTCGTGTTCGAGCCCAGTCTCCCCACTTACCATGACCTCCTTAGCAAGCTCAAAGTCACCCCTCCTACACTTTTTGCCGAGCAGGACTTCTTGAACATGTTCTTCAACGACAAGTACATGCCCATCCCATCTGCTTACAACCTCGTCTTGGCCATGTTGTGGCGTCACCCAGACAACATTAATCTTGATGAAATCAAAGTTGTCCACTATTGTGCTAATGTAAGTACATATGATGTTTAGAATATTAAATTATATTAAGTGTTAAGATTGAGTATCTAACATGATATCATAACAAGAAGCGGTCTGTGTTAAAATATCCCTTGCAATTGTAAAATTTTGATTCGGAACTTTCCTAGCTTGTGACATGTAGATCTATAATAGGCTCGTGTTGGGATATTAATATGTCTTGATCAAGTTTTTTGATATATTGAATTATCGAATACTTAAATGATGTAATTTTTGTATTTAGGGGTCTAAGCCTTGGAGGTTCAACGGAAAGGAGGAGAACATGGACAGGGAAGACGTTAAGATGTTGGTGGACAAATGGTGGGACATATACAACGACGAGTCGTTGGACTACAAGAACTCCGCCGCGGCTACAAATGCAACGACGGAACAAGCAAACTTGCAGGCCTTTTTGGCCGCGCTGTCAGAGGCCGGCGCAGTTCATCAAGTCAGAGCCCCGTCGGCGGCTTAGATTGTTGCTTGATGATTGATCGTGGAGTAGAGAATTGATTTCAAGTGTTTTCTTCTTGTCTTCCTAATATTATTTGCAATTAGAAGACTTCTAGAAAAAGGAAAAAAAAAGTATTAAGCACATATTTATGTTATTAGCAGTGTGAGGGACTTTTTTTAGATCCCTACTGGTTTCCTTAGTTTTGTATTGGACAACTACTTATATAAGAAAAAGTCAGATGTATATTATTGTAGATTGTTGGTCTCTTATTATTATTTTTTTTCTCCACTGCTCTTAGAGTTGAAACAAACCAAAGGCAGTATACTTGGAAAACTATACAATCAAAATGCTCGTATGGTGAAGGCTTACAAAGATTTGTTCACGTTTTTAAGGGAAAACTTGGACGCATCAATGAAGCCTGTCGTTTATCCATTCATCGTTTAGTCACAAGCCTCGAAACAAGAAACATGCCCGAGTGTTAACAAAACTATCCTTGCATGACTCAAGGGATCTACATGATATTTGGTTTGTCCAAAGCCCAATCTCATCACAATAAGAAATCTGACTCGTGTACAAGCTCTACAAATACTGTCCCAAGCAAGAATGAGGAACTGAATTTTTCTTCCGACAACACTACCTTTTTTTTTTAACTATAAATGGATATTATTTGTCGGACACTAGTAAATATATAGCACATACAGATATGCAAAGCTTTAATAACATCTGTAGAACAGAGTTTAAGCTGTAGTGTCCCCCCAAACCCATCAAATAGAACACTGGTAATCGAGATAGTAGCAAATAAAGTACCATTGTATCTTGATTATGAAGTAAAGGACTACTGCATCTTTGATTATGAAGTCAGTATCCAATCTATTTCTTATCCATTATTATATGTGGGCCTTATTTTAAAATTCTGCTATTTACAAAATAAAAATAATAGATCTAGTCTAAAAGATACACAATATACTAAATTAGAGTCATTATTTTGTAGATAATGAGGTTTTATTTCTATAGGGATGAAAAGGGTTTTTCTCGTAAGCGTGGATACTACAAACCCAGAACATTGTAAATCCAGCAGAATCACACCTGTAATTTCTACAAAGTTTTCAGCTAGAACCAAAATTATGGCCTTTGTAAGCAAGAATCTTTTGTTCAACATCATCATCACACATTACTTGAACATTTCAAGACTTGGCCTATTGTTATGACTTGATCCTTTTGACATTTCTTGAAGAGTCCTCGTAAAACCCAAGAGAGTAAAACAGAATAACCAGTTATTAACTTATCAAAGGAGACACCAGACAGACATATTCAATACAACGGAAGATGTGATAGCCTCAAAATGTACATATCGAGGAAACAGCTTAAATCAACTATGCTAAATACAAGTTTCACAGCAATTCATTTACCCAACAACGCAACACGATCCTTTTGAATTGCCTGCGTCAGATTAATATCAAAAAGCTCGCACCGTATAGGCATCTCCATTTCATAGAAGGGATTCTTCAAGACATAATCCGTATACAATTCATAGATGTATTTCAAGAGACCTTCCATATGTTGTGTTCCAGGCTCACAGACCACAAAGAACTTTGACCCTGAAAAGGAACAATTTTTCCATTTACAAAGATTACTTTGGCAGTTCCAATTTCATTACAAAAGAAAAATCATTAATTCTAGCTCATGGTTCAACAAAACCTCCTCAAGCAACATTTCAATTTCAGTAAGACATCAAACTGTTAGTGAATTATTTTTTTAAGGTACTTAAGCATCTTTTTTAGGGAATCTTTTTTTTTTTTTTTTCCATAACATATCTTCACAAACCAAAGTCCAAATAAACTTTGGAAATCGAAATAAAAACTAGAATCGAAAGAAAACCTTCCCCCCAGCCTAAAACATCTTACTTGGATACAGTTAAAAAAAAGACAAATCTAACAATTTGGGAATTTTTTGGATTGGTTGCACAAGAGTACGCAAAAATAATCAAACATGAGCATGGAGAGTCGAAACTCAATCGAATGAAAAACCTAATTTTTAGAAAAAATAAAGTTTAATAAAAAAATCTTGGAAACTACACCTGTAAGTGATTGGAAGCAATGGAGATCAAAGTTGTCGGCTTGGAGAAGCTCGATGCCGGAACAGCCGGAGACCGGCGACAGCTGCTGCGAGATCGCGTGCATCGAGTGCCACAAGCTCGCCACCCTCAAGCTGTCGTTCGTGTCCATCCGTCCCGCCGAGCCATAATCCTGAATTTTCCCAGGAAACAAACAAACAAACAGAGCCATAACCAATTATCATCGGTTTAGTAGCATTATCTGGGAAAACAAGTGAAAAAATCGACGGATCGGAGTTGATCCGGGAAGAGAAGAGCAAATTGGGATCAGGAATTTTGGTTTGTGAGAGCAAACCTTGTAGAAAATCAATCCGCCTGATTTGTTGATGATGTAAAGGCTGTAGATTGCTGCCATTTTTCCTCGACTCTCTCCTTCAACTGAAGAATCTCAAACAACATAAAAATGAAGAAGCGGTTCGAGTAGACCGAATATGCGTTTTCCACAAGAGAATAAAATAATTTGAGACGCTCAGTATCACAGGCCTATTAGCTCAGTTGGTTAGAGCGTCGTGCTAATAACGCGAAGGTCGCAGGTTCGAGACCTGCATGGGCCAGTTTTAATTGATACTCCTGTTTTTGGCAAACAGAAAACATTAAGCGCGTTGAAACAAACAAACAAACACGTACTTTGTAAGTAATTTATTTCAACTACGATTTTTCCATTATTCGCATTGCTTGTTGGAACTCTTTTTCTTATAAATATGTATTTTTTAAATTTAATATATTTAAATTTAAGTATAAATTTATTTTAGATATGTATTTGTTTTTTATAAAATCTAAATCAAATGAGTATCAAAAGTTTAAAGTTCTGACTCTTCTTTAAACTCTTGATACGTAAGGTATGTTTGTTTCATGCATTTTTTTAACTCAATGGACTCAAATTTAGATTCGAGTAACAAGAATCCTTTAGATACGTATTTGTTTCTCCTAAAATCTGAATCATTTGAGTATCAAGAATCTAAGAGCCCGTTTGTTTCGTGGTTCGAATTATTTTGCTATAGTATTTTCTCTCACAAAAATTTAAATCTTCATTCAAATACTCGAACCAAAAGGGCCCTAAGTTTTTAGAGTTCTCGTCCCCCTTAAACTTTTGATACTCAGATATCTTTGCTACAGTAAAAACTAAAATTTTCTCTCCTGTATTTGAGGAAAAAATCATAACTTCTTCATTTGATATCCAATTAATATGATTCTTTTTTCACTATGTTCCTAATGAAAAGAGGTATAAATCAAGATCTATATTGCATATTTTTTAATATCATTAACATTAAGATTTTATTAGATTTATTAATAAATCAAAAACTATCTTTACTATCTCTCCAAACACAAATTTTAATTTTATTACATACTCATATTAAAACTTAAATGCACATCTAAACGTCAATTAGAATAACAATTCAAATCACTAACTCAAATTCTAATTCAAATTACAGTAACTCAAATTAAATTACTAATTCAAATCTATTTACCAAACGGACCCTTAGATATCTTTGCTACAGTATAAGTTAAAATTCTCTATCTTATATTTGAGGAAAAAAATCATAATTTCTTCAGTTAATATCCAATTGTGATGATTCTTTTTTCTTTGTGTTTCAAGTGAAGACAGGAATAAATTAAAATCTATACTATATAATTTTTTATAATAATTAATATTAAGATTTTATTAGATTTGTTAATAAATCAAAAACTTTTTTCATTGCTTCTCTAAATACAAATTTCAATTTTATTTTATTTTCAGATTAAAACTTAAATGCACATCCAAACATCAATTTGGATAATAATTCAAATTGCTAATTCAAATCAGATAACTCAAATCAAATTACAAATTCAAATTCATTTACCAAACGGATCAATATATATATATATATATATATATATATATATATTTCTCAGTGTTGTTGTTATTCTACCGAGTGTCTGATGTCCTAAAGTTGTTGATGTTCTTTCGTTTTGATGTCATCTTCCTCATACTGTACAGATACATGCTGTTCTTAGGAAAAAAAATGCAGGTATATGTTGTTATTTCTTATTTTATCGTTATTTTGTATGCCTTTTTTAAAGGAAATTTTTATACCCATTGTTGCCAATTTCTTCTTTCACTGTGTTGTTTTTTTTTCTTTGGAGAGTAAAGAAAAAGAATAAAGAAAATAACACATTTTTGAAACTTTGAAAAATAAACATCAAATTTTGAAAATATTATAACTTGTTCTAGAAGTTTCCAACCTTATTAAAAAAGTGTAATTTGTTCCTCAATTTTTTCTTCTTTTTTTTTTAAATAAACTAGGTTCAACCGTTGAAAAATGTGCAATTTGGTCTTAATATTTAATTTTAGACGAAAAAAATAATTAGACCTTCATTTTTAATCAAAATTATTAAATTATCTCAAAAAAATATATATATTTTTTGCATTACTAGACAATTAGAAAAAAAGTTCAACACTTCATTAATGGAAGCTACCATCAACTCTGGGTGAGAAAAATTTCCAATGACTTGACGAAGTTACCGTCACCCCCCACCTCGTGAGCCCAGCCTCGTCTCCGCGCCGACCACCTCCTCGCACCAACTAGATAGTATATGAAATTTCCATGGAGAATTACAAACAATTTACCTAGCAGTAATTCATTTAGATTCGGCCCAATCTTCATTAGATAATGAAAAGCTGGTCATACATATAACATTGAGCTGGAAAAAGGACAAATTATCTAGAGGACCAAATTTGGATGCACCAAGATCACCCAATTGGCATGCTTGACATCTATTAAAAAAAAGATAAATTACGATAGTTATACCTTTTAGTTTTAATAATTTCTTAATTTATCTTTTTTATTTTTAAAAACTACAAAAATATCGCTTGAATTTTAAACTCTTATTTCAATTTCATCTTTACAAGTAGAAAAAATTAAACAAAATAACAAAACTACTCATAAACAATTATTGAAAATATTTTGTAGATTTAAAATATAAAAAATCCTAAAACACATCATAAAATAAAATAAAAAATGTTAAGTCTTATGACATTTTAAATGTTAAAATAATTTTTAAAGATGTTTTGTTAGGGAGAAAATTATATTTTAGAAACAAATTCGGTATAATTAAGAGTAAATTTGTCTTATAGCCATTTTTTTCTATTCAAAGAAATTTATAAGGGATAAAATTAAAACTAGCTTTTCAAATTCAAATGACACCTTTGTAATTTCTAAAACAAATTGATAAATTGATAAATAATTAAAACTAGGAGGTATGGTTTTGTAATTAACCCATTGAAAAAACGACACTTTTACTCTTTGATGATTGATATTTAACCGAACCAAGTTGCAAAAGAAATCCTATCTCCTTAGGCCCTGTTTGGCACGTAGTATTGGATAGGATTGTTGAGTTAGGATTGGAGTGGATTGAATTGCATTAGATTACATGTTGTTCTATCATATGTTTGGTAAGATATTGGATTGGACTAAGTTAAAATAATCATTAAATATTAATTTTTATTAAAAGATTATAAAATTGTAACAATAACTTTTACCCAAAAAAATACATTATATTCAGCTTATATATCATATCTATAGCATGAATTAGAGTCTATTCCTAGTTTTATTCTGTCGTTTGGTTATGGTGGCCTGCATCTTGTTTTGTTTAACCATGTTTCCTTCGAATTGTACTCTGTTCTTGTTTCGTTTTTCCGTTTCAATTATTCAGCCTACCCAAAAAAAAAAAAAAAACATGAATTAGAGAAAGAAACAATATCTAACATTAATTTAAAACGTTTAAAGTTAAAAACATTTTGGCTAGGTGCACTTAGTCGTCGACCTCACATGTCAGGGAAAGGGGTGTAGATTTGGGTTTGGAGCAGAGGATGTGGGGCGCTTCGAAGATGTTGGATTGGAGTGGAAGATGGGCCTGATGGCAACCTCGCGCGCTAGAAAAGGTGAGCAAAATGGCGATCTCACGCACTAGAGAGGATGAATGAAACCCGATCTTACACGCTAGAGGTGGGGAAGGTGGGTGCATGGTGACCTCGCTCACTGGAGGTATGGGCAGAAGTGGATGCATCGACGACCTTGCTTACCAGAGGCGGAGAGGCATATCTGTTGGTGTTAGTAGGCAGGTGATGTGTGCTTGAAATAGTTCTACGCCTTTGGACTACTAATCCCACCAAATTTTGGGGGATTATTAGTCACACGTGTTTGGGATTGTTTTAGGTTCACCGGATAAATTATTCAGTCTAAATCTTGTACTAAACATGAGAATAGGATAATTTATCCTAGTCCTAATCGTAATCCTATGAAACAAACAGGCCTTACATCATAATCAGGATCAGCATGTTCCCACAGCACAAGACAAAAGCAGAACTGTTACTAATTCGCTTACATTTGTCCTAATCTTTATCACAGTAGCAAAAACCTTAGATCCGAATCACTAAATCAACAAAATTCACCAACAAAAAGTTAGGGTTTCATTTTACTTTACACGACACCGACATATAAGGTCTCGTTCATAATCAAATTGCCAGATTAAAAAAATCTACAAAACCAGAAAGCAATCAGACTTTAAAAAAAAAAAAAAAAAAAACCACACACACCAGATTAGAGAGAGAAAATCGCAGCACAAAGGCGTCACCTGAAATCTAACGCGGCGAGTTGGCTTCAAACTCTCAGAAACATAGCTTTGAAATCGCAAAAACAGGAGAAAAACTTTTTACAGCTCATGATTTTTCCAAGAAAAAGGGAGAAAACAGAGAAGAAGACTGTGTTAGAAAGAGATTATTCTCGCAAGCCCAGTCTCAAAGTTGAAGGTGGAAATTCTCTAAATTTCGAATTCCAAGCCAAAAAGTGGAAAACATGTAAGGGTTCGTTTGGTTCTATTTTGTAAAAGTTTTTGGCCTTTTTAAGAACACCAAAAATGAGAACCAATTGAAGATGATGTTTGATTGCATTTTAGGCCCAAAACAAAAATGAAAATATTTTTAAAACTCTGAAAATAAGAATTGAAACTGAAAACAAGTTAAACTCGTTCTCTCATTTTTTTTCTGTCTTATTCTCTTGACAAAAAACCCTTGACCTCTCAACTCCTCAAGCTCTCTCTCTACTCTTCAAACCCCTCTCTCCTCTTAATCCATCGATCTCTCTCTCTAAACAAATCGTGTTGGAAACAAAGTGCGCAGCGGAATTTTTAAAATTTTTCATCAGAGTATTTTCCAAAACACAAGTTTGACATGTTATACGTATAAATTAAACAGATCTTACTAACCTCAGTATGCCGAAGAACCTCCGCGACCTGTGTAGAGAAGTAACGTTCCAGAAGAGCCTCAACCAACTGGTCTTCTTTGCTATTCTCTATCCACAACCGGAGTGAGTGTGGGCTCACACGTACAGCTCTTCCACCGGTGGCTCTCCTTCCAATCAATAGAGAGAACCCAAAGCTAGTGTTCGTGATTTGTGAACAAAAGCTCTCAGGGAGTTTTCAGATGCTCACTAGAAGAGTATCACTCTTAATCTCTCAAATTGATCTAAGTAAATCATTAGACTCACTCCCTTTTTATACCTATTGGTCCTTGGGGTCAGTCCATATCAGATTAGGTCTCAAAAATCGAAACAGAATCAAGTTCGGATCAATATCTGATAAGATACGCGTGAAAAACGCGTAATCTTAGCTGTCGCGGTCGGCATGCCGAACTGTGAGATAGGCAGGCCGAACTGGCCAGTTCGGCAGGCCGAACACGTCATCCGGCATGCCGAACTGCCGAGAAAAAATCTCCGCGAATCTTTTATTTTCCACCCGAGATTCTAAAGGATAAAGTCTCAGTTTTGATTCAAATAGCCCAATAGAAAAGATATCTGATCAAAACAAACTTTATCAAGATAATCTCTAAGAAAATAAATCAATTCACAATAATTCTACAAGTTTATCTTGTTCTAATTGTCCAAAATTGAAACAACCGATAAACAGACAAGAATTATCCGAACGCCATAATTCAACAAGTTCATCTTGAACTAATTTCTTACATAATTAATTCAACCGATAAACAAACATGAATAATTTGATTCTTATAAATTTTAAACCAATCTGATAAATCCGACATAAGTCACCAATTATTGGAAAAGCACGCCGTGTCGTTACAGGATTTTGTGAGCTAGCAAAGGGGACCAAAATGGACCTATAAAGTTCAAGCTCATGATAAATATGAAACCCAATATCCCAGATATACATTTCACAATTATCAACTCCAACGCTACTCCACTAAAAGCTTGGAGCTGCACTCTCGAACTTTATAGAATTACGAAGCTCGTGTAGCTAAGTCTCCATGACATATCATAGTGTATCGCATCCCCATATGATAACCCATAATCGGCTTAAGGACAAGTTCTGTCTTACCTTTCCGATTATTTTTATCTTACGTTCCATTGTCTCACCATTAGAAAACTTACTATCCAAAGATAGTATACCATTCGGTTACACCTATGTATCCAAATGGTTGAGCGCTCCAGTTTTCCAATTACAGGACAACGCATATAAGAGGATATCATTACTCCTAAAGAGGAGATATGAATTCCATATCTATGAATAACAAGTCTACGCTACCAAGAGTCATGCCTCCAACGTACCGGCATGCATGCCACTATAGAGATGTGGGAGTCACCCATTGGTACATCAAAAGACACAAATCGAGACAACGGGCCCATTATTCATCTCAGGATTAAGATACAATACAAATGATTGTCTAAAGTGAATCGATTTGCCAAGACAAAATTATTAATCCAAATCAATTCACTTTATGTCCCGATCCAACACATCGTCACCTATGACAACGCGCCAATGTTTCTATTCACGGAGTCCAACTCCGATGGCCAAGACAAACCATCTCCCAAAAGGGATATAGACAACATAACAATCTTTACATGAATAAAGCGCCCAACTTTATTCCCTCGATTGCGGATCATATATATTTTAGACCATCACCTTAAGAGTCGTGTCTACCGCATAATCATCCCATCATATGCCCAACTCTTAAGGTTTAGACTGATAGTCTCAGACTACTGTTTGCTTATCATACATTCAACAAATATGAACGTAAAGAGGACAATATTTGGTATATATAAATGAATAAATTCTTTATTGATAAAAATGTCTCCAAAAACGTATTACATTTTTACTCCTTAGAGCATACATGTCTAACAATCTCCCACTTGCACTAAGTGAGTAAATACTGCAAATTTCGCATCCCCATAGCTTCCACATGCCTTTCGAAGACTCTCCCAGAAAGTGTCTTCGTAAATGGATCAGCTAAATTGTCCTCTGACGCGATCTTGCACACCGTGACATGTCCGCTCTCAACGAAGTCCTTTATCACATGATACTTCCGATCAATATGCTTACTCTTCTTGTGAAATCTTGGTTCCTTAGCATTAGCTACCGCCGCACTGTTATCACAGTACAGTGATACTGCTTTATCCATACCAGGAACTACCTCAAGATCCCCAAGGAACTTGCGGAGCCACACTGCTTCTTTCGAAGCATCACTAGCCGCCACATACTCGGCCTCCATCGTTGAATCCGAAGTGCAATCTTGCTTCGCACTTCTCCAACTGATGGCACCGCCACCCAGAGTAAACACAAACCCCGATGTCGATTTCCTAGAATCCAGGCAGGATTGAAAATCCGAATCTGTGTATCCTAGAGGAGTTAAATCCTCACCCGAATACACAAGCATATACCCTCGAGTCCTTCTCAGGTACTTGAAAATATGCTTTACCGCAACCCAATAGTTCGGTCCTGGATCCGCCTGAAATCGACTCACAATCCCGACCGCATAACTAATATCCGGTCGAGTGCAAAGCATGGCATACATGAGACTACCCACTGCCGAAGCATAAGGCACCTTCTTCATGTATTCTCTTTCTTCATAAGACTTTGGAGAGTCTTTCTTAGAAAGAGTAATTCCAGACCTAGATGGTTGCCCACCTTTCTTGGAATCCTGCATTGCAAACCTCCTGAGAATTTTATCTATGTAGCCGGCCTGTGACAAAGCTATCATTTTGTTCTTCCTATCCCGAAAGATCTGGATACCGAGAACAAAATTAGCCTCACCCAAGTCCTTCATGTCAAACTGCTTGGTCAACCATAATTTGACCGATGACAACGCCCCAACGTCATTGCCAATTAGCAGAATGTCATCTACATAGAGTAGTAGAAAAACCACCTTCCCATTCTTAATGTGTTTGTAAACACATGGTTCATCCACATTTTGTGAGAACCCATAAGTCTTGATCACTTGATCAAATCTTATGTTCCAAGAACGAGAAGCCTGCTTAAGTCCATAAATAGACTTTAGCAACTTACAAACCTTGCCCTCTTGACCCGTGACCTTGAACCCGTCTGGTTGTTCCATATAAATGGACTCATCAAGATAGCCATTCAAATAAGCCGTCTTGACATCCATCTGCCAAATCTCGTAGTCGAGAGCGGCAGCTATGGACAAGAGTATCCGGATGGACTTAAGCATGGCTACAGGCGAAAAGGTTTCCTCATAATCGATTCCTTCCTTTTGCGTATAACCCTTAGCTACCAGTCTAGCCTTAAAGGTTTCGACCTTTCCATCCACTCCTCTTTTCCTCTTGTAGATCCACTTACTCCCTATGGGTTTTACCCCTTCGGGAAGATCCACAAGCTCCCAGACCCGATTAGTCTCCATAGACTTCATCTCAATGTTCATGGCCTCTGTCCAGAGTCTTGAATCAACATCCTCCATAGCTTCTGCGTAAGTATAAGGATCCCTGTCTTGTTCATCCGGTTCAGCCAAAAAGACCTCCCCATTGAACATATACCTCTCAGGTTGACGACCGATCCTCCCACTACGCCGAAGCCCCTAAGGTTGTTGTTCAGGTTTGTTTGGTTTTTCTACACCGATCGGAATGGTTTCGTTCGGAACCTCCGGAGTAAACGGATTACCCCTCAACTCCTCAAGCACCACTTTGCTTTGAGGTTTAAAGTCGTTCATGTAACTCTCCTCAAGGAAAGTTGCATTAGTTGAAACCACGACTTTATTTTCCTTTGGGTTATAAAAATAACCCCCTTTAGTCCCTTTTGGATATCCTACAAACACGCAAACTTCTGAACGTGCTTCCAACTTATTCAGATCCTTAAACAGGACATGAGCTGGACATCCCCATATGCGAATATGGTTTAAGGATGTCTTCCGTCTTGTCCACAACTCGTGAGGAGTTTTAGGGACCGATTTTGAAGGCACATTGTTCAAAAGATAACATGCGGTTTGTAGTGCATATCCCCAAAAGGATAAAGGCAATGATGAATAACTCATCATGGACCGAATCATGTCCAACAAAGTCCTATTCCTTCTCTCTGCTACGCCATTCTGCTGCGGAGTGCCCGACGCAGTCAAATGGGATAAAATCCCATTCTCTAACAAGTGTCCCAAGAACTCATCAGAAAGGTATTCCCCACCTCGATCAGATCGAAGTGCCTTTATGGGTCTACCCAATTGCTTTTCCACTTCAGCCCGAAACTCCCTGAACTTATCATAAGTTTCGCTTTTGTGGTGCATTAGGTACACATACCCATATCTAGAGTAATCGTCAATAAAAGTAACGAAGTACTCATACCCTCCTCGTGCCCGGATGTTCATCGGTCCGCAAACATCACTATGCACAAGTTCTAGAACCCCTTCGGCCCTATTGCCCTTAGACCCGTATGGTCTTTTGGTCATTTTACCCTCCAAACAAGACTCACATTGAGGTATAGATTCCACCTTTAAGTGACTTAAAGGTCCATCCCTTACCAACCTTTGAATCCTATTTAGGTTAATATGGCCAAGGCGCAAATGCCAAAGATAAGTCTTATTAGAGTGAGAAGTTTTAAGTCTTTTTGAGTCATTATCATTTATCTCAGCATTAAGCAATAGGTCCATCTTAGGTTTGATAAAATATAGATTATTTTGCATCCATCCAGAACAGATAAAAGATTTGTTTTTACGAATCACCACTTTTTCATTAAAAGATACCACGTAGGAGTCTTTAAATAAAGAAGATACAGAAATTAAATTCCTTTTAAATTTAGGAACATAAAAACAATCTCGCAAAATTAAACTCCTATAATTATCAAAATAAAGATGGACATCTCCCACTGCTTCCGCTGAGACCAAGGATCCATCGCCCATCCGAAGCGTTAAGTCTTCACGAAGTAGACTTCTCGTTTCTTTGAATCCCTGCAGAGAAACACAAACATGATTAGTTGCACCGGAATCTATGACCCAAATGTCACTGGATTCCTCAACCAAACAAGTTTCTAAATATAGAAGATCACACCTACCTCCCTTGGAAAGGAAGTCCTTGCAATGCTTCTTTATATGCCCGACCTTACCACAAAAGAAGCACTTAAGCTTCTTTGGGTTCTTCTTCTTCTTCTTCTTGCTCTTGGTAGCAATAGGAATAGAAGACTTCCCACTTTTGGCCCGTTGCTTCTTTCCATTCCCAGAGTTAGGATTGGAACCAGAAGCAGCTACCATATTGGCCTCTCCACCAGCAGGAGACTCCCTGATCAGCAGTTCAAACTCTTGTAACTGTTTCATCAGTTCTGTCAAGGTCATATCCCGTCTATTGCTTAGATTAAAAGTAGCTCTAAACGGAATAAATTCCTTAGACAGAGTCTCAAAGACCATAGTCATCTGAGTTTCAGCATCGATGTCGGCTCCATTGGTTTGAGCCTCAGCGAGGTAACCCATGACCAACATCATGTGCTCCTTTACAGATGTCCCCGGTCTCTGTCTACAGTTTAAGAGTTTCCGAAGCGCCCCTTGCCGCTTTGTTATGGCCTGGCCTCCAAACATGTCCTCAAGATTATCCAAGATCTGCTTCGCAGTCTCATAATCCTGATGTTGAGCCTGCAGCACGTTATTCATGCTAGCCATAACATAGCAGCGGGCCTGATCATTAGCATCTTTCCAGCGTTCGTACGCTTGGAATTGCTCATTACTTGAGTCTCCCGTAGGCTCGGGAGGACAAGGAGTTGTCAGAACATATTTCAGTTTCTCAAAGGAAAGGACGATGTCCAGGTTCCGTTTCCAATCATTATAGTTCTCACCGGTTAATTGGTTTTTGTCAAGTATCGATGATAAAGCGTTTTTAGACATTTTCAATCTACAATAAAGAATCATATACCAAACATAAGCAAACATATATAATAATTTAGTAAGATAACACAATCATGTAAAATCATACAAATGTGTTTATGTGTCAAAACCTTGAAAATATCACAACCTTACAACGATAATTCCCAACTCAGAATTCAACAAGCTCCTAAGGGAGTTATGCCAAATTCAATCAGGAACACGGATCCCCTCCTGATTAATATATGCCATCCAGGACCCGTATGATCCAGCATATACTAATAATCGTTTCTTTGGCCATTAATTTTATTAACAGAGCTCCTAGGGGAGGTTAATAATAAAATTAACGTGAGTGTATAACCACCGTTATTTTATCCATGATTTATAATCACCACCTAGGGGTGTGCAATCATAAATCATACTAAAATACCTTATCCTTTCAGAGATCCAATCTGGTACATGATAGAAATCCCTTCCTAGGGGTTGGGACCATCATGTTCTTCCTATGGACCAACGATGGAGGCCTTAGGTTCTCTCTTCGAAAACCTTCTCCCACTCAATCTTTTGAAGTCAAGGTTTTATTTTAAAATTATGCATGAACAAATTTAATATGAGCGACACTCCCTATTCTATATGACATGTTATCAATATACATGGTAAATCATATTATAATGCAGACAAGCAACGCAATCAAGCAAAGCTACAAGCACAATAATAATAATAACCGTAATATTATGGTTCCACCCTAGAGAATAAAAAAAAATAAGATTACAAGAGAATAATCGAGACATTTATCGATTCTTCATCCTTGAATCCTCAAGCTGTATCATTCTTCATGTAATATCCATCTTCAAGTCCTCAATCCCGTATGAATCGAACACTTCATATTTCCGGTCATATCCAAATTTAATGTTTCTCAGAATCGTCCCAAAAATAAAATTAAAACTGCACTGAAAAATTGCACCTTTTCTGGACACCTGGCTGCTCTCGGTCGGCAGGCCGATCTAGGTGATCGGCCTACCGATCATGGAGGTTCGGCCTGCCGGCAGAGCACCAAAATTTCTGCCCCACTGTCGGCCTACCGGACCGTACGTCCGGCCTGCCGATCTGTGACCTTCGGCCTGCCGAACTATGAGGTCCGGCATGCCGACCGAGCAGAAAACCCTTAATCTAGAAAATACAATTTTAATGCAATTCATCAATTTTATTTTCAACAATTCAAAAACAAAAAATTAGAAACTCAGGAAATACCTGGAGGCGCCATCATCAATCTTTAAGTTCGACTGCTCGTTCCGTCTTCTCCAAATAATTATTTAATTACAAAATTCTTACAAATTAAAAATTAAATAATAATTCCTAGACGGAGATGATAGTCCGCCATCTAATTACATGAAAAATCTAGATACACATTCTAACCTCTAAGGAACCATAACTGGTATTAATTAATTAATAAATAATTAAACAACAATTTAATCAACCATAATTAATTAATAAACATTCACCATCTAATCCATGACAACATATATATTATATAGAAACCTAGAGTGCCATCTCTCTATAAAATTTAATTCAAGCATTGGAGAGATTAAGATCACAAAATTTATGCATATAACATGATCACAAACTTGCAAATTTATGTAAAAACCTCGGCTCTGATATCAATTGTTGGAAACAAAGTGCGCAGCGAAATTTTTAAAATTTTTCATCAGAGTATTTTCCAAAACACAAGTTTGACATGTTATACGTATAAATTAAACAGATCTTACTAACCTCAGTATGCCGAAGAACCTCCGCGACCTGTGTAGAGAAGTAACGTTCCAGAAGAGCCTCAACCAACTGGTCTTCTTTGCTATTCTCTATCCACAACCGGAGTGAGTGTGGGCTCACACGTACAGCTCTTCCACCGGTGGCTCTCCTTCCAATCAATAGAGAGAACCCAAAGCTAGTGTTCGTGATTTGTGAACAAAAGCTCTCAGGGAGTTTTTAGATGCTCACTAGAAGAGTATCACTCTTAATCTCTCAAATTGATCTAAGTAAATCATTAGACTCACTCCCTTTTTATACCTATTGGTCCTTGGGGTCAGTCCATATCAGATTAGGTCTCAAAAATCGAAACAGAATCAAGTTCGGATCAATATCTGATAAGATACGCGTGAAAAACGCGTAATCTTAGCTGTCGCGGTCGGCATGCCGAACTGTGAGATAGGCAGGCCGAACTGGCCAGTTCGGCAGGCCGAACACGTCATCCGGCATGCCGAACTGCCGAGAAAAAATCTCCGCGAATCTTTTATTTTCCACCCGAGATTCTAAAGGATAAAGTCTCAGTTTTGATTCAAATAGCCCAATAGAAAAGATATCTGATCAAAACAAACTTTATCAAGATAATCTCTAAGAAAATAAATCAATTCACAATAATTCTACAAGTTTATCTTGTTCTAATTGTCCAAAATTGAAACAACCGATAAACAGACAAGAATTATCCGAACGCCATAATTCAACAAGTTCATCTTGAACTAATTTCTTACATAATTAATTCAACCGATAAACAAACATGAATAATTTGATTCTTATAAATTCTAAACCAATCTGATAGATCCGACATAAGTCACCAATTATTGGAAAAGCACGCCGTGTCGTTACAGGATTTTGTGAGCTAGCAAAGGGGACCAAAATGGACCTATAAAGTTCAAGCTCATGATAAATATGAAACCCAATATCCCAGATATACATTTCACAATTATCAACTCCAACGCTACTCCACTAAAAGCTTGGAGCTGCACTCTCGAACTTTATAGAATTACGAAGCTCGTGTAGCTAAGTCTCCATGACATATCATAGTGTATCGCATCCCCATATGATAATCCATAATCGGCTTAAGGACAAGTTCTGTCTTACCTTCCCGATTATTTTTATCTTACGTTCCATTGTCTCACCATTAGAAAACTTACTATCCAAAGATAGTATACCATTCGGTTACACCTATGTATCCAAATGGTTGAGCGCTCCAGTTTTCCAATTACAGGACAACGCATATAAGAGGATATCATTACTCCTAAAGAGGAGATATGGATTCCATATCTATGAATAACAAGTCTACGCTACCAAGAGTCATGCCTCCAACGTACCGGCATGCATGCCACTATAGAGATGTGGGAGTCACCCATTGGTACATCAAAAGACACAAATCGAGACAACGGGCCCATTATTCATCTCAGGATTAAGATACAATACAAATGATTGTCTAAAGTGAATCGATTTGCCAAGACAGAATTATTAATCCAAATCAATTCACTTTATGTCCCGATCCAACACATCGTCACCTATGACAACGCGCCAATGTTTCTATTCACGGAGTCCAACTCCGATGGCCAAGACAAACCATCTCCCAAAAGGGATATAGACAACATAACAATCTTTACATGAATAAAGCGCCCAACTTTATTCCCTCGATTGCGGATCATATATATTTTAGACCATCACCTTAAGAGTCGTGTCTACCGCATAATCATCCCATCATATGCCCAACTCTTAAGGTTTAGACTGATAGTCTCAGACTACTGTTTGCTTATCATACATTCAACAAATATGAACGTAAAGAGGACAATATTTGGTATATATAAATGAATAAATTCTTTATTGATAAAAATGTCTCCAAAAACATATTACATTTTTACTCCTTAGAGCATACATGTCTAACAAATCGTCTCTATCTTTACTCTCTCGAAAAAAACCCTCGGTCTTATCAACTCCCCGAGCTCTCATTCTGCTCTTCAACCCCTCGATCCCCTCTCTCACGGCATGAATCTCTCTCTTGTATCTCTTCTTGTAAAATCGTACCTTATGTCGTCAATATTTGGGTTTGGTGATCAGTTTTAGAGCTAATTAATTAGCTAATGCTCAGTTAAATGTGACAATATTTATCACATTACAATATATGTCACAAAAAATATTTTTCTATGTCACATTAATAACTCAAGTGTGAAAGAATTTATTCAAAATTTAATAATTTCAAATTAAATATGTATAATTCATTATGTGCATTAAATCTAATATAGTGTTATAGATGTGGCATTAGAAACCTATGGATCTATAACCCAAGCTACAATAAATTTGACAATCAATTAAACTCTTTAATCAATATGCCAACTTTATTAGTTTCAGTCTTACTCCACTAAAAACCTGAAACTGAACTCTTGAGGTTATAATAAAATTATTCAAAGAAAATTAACGAGTAGTCCATTAATATAATCATTGCATATAAGTCAGTCATCCACAAAAATTCATAATAAGAGCTAGGTTCAATATCCGTTTACCTCTCTTATTATTTTTTTATCTTTGAGTTTCAATAATTCTCTAATGAACAGTTAATTTATAATCTTATTATGAACGAGCGCTCTACTGTTCAAACCTTAAATTATCATTCAAGAGAACTATTTTTCAAACTTCCATAAGGAAGGAATGGATTCCATATATGTATAATATTATTCCCAGCCATTTGTTACATTATGGTTCTATGATACTAAGTTATGATCTGTGCTTAGACAAATCTTATCATGTAAGTCAAAAAACATAATATCATAAATAAGAGTCTAATAAATACTCAGGATTAAGACTGTTAAATATATGATCATCATAGTGATAAATTTGAATACTCTATTTGTAATAGATGATTATTAGAGATTCATAATTTATTTTGTACAATCTTATATGATCTCATTATATAAAGTACCTCTAATTTAATGTCTCTACATTAATAGCCCGGATAAGAATATTTCATTCTGTAACACCCGTATTTTTAACGGGCATAATTTTGTAAAATTTAATGAATAAAATGTGACTATTTAAAATTACTAAGTTGTTTATGATTATTTAAAAAAAAAATACCACTTTAGTATTTTCTTACCAAGTCTTCCTAAGAAACATTCAAAATTTACCAACACTTCTACCAATCTTGTCTCCCTAAATTATTGCTCAATTATATAGCCTTCTTCTTATTTTGCTAAAGGTATCCGAAGGGGACATTGAATTATTTTCCCTCAATTCATAGAAGACATGGAGATATTTTCTCAACCACCTCTTTAATTATTTCCTTATCTTCTTCTATAATTCACTCCAATTGTCCCCTCAATTATGTTGGCATGATTTGCTAAAAATCTTCATGGGAGACAAGATGATATTTTCCTTTAAGACTCTTTTGTTTCTTCTTACAACTTTCCCCCGTAAACATCCCATTCCTCTTAAGCATTTTGATATCTTTTTATTTAACTATCACCACCTTCTTCTCTAGTTCTCATTCTCTCCCTTTCTCACTTCAAATTTCTAACTAAAGACATAGAGCACAAAGCTCTCTTTGTGGCCAAGACAATTATAATTCCCAACCATGATCGAGGCGGTTTTAGAGTTAATTCAAGCTTGATTGTTAACCCGAACTTTGGTGCTTTTCAAAGAAGTTTTGAGGTAGGTTTTCTTTAATCTAAACTTAGTTTTTAGTATGTATTTTCTCCATGTTTAATGCATAATTTTCGTGTTCAAAATTCATGCAAATTTCTAGTTATGTTAACATGCATCCTTAAACATTTATGAACAAAAACTTGAGTCTTGAGTTACAACCCACAACCAACTTTTATTTTGGTTTGATGACAATGTTAGAAACATGTTAGGAATGTTTAAAACCGGTTTCCATAACTTTAAGATTGATGTTCTAATGTTTTGAGCTTAAAGAGCAAATTTAAGCATGTTTTCATCATTATTTACAAGAAAGGCTAGAGATATAATTTGATAATGATTTTGGTATAAAACTCATGAGAATATGTTTATTGTGATTATATAATGCATGTTGCATATTTTGGAATGGTTTTGAGATTTTAAACAAGGATAATATGCTTTAAGTTAAAGAAAAATTTGACATCCCATAAACTTTATAATACCTCTATGGGCAGTGGCTATTTCTTAAAATTCTGGAGTTAAATGAAAATGAATTTTGTAAATTGGTTTGCATATTTAAAAAGTAGACATCCCAAGCTTTCCAATGAGCTATCATGAGCCTAAATCGGAGTTGTATTTTAATTTCTATGAATTTTTCAATTTTCAGATTAGAAACTAGTAAACCTGCCAGTGGTAATAAACCACCCGTCTATCTTAAGTAAACCACCTGTTAACCCGTGTGTTAATTGTAGATAGTGAACCCGCCTTTTTACAAAAGTATACCACCAAGTTGCCATGGTATACTAGCTGTTAACTTGAACCAAAAACCCAACTTTGCTCACCTTCTAGTCTCTTAATGTCTTACAACATTTCCAATACTATCCTAAATGATTTATGAATTCTTATTAGAGACTAAAACATAAAAATTGCTTGTATATATTTTATATTGCGTTTAAGATAAAAATTGTTTACTTGGTATTTAAAGAACAATTGCATAAAAATACTTTAATGGCACTAGTAGACGGGTTTACACATAATTCACTTATGAATGTGATTATACGTTGTGCTTTAGTTTTAATTGTCCTTATGCATGCCTTAGGGTCAAGGATGTGTGGAGCTAACGTTAATTAATTCCGAGAATAAAAGTTTGTTGTTAAGCTTTGAAGGTAGGGATTCTATTACTCATCTTTTGTGAGGTTTTTGGTAAATTAAATTTGATTGTTTTATGTTGCAAAATATGTATATTGTATAGCGATAAATATAATGATTTGACATATGTTATAAATTGAGAAGCATGGTTAGGAAATTGACTCTATAAATATAAATTGAATACAAAGGAATAGTGAGATGTAAAAAGGGCGACGGTTACGTCCTTGGGCACGAATACCCTAAAAGGAAAAATAGGGGGAAGGTGATGACGCTTCCTTGGGTTGAAAGTCCCAGAACACACTGTACAGGAATCGATTTGGTGAGGACTCGGGGCTTGATGTCCCCTCACCGGAACACCCTTGGAATGTTTATAGGGTGATCAAGTACGCCCATTTGGGTTTCGATGAGTTGAGTGATACTCAATTTAACATGGATACCTAGGAACAATGATGATTGGTAATATTTGTATAAATGTGTAATTATGACACTTGGTAATGATTAACTACGGTATCCATAAGATGTGATCATAATAAACCTCATAATCTGGAATATGATGTAACCTACTAACCATGCAGTTTTTAATGTGGTAATGGATAAACCATAAGGTGAGTCATGATTTTCCTACTGAGCATGTCGATGCTCATCCCTATCATATCTTCATATCTCAGGTGGAACTCAGTGCAACATATCTGAAGAGGAATAAACGAAAACAATCCTGTTGTTTTCGTGTTAGAAGACCCTGTTTAATTACAACTTATCTACAACATGTAAGAGTTGTATTATTTTTTTTATGGCTGTGTTAAGTTATTTGGGAATTGTACTATGGTGATGATGACTGTAATTATATATATTTGGTGCTACACTAAAAACTGTGGTTTGTATTTAAAACGTTTATTTTTATTTTTCTTGTTGTTTAAAGACCCATGGACATTGTTTAATTGATTTAAATAATTTAAAATTTAAAATTATTTTTATTTATTTAAAACTGTTAACCCCCACATAGGGGTGTTACACATTCTAAATGAGATTGGACCATACTTGTAATATTTAATTAAAGATCCCAAACATTAATTAATTATCACAGACTATTTAGATTATTATCTATAAATTTTATCCTTAAACATATAATACTTATATGCTAAATTTATAGTCACATAAATAATCATGAAATTTTTTGATGTTTATAAAAGTATTCATAATACATATAAGCAACCAAAATAATTATAAATGTCACTTTATTTATTTATTAACAATATGTATAATGTCACAGCTTTTAGGGTACCAAACCCAACACATTGTAACTATAAGAACTTTGGTTATTTCCTAAGCTCACCGAGTCAAAACTTAAGGTAACAAAATCCTCATCAGTTTGACTCATTTGAGTTGCACCACATCTTCGTATAAATTGCTTTCCACTTGCATCAATACCTTTACTTGCTGCCTTACAACCATGATCTTCATTTTGTGTAGCATGTATAAATTCTTCTTCTTTAGTAAATGGACTCAAAAGTATTTGGTGGACATTAGGGTCCGTTTGGTAAGTAAATTTGAATTAGTGGTTTAATTTGAGTTAGTGTAATTTGAATTAGGATTTGTGTTAGTGATTTAAATTGTTATTCAAATTAATGTTTGGTTGTGCATTTAAGTTTTAATCTGAGTATAGAATAAAATTAGAATTTGTGTTTGGAGAGGTAATGAAGATAGTTTTTAATTTATTAATAAATATAATAAAATCTTAACGTTAATGATCTTAAAAAATATGCAATATAGATCTTGATTTATTCTTTTCTTCATTAGGAACACAGTGAAAAAAGAATCATCTTAATTAGATATCAAATGAAGAAATTATGATTTTTTTCTCAAATATAGGAGAGAGAATT
Organism: Artocarpus heterophyllus; assembly: GCA_025403435.1. Taxonomy (NCBI): domain Eukaryota; kingdom Viridiplantae; phylum Streptophyta; class Magnoliopsida; order Rosales; family Moraceae; genus Artocarpus; species Artocarpus heterophyllus. Next base: position 14,686,530 of record CM046337.1, read on the forward strand.
TTAGTTTTTACTGTAGTAAAAATATCCGAGCATCAAAAGTTTAAGGGGGATGAAAACTCTGAAAACTTGGATTCTTGATACTCAAATGATTCGGATTTTGGAGGAAACAAACACATATTCGAATGATTCTTGATACTTGAATCCAAATTTGAGTCTATTGAGTTCAAAGAATGCATGAAACAAACATACCCTATACTTCATCTTTTTCCATAGTTCCCTTCATCGTTATCATTGCTACCCCCACCATCATCATCATTATCATCATTATCAGTGTCGTTAGTACCGTCATCATCATCATTACCATAACATGTGGGCGTTTGCATAGGAGCTACAAATGAGCCACTCTTACTACTGTATACATAATGCATCTATCTTCTATGCACGCTCTGTAGGAACAATAAAATTCATAACAAAATTCATTTGCTTCATAAAGAATAATAATCGAAACTAATAGGCAAAAAAGTAAAAATATACTGTACATATCTATATGTAACATAACATAAAGCTTTACAGAAGAGTCATGATTTATTCATTTTAAACGTAAATTTTTTTTAAAGATTAAATAAGTCTTAATAAATATTTTTTTATTGTTTTTAGGTTTAAAACATTAGTCACATTTATTAAAAATAATTTTAAAAAATCCTAGAAAATTGATTTTTTGTGCAAAAAAGAAAAATTTCCTATCCTTTTCATACATTTTGTAGAGATTTTTACAAATATTACATATATTTATAAATATTGTGGATACTTAATAAACATTCTAAAAGAAAAATCTTTCCCCTTGTATTTATATTGAAACTTTAAAATATAGATGATGTGTAAAATATTCTACCCAATACCGTGTTTTTCAAACACTATTCTTCATTTGGTGTCCGCTCGTGGTAAGATGGTGCCAAACGACCACATTTTGCCGCCGTTTCAATCCCCTACTCCGCGTTTCTGTTCATTCCATTCCGCAAGCCCCCGCAAAACTGGTGACATGGAATTTGTTGTCTGACGACATCACCGGCCTATTAGCTCAGTTGGTTAGAGCGTCGTGCTAATAACGCGAAGGTCGCAGGTTCGAGACCTGCATGGGCCAATCACAAATTTGATTTTTTTTTTTTTTAAAATGTTTTTTCAGTTCTTATTTTCATCTAAATTTTTAAACGACGTGGCTCTCTTTCAGTGGTGAGACGTTTCGAAGTCATAGAGCTCGCCACGCCTCCTCCACTGGGTTCACTCACTTCCACTAACTAAGTCACAAATTACCGATTCAAAAGTCCCTCCCTAACTTTCTCTCTCTTCGATTTTGTTTGTTGAGATTCAGAACAATGGGCGGAGCCACGACGGAGGATTCAGGTCCAGTTATCGAGATCAACGGCTTGAGATTCACCTACCCCGGAATCGATGGCCATCCTCCGCCGGGCTCCAAGCCTCTGATCGACGATTTCCATTTCTCTCTCAACGCCGGTGACCGATGCCTTCTCGTCGGATCCAACGGCGCCGGTACATTCAAACATTCTCTTCTTTTTACCTTTTTTTTCCTCATTTCTCTCTCCTCTCTGGTGTTTGGCTGGATTGAATGAATGTGTTGTGGTCGGTTAAGGCAAAACCACGATTTTGAAGATATTGGGAGGGAAGCACATGGTGGAGCCGCACATGGTTCGTGTTCTCGGAAGATCGGCTTTCCATGACACCGCTCTGACTTCCTCCGGCGATCTTTGCTATCTTGGTGGAGAGGTTTGTTTCGTTTTCTCTTTCAGGTTTGATCTGTTCAGCTCATTTTTGTATCGGATTTTAGGCCTGAATTCAGACAGTCTCTGTAATTGTGAAATTTTGTGTTTGGATCGAAAAGTGACGAACTTGTGTATTTGAAGTGGAGTTTGATTTTGTGTTTAGTTCTTCGTCTTTTTTAAATTTCAGCCTAAATTGAGATAGGATGCGACAGGTTTCAAATCAGAGTTTGCCTAAAAAAAAATATGTAACAGTATATTGGTGTGAAAACTGAGAGGTTTGTCTTTCTCTTTGACCGCTGGATAAATTTTGATGTTCTTTTTAGCTCTGTGTTAACTGAATGGCCTGAATTTAGAAAGACAGTGCAATTTCTATTGAAAAGGTTATGGTGGATGACAGATTGAATTTTCATTTGTTCTGGTTTATTTATTAATTTTCATTGGGTTGCAATTTCAATCTAATTTTCAATTTATGTATTTCGATTCTGAGTTTGCATAAAAAAATAAAACTAACTTTGTGTATGTTGGTGTGACAGTGAGAGGTTTGTGTCTTCTCGTTTACCTCTGGATATAACTAAAATTTTGGCCTGAATTTAGAAAGTCTGTACGGTTTTGAATTTAAGTTGCATAAAGAAAGCAGCGTTGAGTATATTGGTGTAACAATGGTAGTTGGATTGGAAGGCGGAAGTTGAAACTTTATTTGGTTTAATTGCTCTTTTTTGCAGTGGAGGCGTGAAGTTGCTTTTGCAGGGTTTGATGTTCCTATTCAAATGGATGTTTCCGCGGAGAAATTGATTTTTGGGGTTGCAGGGATTGATCCTCAAAGAAGAACTGAGCTGATCAAGGTATGGATGCAGTGTCGTCTTTTCTTTTAAGTGGATTATGTTCAATAGGCATGAGTCCCGTAAATTTGGTTGTGGCATATAAATCGTATTCAATCGATTATCATTTCATCATAGGTATTTACGACTATTGAGGATCACGACTGTTTTGGGATATACTTGTATCAAGGATATGATTATGCCATTGAAATGCTAGCTTATCGTGTTCAAACTCTAAGCCAAGGCAGATTTGTTTAAGGATACTGTTATATTATGATTTTCGTTATATAACTTGTTTTGTAAGTAGCTTAGGTACTAGATGTTGATCTATCATGGAGGATGCATAAAGTATCCGACGGCCAGAGGAGGAGGGTGCAAATATGCATGGGTCTCCTTAAGCAATTTAAGGTACTTTAATTCCCCTGCATCCTGTCACAAAATTTTCCTCTCTTTTTCTTGAGCTCTAAGTCTCTGAACTTCTCAGCTCAGATTAGAGTTGTCAATTTAGACCGAGCCAATTGGGCTGGCTTGAAGGCCACTGTTTTGCCCCGCTCGACCCAAAATACAAGGCTGGGCTGGGTTGGGGCTTCTAGGCCCATCGGGCGGCCTGGGCCCCGGCTTGAAATTGTTAGGTTGCGATATGATTGTTGTTCAAAGTTTTTGAGTGGAATCTTTTCTTTGTCCAAAATTGCCATGTTGCAATATATTGAACATTAATCAAGATTCAAACTTAAAAAAAAAAAGTTGCATCATGCAACTTGCATGCAACCAGACCGTTTCATAATAGTCATATTGTTGTTGTCATCAGACCGTTTCACAACGGTCAATACGTTTTTTTATTTATGTTTTATTCTTTTTCTAAATTTTACCTATAAAATTGTAAATACCCTATACTATTAACCGATTCTTCACCCAATGCTCTTTCAATTCTTTAATCCAATTTCTCTAAATTCTAATTCTACAACTCTCAATTAGTTTTAAAAAAAAAACTCTCTCAATCAGTCAAAAGTATTTTTTTTAGTTAAAGAAAAGATTGGTGATTCTCTAGTCTCTACTTAATTTTTAAGTCTCAATGTCAACTATCAATATATAACTACAATTTACAATTATAAGTTATCAATTTTTTTAATCAAATTGGCGATGATTTTAGTTCTGATTATATAATTATTAGCATATTTTATATTTGTATTGTCATTATTATTCTTGTAGGAGTAGACAATGGACCCAAATTTGTATAGGTATGGACTTGTTAGGGACGACTATTATGGAATGGATGATCGGGATATGGAGGAAAAAGAGATTCTCCTTGTGGAGGCGGGTGACAAAGTTAATGAAATGTGACAACCACCACCAATAGTCAATGAAATCGTCAATTCTCTGTCATCAATGCCTTAGGTGGTTCAACTGTAACAATAACAATCGAGGGAAAATGTGCGCGTTGCTGGCAATTCTTTGATGCAAAAGAGAAATTGGACAAAATGGTAAAAAAGAAAGTATTACGATTGTAAATTTTGCAAAAAAGTTTTGCTTACAAATTGTTCAGGTGGAACTAGACACTTAGGGATCATGGTGAAAGACGCACGCAAAAAACATTAGCAAAAGAAGGAGCCCATACAAACTCAGCTTGCATTCAATGCGGATGGTTTGGTAAGTACATGTTACTATGACCCAAATGCTGCTATGAAATCTTTATGTCGTTTTATTACTACTATAGCTTTGCCTATTAATCTTGGTGAGAGTACTTTTTATGAATAATATATCTAAAGAGCATAATGTTCTCAGTTTCAATAAGTTTATAGAACTTATATGATTTCATGTTATGAGAAAGTGTACATTGCATAAAATTGAAATGAGTTCATGCAGCTTCTCAATTGCGTTAATATCTTATATTTGGAGTGGTAGGGTGGAACATGATTATATGAGTATAGCTACACATTATTTGAACTCTCAATAGATTTTACAAAAAAAAGAATTATTGGTTAAACTTATTGACCACAAACATGATGTTGATAATTTTGTTGAGAGAATTACAAGTGTCATTGAGGAATTTGGCTTATGCGAGCGTATTATCGCCCTTTTAGCTGTAGGATGATCTAGTGTGATGGAGATAATATGCTCGTGTAAGTGAAATTCCTCAATGACATTTAAAATTCTTTTAACAATTAGCATCATGTCTGTAGTCAATAAGTAAGTCTAAAATCAATTTCTTTTTTGTAAAATTTATTGAGAGTTCACATAATATAAAACTATACTCATATAATTTTATTTAGCCCTACCGCTCTAAATGTCAGACATTAATGCAATTGAAAAGCTAGATAAACTTATTTCAGTTTTTAATGCAGTGCGTATAATCTTTTCATAATACGAAATCATATCATTCCTAGTCTTATTTCTAGAAACTTTTTGAAATTGAAGACAATATGCTCTTTGGATATATTATTGTTTTTCATAAAAGGGGCCTTCACCAAGGTTAATGGGTAAATCCATAGCAGTAATAAAACTGCATAAAGATTCTGTAACAAAATTTGGATCATAGGACCATGTACTTATCGAACCATCCGCGTTGAATGCAAGCTGAGTTTGTGTGGGCTCCTTGATTTATTTGGCGCATCTCTCACTATGATCCCTTAAGTGTCTAGTTCCCACCTTAAGAATTTGCAGACAAAGCTTTTTTAAAATTTACAAATCGCAATACTTATCTTTTTATTATTCTTGTCCAATTTTTCTTTTTTGTATCGAAAATTGCCAACAATTGAAATGTTTTCTCCTTGTTGTTGTTGTTGTTGCTATAGTTGAACCACTTGAGGCGTTGTTGATAATTGAGAATTGATGATTCTATTAACTATTGGTGGTTGATGTCACATTTCATTAACTTCGTCACCTGCCTTTACGCAGAGAATTTTTTCTTGTTTCATATTTCAATCATCCATTTTATAATAGTCATCACCACCAAGGCTATATCTATACATATTTGAGTGCTTTTCTAATCTTACAATAATAATAATGATAATAAACATATAAATGTGCCAATAATTTTATAATCAAAACTAAAAGCATTATAAATTTGATAAAAAATTTATAACTTATAATTGTAAATTGTAATCATACCTGGACAGTTGATATTGAGACTTGAAAATTGTAGAGACTAGAGAATTGCCAATTTTTTTTCAACATAAAAAATACTTTTACTAATTGAGAGGGTTTTTTTTTTTAAGGAACTAATGGAGAGACTTGTAGAATTAGAAATAAGAGAAATTGGAGATTGAAGCATAAACAAGGAGTTGGATGAAAAATGAGGTATTCTTTAGATAAATTAAAAAAAAAAAAAAAAAAAAAAAAAAAACAGATTGACTGTTGTAAAATGGTCTGATGACGCTGACAATATGACCGTTACGAAACAGTCTGGTTGCCTGTAAGTTGCAAGCCGCAACTTTTTTTTTTAATTTTTTATTTCGAGTCTTTGACTAATGTCAATTTAGAGCAATTTTGACTAAAAGAAAATTTATAAAAAGATTCCACCTAAAAACTTTGAACAATGGCCATATTCCTAGGGTGTTTGGCAAAGTTGGTGGTTTAAAATACTGTAGCATATGAGAACTTTACACTGTAGCAATTTTTTTTGCCTTTAGTGTAGCATGTGAGAATTTTACATTATTCCCTAACCAAGAAATTAATTCTAACCAACTTTGCCAAACACCTTTTGCAATATGACATTTTTAGGCAAGGTCCACCCATTTGGGCCGGATATTCGAGCTACCGGGCTGCCCCGCGGGCCTAGAAGTTTGGCCCAGCCCAGCCTTGTACTTTGGGCAGGCCGGTTCCAGGCCGAAAGAGTGGGCTTTGGGCCAACCTCATTGGCCTGGCCAAAGCTGATAGCTTAAATATGTCAAAATATTGTATCTATACAAGGGTGTCTTTTCTAAACGTTTCTAAGTATTCCCGTCCCGTCATTTCTAGGTTCTTCTTCTTGATGAGATTACAGTTGACCTTGATGTTCTTGCGAGGGCCGATCTCCTGAGGTTTCTAAGAAAGGAATGCGATGAGCGTGGTGCCACAATCATTTATGCAACGCATATTTTTGATGGTCTGGAGGAATGGCCTTCACATATAGTATGTGTTTGATACTTGTGTCGAGTTTTTTGATACTTTTTGCTCAACTTCAAAGTTCAAATTGGTGGAGTCTACTACAGTATGAAGTAATTATGCTGTTGTCAGGTTTATGTGGCTAATGGGAAGTTGCAATTGGCAATGCCCATGGATAAAGTTAAGGAGATAAGCAAATTGTCATTAATGGTTAGTATGGTATTCCTTGTTCAAAAATTCTTCAGTTGGTGGTGTAGATGCTACAAGAGGAAATAATACCATTGAATTTGTTTGATGCATTAATCGTTGCTAATCTGCAGAGAACAGTTGAGAGTTGGCTGAGAAAAGAACGAGATGAAGAGAGGAAGAGAAGAAGAGAGAGAAAGGAAAGGGGACTTCCTGAATTCGAAAACCAAATTGAGGGAAGCCGTGTTACTGGAGACCCAGCTCGTGCTGCTGTACGTCCACTTAATAATGGTTGGGCCGGAGGAAGACTGCACTCCACCATTGCTGGAGAAGAGAACTTCCTTTTCAGCTCAAACAGAGTCTTGAGACAGTAGATATAGAAATGCAATTGGAAGATGAAAGTTTCATGTTCCAATTTCATTGCTTATAATACTCCTTGTCACATAATTATCGTGAAAGAATATTATAGGCTTGCAAATCTTCCATTCTTTTGAGCTGTATGGTAATAAAATGTGTAGTAAATGAGATTGCACTCATTGATTGTAATTTTTTATGTTCACTTTCCTTGGCTCCCTTCTTATAATAGTTTCAAATTTTAATAATGTTTACCCAAGACATGATCCATCGAATTAGCCCACATGACATTATCTATCTCCACTTCACATTTTGCGGATGAGGTGCATGATTCTTCATGGCATTTTATCATATTGTTACTCTTAAAAGGACCGCTGAAACAGGAGACTATTTTGAGTACCCCTAACAATGGATTTGTTTTTGCACTTTTCATTCGATTGGGTTTAATAGAAATGCATACAAGCGACGCTACCCTTTCAACTAAATGAATTCAAGTATCTCCTCGCAAGTTATTATGGTTTCTCCAGAACCAAAAAAAAAAAAAAAAAGAGTGATTTAAAACTCTCTTTTTTAAACTAGCGACTGAAGACTTAGCAGCATCGGTAGGTCCATAAAACTGATCTAGACGGGGTGCATCAATGATAGTCTAACAAATTTATACTCTTGTTCTAAAAAAAAATTGCATACCTTTACATAAAAAAGTGTATCCTTCCATTTTCTTCTTCTTTTTTTTTTTTTTTTAAAAAAGCATATTTGTGTACTTGAATTTTTTCCACTGGTTATTAAGGTTTTTTAGGTTCAATCCTACTTGTTATTTTATTTCTTACTTGTAAAAAAACAAATGCTATAATATTACAATATGTGCCAATTTTTTTAAAAGTAATTATTTTTAGTTTATTTCTTTCGTGACATATAATTATAGCTTTTTTTAGAGGCAACTAATGGCCCTTTAAAAACCGCATAAAAAAAAATTCTATCAAGAAAAAAGAATATTGCCTATAAAAAAAAGGGATATTGATAATGTTCATACTTCTTTCTGTCAAGATCAAAAGGTAATCAAAGTGGGTCCCATCATTTCTACACATACACCCTTCCGCATCACAACATTCTTTCCCCATCAAACCTAACGGCGTTTAACGTGACGTCACCCAAATCTCTCCATTGAAACCGTAAAACGGTCGTTATCTTCGTGGTCTAATATATAAAAATAGAAGTTCCGTTTGAAACCTGGATTATAACGTGCCTCTTCTCTCTCTCTCTCTCTCTCTCTCTCTCTCTCTCTACCCCCCCTTTCGTGGGCAGCTTCTCAGGTCTGCCCCGTTGCTCTGGGTCTTCGTAATCGCCATCTTCGTCTTTGCCTTGTAATTTCTCTCTCCTTTTTATTATTTATTTTATTCCTGATTAATATATTTTGATTTATGATCGATGAATCTGTATAGCAAATGGTTGGATTTTCCTCTCTGGTTTTTTCGGGATTAATTTTCGTTCGGTTTCTCAAATCTAGATCTGGATTTGGGTGTTAGATCTGATGTTGATTTGTTTTTGTTTTCCTTGTTCTGTACATTTTCGCTGTATCTATAGAATGAATTTTTTTATCCCTTTTCTGATCTGGGTTTAATCTCTCATTTCGCTATTCAATCTGGCATTTATTGATTTCTGTTTCAGAACATTGTTCAAAGCTGATATATCAAGCAGAAATATGAAAGAAACCAAAGGGATTGAGGAAGTATAAACTTTTAGGAGTTTTGCCTTAACCAAGCTTGTGAATAGATCTGATTCTTCAGGTGGATAATGTTTGGGTTTAGTTGGTGATATAAATCTTTGTCTGATTGTGTGGTTTGTGAAATGATGTTCGGTTTCTTGTTGCTTTGATTTTTGAAATTATATTTTGGCATGTAAATTAATCAAATTTATGAATGGAGACTGCTTATGTGTCTGTTAATTTTTCCTTATCGCTACATAAGAGCACTTGTATTTGACTTTGGATTCCTGGACACAGCCCAGATAAAGGATGGGGCTTTCTTTCACCAAGCTTTTCAGTCGGCTTTTCGCCAAAAAGGAGATGCGTATTCTCATGGTTGGTCTTGATGCTGCTGGTAAAACCACCATTTTGTACAAGCTGAAGTTGGGAGAGATTGTGACGACTATTCCTACAATTGGTATGCCATTTCCCATTTGTATATGATATTGAAAATTGCAAACTTCTTGTTTACTTTTTGGAACATAGTTATCTATAAGTAATTATAATTTTTTGGAGGGATTTGCTTGTAGTTTTCTTCACTTGGGTGTGGAGGTTAAGTATATTTTCTTCTGTATCCAGGATTCAATGTGGAGACTGTGGAATACAAGAACATTAGCTTTACCGTATGGGATGTTGGTGGTCAAGACAAGGTTTGTTTCGTTATAATATTGATTTAACTTTTTAGTTTGACAAAAAGAATTTGATAGGACAATTAGTATTAAGAAAATGCTTTTTTTTTTTTAATTTTTATTTTAATTTTAACGTGCACTATTTATAAATTATTACTGTCAATGACAAATGTTACTATGCAATTAATGCAAGTGCTCATGGACGGTCTTGTGCTGATTTGACTATGCCTCTTCGGCACACAACAGAATCATAAGCTATATTGCTTTAGCTACCAGTCTTTCAGTTTTTCCTTTGGGTATGGAAGGAAAGGCTATCCATGTTGTGGCAATCATTTATATTTTTTGTGTTATGCTGATTTATTTATTGTTTTATTACATTACCTTAATGTGCTTATGGACGGTCTTGTGCTGATTTGATATTATCACCATTAGCACACAACATAATCATAAACTATATGTACTGAGCCATTTTGTATTTTTAATTATTTCTTTGCTTCTATGAGAAATGGTCTTTTATGAGGTGGCTGACATTTTTTTTTAATGTTTGCAAATAGGCGTGTGCATTCGTTTGAAATTTGCAGTCCTTTGCATGATATCTTTGTGTTTATGGATGGGTGCTAATTATGTTTCTCTTCATGCATTAATTTTGTGAGGTTGAGATTTAGTGCTTATTGACGGTCTTGTGCTGATTAGTCTTTATTTCGTCAGCACATAACATAATCATAAGCTATATTGGCAGTGCCTTTGTGTTTTTTGCGTTTCCCTCTTTTGTAAGAGGGGATACTATGCATTTATGGCAGACAGTCTAAACTTACCTCCATTCATGTGCTGGTTTTTCTTCTGCTGTTTTTATCCTGACATGTTGTGATTGCTATTCAACATACTTATGATCAGCCTAATGCTTGTCAGTTGTCCCCCCATCTGTACTGACGTTAACCATGTTGAAAGTGTTTTCACATGGGTGGACTATAACTGCTTTTGAAGATCTCATGTTAAATTTTTATGGCCAGATATATTCATGTTTCTTTTGAGTTTTGCAATGTTAAGCTTTTCTGTTGGCTTTTTTGGGACGTTCAGATTCGACCTCTGTGGAGACACTATTTCCAGAATACTCAAGGGTTGATCTTCGTGGTTGACAGCAATGATCGTGACCGTATAGTTGAGGCCAGGGACGAGTTGCACCGGATGCTGAATGAGGTAGTAGATCTTGATTTTGAAGAACAAACAGAAAATGGAATCCTCGGTGTACATATTTTACATATTGAATTTTCCTTAATAATGCAGGATGAATTGAGGGATGCTGTGCTGCTTGTTTTTGCTAACAAGCAGGATCTACCAAATGCTATGAATGCTGCCGAGATCACTGACAAACTTGGTCTTCACTCGCTCCGCCAACGTCACTGGTAGCGTGACGAACCCTCTACTTCATGCATTATTGTCCTTAACGTGTTCTATAGATTTGCAGCTGACTATCACCTATTTTCTTGCAGGTATATTCAGAGCACTTGTGCCACCTCTGGGGAAGGGCTTTATGAGGGTCTCGACTGGCTCTCCAACAATATTGCTAACAAGGTAGGCTCTTTTGCTACTCTTATCTGCATTTATCACGTGTGATAAGTTTGGACTTCTCTGTAATTATTGTTCTTATTAATCTTGTTTCAGGCTTAAAAAAGATGAGTTGGACTTCTGGTGGACCTTTTGTGGCTGCAATGAGTATTATCCTGGAATGCTACTCTAATATATGGTGTTGATGTATTCTTTTATCTTCTTCCTATGTATCTGTTTAGATCTTGTTACCTACAAGAAGAATTGTCATTTTATCCTGTAGATTCTTAATAATTCATGATTCCCAGGTCTATAAACGATTCATCTTTAATTGTGTTTAGAGCTGCCGTACAATGTTGGCTTTGGCTGAGTCATTGTTGTTCCCCAGTTGTCTATATAATACCTGATAAAGTCTCTTACAGATACTGTATAAGGTCACGAGTTAGGCAAATATAGACGCGGTTTTTGTGTTTCATATGTTTCTAATTGATGAATCTTCAATGTTAATTTTTTGAATTTTTTTTAGATTGATTTCAGTGATGGTCTAAAATCATTGTTCCGTACATCATTATCCTGTCTTATAGAATAAAAGAAAAAATAGATGGTTGTTTGGCATTTGGGTTGGAATCCAACCAACAGCTACAGTAAAAAAAAATATTTAAGTGTAAAGTTTTTATATGTTATAGTTTTTACATCAATATTTTACATCAATATATTTAGTTTTAATTGTTCTTTAGTTTTAATTGTTCTTTTAAACCGTCTGAATCCAAAATCAAAATAGAGCAACTATTCAATAATGATTGAAAAACTATTGCCCAAAATCAAAAACCAAAGTATTACAACTCTCTAATAATATGTGGTGTGAAGAATGTTAATCGTCCCTCGCATTGTCTAATTTGGGATGGAAAATACAAAAGATAGGTTCGTATTTATAAACTATACTTTTATAAGATTTTTTGAAGTAAATAGCACATCTTAAAAATATTTTTAATAAATAATAATAAATAAAAAATTTACTCGATAATTTTTTTACTTATTTATTTATTTATTATGAGCACCAAAAATTTTATAGATAATTTTTTTTTACTTCTATTTATTATATATATTTTTAAAATCCCTACTTACATTTAAATGTTTTAAAAAAATGTTATCTCCTTCATTCTCTCTTTTTATTTCATTTTTCTAATTGAAAGCTTGAGATTAGTGGAGGAGCACGTTTTAAAATTATTTGTAATAAATAATAATAAATAAAAAATGTACTCAATTTTTTTATTTATCTATTTATTATGAGCACAGAAAATTTTATGGGTAAATTTTTCTTCTACTGCTATTTATTACATGTATTTACAAAATCCCTATTTACATTTAAAAGCAGCAAGAAGGTGAATGAAAAAACATCATTCATTCGTCACAACTAAGTCACATTTTCCCCCACTAAATCCTTTGATTTTAATTATTAGACACTAGAGTATAATATTGGGATGGTTTGGGGGCAGCTCGCCCATGCACTCAATACACGGTATTTATTGTCACGGCTTAAAACTGGAGCATGAGATGGAAAAATACACGGTGTTTATTGTCACGACTTCAAACTGAAGCATGAGATGGAAACTCAGTTTAAGAAAATAAAATTAAGTTTTAAGAAAATGGTTTTAAAAGTATTATGGTTAGAACTCCATAAATTTAATTAACAAAAGCAACGTGATTAAACTCTTATTTTTCTCAAACCAAGTCCAAAATTAAAATAAATTTTTTTTGAGAAAAAAAGAAAAAAATTTAACTTTAAGGTTTTATTGAGAACGACAGTTCTGGCCCTTTAACCGAATAAATTCTAAAGTCTATAAATTTTAGATTATGAAATACTTTACCAAATGATTTAATCTGAATACCAGGAAGATAAACCATCGTAATTGCATGGATTCCAAAATTAGCCTCTACCATTGAGGATTTATATAAAAATTCCATGTCTAAGCATACAACCAAAATAAACATAAAAACAACATCAGTGATACAATAGACATCAAACCATGATCCAGAATTAAAAAAAAAAGTCTGAAATGAAAGGAAAATATGGGAGTTTAAATATTACATGTCTCGACTTAAAAAAAAAAATGAAATAATTGCAACAGGGAAGATGTAACCACTCAAGGAACAACTCAACCTTAAGAATTGCAACCGTCATGGTTCAGTCAGTACTGTTCTTGATATCGCCTAGAGGGGGTTAAGTCAAAATAAAGAAAAATGAGCAAAAAACAATAGGATATTATTTAACATACTTTATTAACACTAATGGCCTCTAAACTTAGGGTCTCTCCTAGTTTGTCCTTGAAACTTGAAAATCACCATTTTGTTCCAAAAAATTTTCAAACCTCCTCAGTTTGCCCCTTAAGCTTCCAATTTTTCATTCAAATGGACGGAATTAAGTCTAATCGGATTGTAGGGCAAAAATGAGATTTTTGCTCGTAAAAGTTTTTATTCACGTTTACGCTCTCACTTAGGACTTGCTCTTTATTTTTTTTATTTTTTATAATCTGAACTCTCATTTAGGAAGAGTTTGCATGCACATTTCTTCTTATCTTTAATATGTAACTTTTATTTAATAAGTCAATATTGTTAGTCAATATCTTTTCATCTTTAATGCGTAACTTATCTTCTTTATTGTTCAAATATGATTCAGATATTGATGAATAATATCGACTTATTAAATGAGTTACACATTAAATATGAGAAGAAATATGCATACAAACCTTCCTAAATAAGGGTTCAAATTAAAAAAAAAAAGAAGCTCTAAGTGAGAATATAAACTTGAAATAAAATTTGAGAGTGATAAAATCTCATTTTTCCCCTTACAGGTGACCTATGTGCGAATCATGTAGATTTAATTCCGTCCATTTGAATGAAAATTAATTGGAGGTTTAGGGGTAAAGTTAAGAGCTTTGAAAGTTTAAGGGGCAAAATGGTGATTTTTAAAGTTTAGGGGGTAAAGTGAGGAGTTTTGAAAGTTCACGGGGCAAAATCACTTTCAAAGTTCATAGGGTAAACTAGGAGAGACCTCAAAGTTTAAGGGCTATCAGTGTTAATAACTCTAAAAATAAATAAATAGAACATGAACATTTAAGAATCAAGTAAAAGAGAGATAATGCAGCTCAATCAATTTCTTAGTTCATAAGTCATGGATATATCTTATACCAAAAATATTTATAGTGTTTTAGCCAATCACCCAAGCTAGGAAATACCCCGATTGAGGTTTATGGTCCTGTCCTTAAGATTATATCTCATAACTTGATTTTTGTGGCTACGTAAAACCAACCACCGGAAGATGTGCATATTCACAGTGGCATTTAAAACCATTTATGCTTAGAATACTTTATTCCAGTCTAAATCATAGTTTCAAACTTATCTTCAAAATATCAAAAACATCATAATATTTACGTACATATATGTTTCTTATAATGTTACGAGAAATAACATTTCGCAAACAATTTATTTAGAACATGCTCATCTCAAACATGGTCAAACAACACAATTTAAAATACGGTTGCCAAAAAAAAGATTAGAAATCCTACCTCGAACTTAAACGAATTCCAACAACAATTTCTCTCGTACTGATTCCAGTCCAACATATGCTCCTCTACCCTTACTAAACTTTAGCTTTCATTTCTAAGACGATAAGCTAATCTAATTTTATGGAATTCATACCAAAGTACTTGAGGGTGGCTCTAACCCGTATTGGCATCTCAATTGTTTTTGAAGTTGAGCTTATATGATTCATATTAACTAATGAGAAAGTAGTAGAGCTTCAAATGGATAATTTATGATTGGAGTGTGATTGATCTGCTTATATGATCACTCAATTTCACAATAGAATAGGTTATGAAACAAGTTGGAAAGAAGCTGGGCTCAGGTTGTAACAAACAACAGCTTCTAAACTGTGTTTGGTAGTGTCACAGACCAAACTCGGGGTATGACATAGAAGCTCAGTTGAAGAAAAATAAATTAAGTTTAGAAAATAGATTTAAAAAGATTATGGTTGAAAATGTTAGAACTCAAGTTTAAGTGCTAAAAACAATGCAGTAAAACACTTTTATTTTTCTCAAACCAAGAGTACGATACCCAAATATATATTTTAATTAATTATGCAAATAGTAAAGGTAAAGATAGACCACTCATATTTGAAATAGCACAATTTCTCTACATGTATTACATATCCGCAGATTATAAGCATGCTCCCATCTTTTCATCAATCATTCATAAATTTCCATCTTCAACATCAGTCTCAATTATTTTATAACAGTCCTCGAAATGAAGCATACATGTTCATAACTCAGATTTTAAGACGAAAAGTAAACATAAATTGAGCATGAAAATTTGGATTCAAAAGGGAAAAAAGTTTTCAGATTTAGTTTTGTCAAGATCCTAACCTCAACCCCCTTTGAGATGTGAATGTTAATGCTTGTCGCATTGACCCTTGAGTTGATGACATTTTGAAACCAATGGAGGCTTAGTTTTCTGGGATTTTTGGGTGATTAAGTTGTTATCCCCCCCCCTTTTTTTTGTGTGTTCTTTGCTGCAGCAAAATGAAGAGTGACAGAGGGAGAGAGGCGTAAGGAAAAGGAGTGAGTGAGAGTGAATGTATATGATGTAAGGCGTATGGGTGTGTGTTGCTAGATTAAAATATTGTGAGTGGGAAATAAAGAGGTTTATCATATACGAAAACATGAGTTTCTCAATAAAACAATGTGGGTGGGAAACATAGAAATCCAACTTGCATTAAAATATTGTGAGTGGGAAAAGATGAGGCTTTATCAGGTATAGAAACATAAGTTTCTCAATAAAATATTGTGAGTGGCAAACATAGGATCTGATTTAAATTAAAATATTGGAAGTGGAAAAAGCTGGAGCTTTATCAGGTATGGAAAAATGAATTTGCATTAAAATATTATGAGTGAAAAAGATGGAGATTTATGAGGTATGGAAACCTGAGTTTCTCAATAAAATATTGTGAGCGGAAAACATAGGAATCTGATTTACATTAATATACTGTGAGCGGGAAAGATGGAGCTTTATCATGTATGGGAAAATAAAATTAGACATATCAATGCTATGCTAGTAGAAAATTACATGAAGATGCAAGGATTCTAGTAATAGTAATATGGTAAACAAGAAAGACCGATGAGAATTTAAAAACGAGATATTTTGACTAGTTTCGCAACATAAAATTTAAATAAGTGCTAATGACAGTTTAATTAGATTAGGCATGTTAATTAATCCAATATTTGTATAATTAGTTAAAATATATATTGAGGTATCACAGTCTTGGTTTGAGAAAAATAAAAGTGTTTTACTGCATCGTTTTCAGTACTTAAGTTTATAGAGTTTTAACATTTTCAACCATAATCTTTTTAAATCTATTTTCTTAAACTTAATTTATTTTTTTAAAACCAAGCTTCTATATCATACCCCGGGTTTGGGCTGTGACACTACCAAACACAGCTTAGAGTAGAGATGCAACAATCGGCCGGGGCCCGTGGGCAGGCCCGAGCCCGTTCTGATACAGTGATGGCCGGACCGGCATGGCCCGACACTGTTTACAGCCCAGCATGGCCCATAAATACTTGTGGGCTGGGCCGGGCCAATATATGTTGGCCCATAGGCCGGCCTGGCACGGCCCATGGAAAATCATGGGTTGGGCTGGGCCTGGGCCGGCCCGGCTCGGCCCGTCTAGGCCCACAATGGGCCGGCCATCTCGGCCCATCTAGGCCCACAATGGGCCAGCCCACCGGCCCAGGTTGGGCCGGCCCATTTAGGCCCACAATGGGCCGGCCAATCCCGGCCCACAATGGGCCAGCCCACCGGCCCAGGTTAGGCTGGCCCATCTAGGCCCATACAGGGCCACAATGGGCCCATTGTGGCCCAATTATATATATATATATATATATATATATATATTTAGATATATTTTTTCATGTTCATTCACGGGTGAACATGGCTGAGTATGGCCTTCCCCAGTAAGTCATGTAAGGCTCATTGTAAGTCATGTATTGTCACATCAAAAGACTATACATTTAATATATATATTATTTAATACATATAAGAATTAAATATTATATAATATATATACATGCCATATTCACCCGTGAATGAATAATTGAATATGCCATGAGATTTTCTCAATGCAATCACATCACAATACGTCTGCCAAGTTCTTTTTCTTCTCTTTTCATTTCTTTTTATTTTTTTTATTTTTTTCTTGTAGGCATGCTTTGCTTTTGAAAAGTAAAGTTGAGAATCAGATGCTGAATCTGTAGGTTATGTATTATCACATCAAAATACTATACATTTAATATATATATTATTTAATATATGTAAGAATTAAATATTATATAATATATATACATGCCATATTCACCAATGAGTGAACATAGCATTAGATCCCTCATGCACATCACATTGCAATAGGCCTGACAAGCTCTTTTTTTTTTCTTTGCATTTTTAAATTTTTTTTCTTGTAGGCATTGTTAGTATGTGTGGAGCTTAATTATTACCCTGACGCAGATTGCCCCTACGCAGAGGTTGTACGCGGATCGACCTTCGCGGTAAGGTCGACGTGGGGGTTGGAAGGGGGGTGGTAAACCCCCCTTCCGGGGGTTGTATGGGGCGGAGCCCCCTAGGCAAAAATTTTATATGCAAGTTTATTTTACATAGGAGAAGTTTAGGTTTTTTACATAAGGCATGCTTTGCTTTGGAGAAACAAAGCTAAGAATCAGATATTGAGTCTATAGGTCATGTATTATCACATCAAAATACTATACATTTAATATATATATATATATTATTTAATACATATAAGAATTAAATATTATATAATTTATGCATGCCATATTCACCCGTGAGTCAACATGGCGTTAGATTCTCCTATGCAATTATAAAGGGGCAGGCCTAACATAGAGGCTCAGAAGGAAGGCCTGCAATGTACAAAGCTGAGACGTTAAGTCTTCAGCAAATTGTCTAATCAAGTTACACTTGAAAGAAAAAAAATAAAAAAAAGATTTAAAAAATAAAAAAATAAAAAAATAAACCTTTTTACCTATAAATAAATGTAGAACATTCACAGAGATACTCATTCAACAAACTTCTAAGGTCTTATGTATTGTCTTGTTTTTTAGATTACTTAGAGTTCTTCAGAAAGGAAAAAAAACTTGAAGGTATAATTTATTTCATTTGTTGTTCATTAATTTTGTATGGTTATAAGTTAATTTTATTGTGTAATTATTTTATTTAATTTTTATGTTATGTTAATTTATTGTTATTTTTTATTGAAGCTATAGCATCATCACCTAGAGGGAGAGCCAACATTTCACATTTGGTGATCAATGAAGAAGAACAATTTAATGATCCACTGGAAGAAATTGGAGTTGACTTGCTATCTCAAGTTGATGGCTCCTTTGAAGTCACTCGTAAGGGCAAAAGGAAAATTCAACAAACTTCACCAGTTTGGAATTACTTTGATATCGTAACACGTACAAACGAGCATGGTGCATCAGAAGAGCGCACAATTTGCAAAGTATGCAAACAAGACTACACAGGTAAATCCTCTTCTGGCACTGGTCACTTAGAGAGGCATCGCAAAAAATGCGAAGCTAAGCATGGTGTAGGTGGTGTTGATTGTCGTCAACAAACACTTCAATTTAGCCATGATGATAGTGTTATCAATTGGTCATATGACCAACAAAGAGCAAGAGAATGGCATGCTAGATATTTGGCTAGTGCTCAACAACCAATTAGTCTTGCTGATGATCCAGCCTTTGAGGAGTACATTCAAAATGCCTATAATCCACAATATAGGCGTGTTTCAAGAACTACCACAAGAGCTGACACCATGAAAGTTTTTCATTCAATGAGGGAAAAGTTAGTAATTGAATTTAATTCATTCACTGCATCTGTTGCATGCGCAACTGATTTGTGGGAAGGTCGTACCAAAACTAGTTATATCTGTGTAACTGCACATTATATGGATAAAGATTGGTCTTTTCAAAAAAGATTAATTGCTTTTCGACCAATGCCTTATCCGCATGATGCCAAGGCCATTCATGATGTCATCATGGAAGTTTTTGATTATTATGGCATTAAAGAAAAGGTTTTGAGCATCACATTTGATAATGCATCTGCTAATACTGCTGCTATTAACCTTTTTAAAACAACATTGAGACCACAACATGGCGAAACACTTTTTCACCAAAGATGTGCTTGTCATATTATTAACTTGTGTGTTCAAGATGGCATGAAATTTTTTCAAGGTTATTTGGAAAATATTCGAACAACCTTGGGTTACATAGCAAGTTCTGGCTCTCGAATTGAAGAGTTTGCTAAGCTTTGCAAAAGAGCAAGCATGAAACCTAGAAAACTTCCAACTGACATAGGACACCGGTAGAATTCAACATATTTGATGCTGAATGCATGCCTACCATACAAAGAGGTCATAACCGCGTATTACAACTTGAAGAATCCAACTGAGCTGCTTCAAGAATTTGATTGGCAAATTACTTCATGCTTTTACAATTTCTTAAAGGTTTTTTATGAAGCCACTCTCCAACTCTCAGGTGTGTACTATCCCACCTCTCCTCATGCATTATATAAGTTGTACGACATTGCTGCAACCTTCGATCTGCATAGAGATTTTGACAAGTTTAAGGAATCTGTTGAGTTCATGGAACAAAAATTCAAAAAATATTGGGAGCGTGTTCCACCGTTGTATTGCATAGCTGCTGTATTAGATCCGAGAGTTAAATTAGCTGGTGTTGAATATTTGCTTAAGGGTATAGGGAAAAAATTAAGGGTGCATTCTGACATCATAACTATTCAAAATGTGCAAGCAAAAGTTAACAACATATTTACTGCATATAATGAAAAATATGGAGGAGGCCAAACAATATCCCCTGCACCTTTAGCAAATACTACTTCTGTACCACATGGTTCTTCATGGGCAAGTATGATTAGCTACCCCAGATTTGGTTTCGGTGCATCGTCTACATCTTCAACACGCAGTGAATTGGAAAACTATCTGGAAACAAATTTTGCGGCATTCATTTTCAAGGAGCAAGGTGGTGGTCATGATTTCAATAAGTTTGATCTTTTGTCATTTTGGAGATCACAGTCAAGAACTTTTCCTGTGCTCTCTAAAATGGCTTGTGATATACTAACCATACCAGTATCTACAGTTGCAAGTGAACAAGTATTTAGTTGCAGTGGTAGAGTACTTGATGAACGGCGTGCACGTATGAGTGACGATATTCTGGAAGCAGTAATGTGTGTCAAAGATTGAGAGGATGCTCGTAGAAGAAGCCAAGAAGTTCAAGATGATTAGGTTGATGACTTTGAAAATTTAGACATTTCTGATATTCCCACTGGGAGTAATACGTTGTAATTAATTATGAATAATATTTTTTTATGTTTTTTTTTTTGTTTTTAGCAATTTTGTAAACATCTAATGTATAATTATCCCGATTGTACTCTTTTTTCCTTACCAAGGTTTTGTCCCACTGGGTTTTCCTTGGAAAGGTTTTTAATGAGGCAATCGTAAATAAAACATCTTTTTTTATATTTCCCTTAACTATTCAAACTTTTATATTTATTAACTTGTTTAAAAATTCAAAAATAAAAAAAATTGAAAATTACATGTTTAGATGGGCTGGCCCATTTAAACCCATGATGCGCCAAGATGGGCCGGCCCATTTAAGGCCCACTGTACGGCCCGACACAACCCACGGCACGGCCCGGCACGACCCATATAAAATTAGCCCGCGGGCCGGGCCGGGCAAAGTTATTTTTAATATGGGCCGGGCCGGAATTCATGGGTCAGGTCGGGCCGACCCGCGGGCCGGACCGACCCCGCGGGCCGTGTGGGCCTAAGGAGAACGGACCGGGCCGGGCCGGGCCGTTCTTGCAACACTAGCTTAGAGGCTGTTGTTTGTTGCAACCTGAGCCCAGCTTCTTTCCAACTTGTTTCATGCCTATTCTATTGTGAAATTGAGTGATCATATAAGCAGATCAATCACACTCCAATCATAAATTATCCATATGAAACTCTGCTACTTTCTCATTAGTTAATATGAATCATATAAGCTCAACTTCGAAAACAATTGAGATGCCAATATGGGTGAGAGCCACCCTCAAGTACTAAAGACTCCACCACAGTTCGCTCTACAAGTAAATACCATTGAACTATCCATGTTAGCAATGGCGGAGTCAGAAGTTTTTGTCAGTGGCAGCATTATGTAAAAAATTACTGATATTTATTTTTTGCATATAGATATAATTATATGTTTTAATTATTACGTAAGTGCATATATCATAATTTTTTTAAGAAAATGAGGACACAATAATATATTTCAATTTCTTAGTTTTGGATAAATATAACTTTTCATGTAAAACAAGGTACAACTAAAATTTTGTAAAAAATTGTGGACAAAAAATCAAAATACTTCAAAAAGCAAGTGGGGACACAACCCTAGGTGAATTACTTCAACTAGCCGAGACAAGCACAGAAGGGCACATAGGTCGGCCAGAGACCAAAACATCGAAGGGTAAGGTCAGACTGATTAGCGTACAAAGTGTCGTGGATGAACAAATTATCAATACCCCTGGCTGTCGCCCAAATATTCCAACTCCAAGGATTTGCATCGAATGCTCATAATTAATTTCTCAAAATATCAAGAGAGAATGAAAAATAATTAACAACGTAAAGTAAAAACTGCTCTAATGTTTCAATAATATATAAATTTCAAGAACAATCAATACAAATAAGAAATCATAAATAACATCGAAAGAATTACAACTGCCATAAGATTTAAGGGAAAAATACGAAAGAAATTAGAAAACGGAAACCAAATAAATGAAAAAACAACATGGCGTGAAAAGTGAACACAAAACACAAGTACTAGTAGTACTACAATTAATTGGAAGTAAAAAATTCTTTGGCGTCATAGGTTGGAACACGATTCTGTTGATCACCAATCCCAAGAAGTTGTTGTACAGTAGAACCGGCGTCGATGGACTGGACGGGATGAACTTCAGAGGCACAACCATTGGTTAAAGCTAATAAACAGTTGTTCAAGTCTTGTGTCGACGGACCACTGTAAAATCTGTCGACAAGATCGAAAGTAAAATCAATAAAAGCTGATGGGTTCATCACCGTTTGGCCAACAGCAACTCTCTCCTTGCCACACGACAAGGTGAAAGTATAATTTGGCCACCAAACTAGGTAGCTGGTTGCCAAAAACATGTACTTTTGCAATTCGATTTTCATCAGCAGCTGGATGACCACTTGTACCTTTAGTACCAGTAGTACCACTGGTACCGAGCATGTCGTTTGTACCAGTAGTACCGAGGACATTGTCGTTTGCATGCACTGAGCTCATGCGGCCAATTATCATGAGTGAAAATGCAAGGACTAGTACTGGGTGATGTGCCTTTTTGAGATGAATCTGGGATATATGTGACGAATTGTAATTGCAAGTATACGAGATGTACGATTTTTTTGTTGCGTTCAGAACTTGTGCAAGAAAGCATCTATTTATAGGTTTCAATATGTAGTATACTTAATGTTAATTAAAGACATAGTGGACCACAATTAGACATAATTCTATGGTTGAACTACTTAATTAGCGTGTTAATTTGTGCTTCCCTCGTAACTGGATTTGGAGGAATGAGATATGCATTGCTGGCTTTTATAGATGTTTAGAACTCATGTATCTCAATCTCCCAAAACATATAAATCTCAATAAAAGATTGTACAACTAGTTTATTTGTTATACAAGGTATGGAAAACTAATTTAAATAGCATAAACGGATTTCCCGTGATGTACAAGAACATATTCAAGATACCTCGCCTATCAGGTTTGACGTGATAGACCCGCTCAATTATGTAAATTGAGTTGTACAAACACTAAATTTTGGACTATATATACTTAAATAGTTTTAATCTTTTTCCAGTTTTCTCAAAGTCTATTATAAGTTTTTCTATGATCCCATATATAATAAATTATTCTTCATTGATTCTAATTTGAAAATGTTTGAATCAAAGATTGAAAAGCTTTAGACTTGCTTATTCGGATATTATCAAATCTTTGATGTATTGGTAAACTTTGACTTGCCTATAAGCTTTTAATGTCCCATGAGTTTTACATCAATTAGATAGCAAAGTCTACTAGCTCCAAAAAGCTTTAAAGCCATCGGGTTTCGATGAATATTGAGTGAGTTGTGCAGAAATGGTTTTAAAATATTTTATGCGCTAAACTTGGAGTGCTGACCAAGAAGGCCAAACCTACCGATCCTATATGATCGGTCAACTAAGCGAACGGTAAAGTCTACAAAATAGCCATTAGCTTTTGTGGGCGAAGAATTGGGGACAAAGTTGATTTCAACTAGTAGCGCTTCTAGAGTCAAGTACACTTCCCTGCATGCCAAAGGGAGTGTTAATGGCTAGCTCCATTTGTTTGGTCCAAAAAGCATAAATCCCATTTTTATGAAGCTTTTGATAAATGAAATATATACTCTTACCTCTCTGGAGTCTCTCCGGATCCTGATTATGTTGCAAATCCTTTTTGAGAAAGAAAAACTACGCTTTACTAAATTTGCGTCAGATCTTCATGCTAGTTCATTTCTCTTATATGCTTTATGTTGTATCAAATCTTTAGGCGACATTATTTGAGCCTAAATTTCTCATTCTTTATAAATTGTTGCAGGTACGTGGATTCCTTGTTAAATTTGGTATTGACAGGCTGCCAAACCCTCATAATTTTGTCGCCAAGGGTTGTGAATTTCTTAGAAAAGATTGGCAGTTTTTAAAACTTGTAGTAACAGTTGATGTAGGCGGCTTTGCATCAAACGCGTATAAATTGAGTTTGCACATTCTATTCTTACTCTCTTCATTTCTTTTCCTATTTGCCTACCTTGACATTTATTGTCGTTGGACATGATTATGATTTTGTGATTAGTTGAGAACTTTTTACTAATTGTGAACAAGTTTGTAAAAACTAGAAAAAATAAATAAATAACTAAATGAATTCACCCCGAGTCCTTTTTGCGTTAACAACAATGCCAATGTTGAGTCATGATCAGTCATGATTAGTTATATATATGCCCCTATTCTCATGTGAAGATCCCAATTATGGATTTTTTTTTTGCAAAAAAATGAGATGCGGCCGACCAAACTAAATCAAAATAAAACCTAACTGATTTGTTCTTGTTTTAAATGAGTATGTTTTTTTATTAATATTTAAAAGTAATATAATCCAAATGTTAACTCTACATTGAAGAGGTCTATATTCACGTCAAACCTCATAGGCCAGCTCTGTTGAATATCTTCTTGCACATCACATATGAAATCAATTTATAATATTTATTTAACAAATAAGCTATGACATCTTTTGGTGAGATTATTTAGTTTTGGGAGATTAAGATATGAGATCGATTTAAGATAATAAAAAAAGTATGAAATCCAGCAATGTATTTCAATATTCCTCCAAATCCAATAACGTGGGACGCACAAATTAACATGTTAATTAAGTACTTCAATAATAACGTTATGTAAAATTGTGTTCCACGATGTCTTTAAGTAACATTAAGTGTACTTCGTATTGAAACCTATAAAAAGAGGCCTTCTTGCACAAGTTTTGACAGCAACAAAAACATCAAGCCTTTTCCAAATACTTGTGATTATAATTCCTGGAGTAAAATAATCCCAGAATACTGATCTCAATATGGCACATTATAGCCTAGTACCAGTCCTTGGATTGTCGCTCATGATAATTGGCATGAGCTCAGTCCATGCAAATGACATCCTCGGTACTAGTACTGGTACTACTACTAGTGGTTTTCATCATAATCCAATTGCCAAAGTACATGTTTTTGGTGATTTATCCAATGCCAGATCCCTAATTTCAACCACCCTCCCAGAAGCCAGCCGTGGATCGACGCAGGTTACTTACATGTCACCCTGTGGTGTGGCCCGGAGAGAGTTGATTTCGGCAAAGCCGTGACCATCAACCCATCTGGTCATGTTGATTTTAATTTTGAGGTTGACGACGGCGATCTTACTGATCAGTCGCCTGAGTTTGGCAAGTGTCTTGTAACTTTAACTTCCCCTTATAACACTGCTTGCGCCGCACAACTTAAGCCCGTCGACGGTGGCCTTGATGGCCTCGTTTCTGATGCACAGCAACTGCTTGGAAGTGGTGATAATCAGAATGATGTTGCACAGTATGAAGCCAATGAGTTTCAACCTTATCTGCACGCATAAATTTTGCACATATACATATATGAATATGTGAATTTAATAGTGTGTTGGTTTATTTTTCATGCTTGTTGCTGCATTATTTGGTTTCTAGTTTCTTTTTCTGGGAATTGTATTCCCTTAAATTTCATATTATTGATTTCATACGTGTATATTCATTGTATTTCAATTTTACAATAAAATTATTCAAAAAAAAAAAAAAAACTGAAACTCTAGTATTCATGCCCAAAAAAATAACTTCTTAGAAAATCATCTTATAGTCCGTTGTCATTATCGCAATTAACAAGCCAGTTCTAAGAAAGGCCATAGGGTACGTTTTTCAGCCCCCTGATTAGTCTCAAGCTTTCAAATAGAATAGTGGAATAAAAAATTTTAGTTTATATTTAGGCAATAAACATAAAAGGCCAATATTGAGTCTTATGACTTTATAAGTATTGAAGCCTAATGCCATTTACTCACAAGTAGTACGTAAACAGAGAGTCACGTTTTCTTATGTGTGTAATAGTCATTATAGTACAATTTTATAATGTAACTCTCTCATTTATGCCATAATCAATAACACTCAGAAGACTGGAATTCTGATTTTCAAAACAAACAAGTTGGTTTAACAAAAAAGGCGGCGATTTATTTGAGGTAAATTGATGATGTTTTCATGCCCAGTGCCCGTACTACCCTCAAGCTTTCAATTAGAATAAAATTAAGAAAATTACATGTTATGCTTCATTTTCAAAAGTTGTATTTATTTTTGTTATATTTAAAAATATTTGTATCACGTTATCATTCATATTATATGTTATATTATGCCACAAATGAACATGTATGATATTTATAAAAAGTAAATCTTAAAAGATGATATTTATAAAAATTGCTCAATAAAATTCTTGTTTAGTTTGGGTGATAGGGATGAATGGCCAGTATTAAAGTCTTATATATTGCATCAACCAGAGAGTACATTAAACTAATTGGATCTCAATGATTAAGCTTACTTAGAAGCATATACGTAGTTTGTAACTAGTGTCCCGCAAAATCTGTTTCAACTAATACTTTTAGTTGTTACAGTATAAAACTCTCACATGTTATGTAGTGTCAAGCAAAAAATAAGAAAAATAGCAGATTTTTGAAACTGTTTGAAGTAAATATGAGGTTTTAAAAATATTTATAATAAATAAAAGATGTACCATATAAATAATTTATTTACTGTGTAAATGAGAATTATTTACACTGTAAGTAAAAGGGTAAATAAATTATTTACATTTTAAATTTATTTACTGTGTAAATAACTAAAAATATATGATATAGTGAAATTTTCACATGTTAGAGTATTTTTAATTAATTGATTCAAACTAATTAGTTTAAACCAATACTTAGAAATTCACATGTTGGAGTTTCATGACCACTTAAAATCATTTTTATATGAGAAAATTACATGTTATTCCAAAAAATGTTTTTATTCATCACCCATTTTAATTTAATCATCATTTTCTTGCCAATCTGCAACAATCAGTTGTTTATTGGGTATGGTCTGTCTCCGTTGTCCACCATTCATTTTTATATTTATTTTCGTCTTTCTTTATCATTTTAAAGCTATCAATTATTTCCAAATAAAAGATTTTAATTTAAATTATAGGTTGATTTTAGTGAGTGATATCTATCTCATAAAATATAGAAAATTGAAGATATTAATGTTGTAAATATTAGTACGATCATTATTATTAAGCCTTTCTTATGAGAGTTTTAATTGTAATTTTGATTAGTCTTTTGTTATAAGAGTTTTATTATTATTTTATTTTATTTTATTTTTCTGAATTCAGTTGTTATAATAACTTCTCGATGGACGATATTAGGTGGGAGGGAGGTATTTTGTTGAAGCTGTTACGAGATAAGTTTTATATATAATTTAAGTTTTTAATTTTTTCAATAATATTACTCTATGTTTGTACTCATTAAAAATTATTTTTTATTCTTAGATTTTGAGGTGATTGCATCATCTTTAAAAATGTTTGGTCTCTATAAGTCTAAAAGTTTAGTCTCTCCAAAAATAGTTTGGAGTGTTATTGTCAAATGTATCTAGCTTATTATCTTTTTTCTAAAAGCTAAGTTATGTCATATGTTTAGGGAACTGAATTATACTTATTATTTTACTACTCATGCTCTTAATATAAATGATAAGCTTATTTGATTTGAGAATATCTTTTATAGAAGCTGTTATTGCATCGTATGCTTTTTTTTTATTATTATAATTACAACTTCTATGTCACAAAAAGCTCTAAAGATAGCTTTATGATTACACTATGACTTTTTGTGGTCGCATAATTTTCAACGTTACCTATAATTGATCTTAAATTTGTCTTTAGAGACAAAGTGTTACTATGGGAACAATTTTTGTAAGTTTTGATAGATTAGGAACTTGCAATAATTTTTAGCATATTTTATTGTTTAAAAATTTAAGATACTTAAGGTAGGGGATTCTTAAAAAAAGTTGATTATTTAATAAAATAAAAAGATAGCATAATATGGCAATAAGGATGGAAATAGTATTTAAAGGTGTTTATGCAAAGCATTTCAATTTTCTTGCATCAAATAATTAAAATGATTGTGACTTAAAACTGTTTCCCAAATACGATTATATGTCAATATGGTCTTGTGTGTTGTAGTAAATAGCAATTTTTTAAAACTAATTGTAGTAAATAATAGGTATTGAAAATATTTGTAGTAAATATCATTTTATGATTTATATAATTTATTTATCCCTTATTTACAGTGTAAATAATTTTTATTTACATAATAAATATATTTAAGAAGCAAATAATTTATTTATCTCATTGTTACCATAAATCTACTATTTACTATAAATATTTTTAAAACTTGTTATTTACTTCAAAAGTTTCAAAAATTTGACATTTTATTCACTCTCCCTAGAGTTAATATATGTTATAATAGATGCAAAAAAAAAAAAAAAAAAACTGATTTAAAGTTGTTGGAAATTTGTCACTCAAAAACAAACTTTTATAAACTCACAATTCAAAATATTACAACCTTTCACACAACTCTTACTCTGAATACAAAGCTTTGTCACTCAAAAACAAACTTTTATAAGCTCACAATTCAAAATATTGCAACTTTTCACACAACTCTTACTCTAAATACAAAGCTTTGTTTTGGTCTTCACTCACTCACTCACTCACTAGAAGCTATGCTTCTTCCTTTCTCTTTGTTTTTCTTTCTTTCTCCTATCCTTACAACTCAAGTGAGGAGAGCTATATATACTACTTCTTGATTAACATACACCACACAAATAAACAACTAGGCCACCTAACACTCTTTTATTTTTGATCACACACGTATATACTAAACCCACTAGTCTAATTTTTTAAAGAGCCATACAATACAATTCAGATTAAATCAACTCATATCCACGTTCCTTTGTTGCTGCAATTGTTCAACTTAACTTTAGAAACTCCTATGAATTAGGCTGCCTTAGTTCTTCACATGATGGGCTTGGATTTAAGGGTTCATCAAGTTTTGGGTTTGGGTTTTATGAAACAAGTTTATTCTTCAACACCATTCTTAAACTTGTTTTTATGATACCAAGTGTGTTTCTCAACCTGACAAAGTCTTCTTGCTTAAGTGGCTTATGAAGATATCTACAACATGGTCATGAGATCTCACGTACTCCAGTCGCACATCTTTTCTTGTGATGCACTCCCTTATGTAGTGATATTGGGTGTTGATGTGTTTACTCCAATCATGGAAGAGTTCTTCGCCAAAGCTATTGCTGAGTTGTTTTTAACATAGATTTTTGTCAGTTCTTCTTGCAGAATGTTTAATTCCTTCAAAAAATTCCTGAGCCAAATTGCATGGTATGTGCATGAGATAGCAACAACATACTCAGTTTTACATGTTTAGAGTGTAACTATCGGTTGTTTCTTTTACATCCAAGTGAATGCGACATCTCCTATGAAGAATACAAAACCAGTTGTGCTCTTTTGATCATCAACATTTTTGGCCTAGTCACTATCAAAATAACCAAGAAGCTTGTAATCACCAAAAATTGAATAGAACAAGCCAAAACTAATCATACCTTTTAGGTATCGAAGAATTCTCTTTGTAGCTTTGAAATGAGTGGTTGTTGGAATTTCCATATAGCGACTCTGTGACACCCGTTATTCTCCTAACGGGTATTGAGGTAATTAAATTAATTTTTAGTGTATAAAAAAAAAATTGCTTCATTTAAATTTATTTTATAATATTTATTTTTATCTATTTTTAAATTTTCTAAAATTCTCCTATATTTATTTAGTATGATTACTAAAAAGCCTTAGAACTTCTAATAAATCTCAAAAATGTCATATTGGCATTATGTGTGTTAAAGTCTTTAGATGAGACATAAGGATATCTTTTCCAACTACTCTTGACCCTCATTTTTTTATTTCCTCCGTGACATGCTTCAACATGTCTCCTCTATAATTGTTTCTATCACTTCTCTTCAAAGACTTCATCTTTTCTTCCTTTCTCTTCCACGGTTCCCACACTCTTCTTCTCATTTCCTTGCTGAAGCAAAATACTTAGAGAACTTCTTCAAGGCAGCCATAAAAATCAGCCACCATCACCTCCATTTGAGCAAGAATTTCAGTCATACCGAAGTAAAGGAACCTGTTTTGAAGCCATTTCAAGCTTCCAACTAACCATAATCCGAGGTTAGAATCTTATGAACAAATTTAGTCTTTCATTTATAAATTTTCTTTTATACTAAAGGATTATTCAAATTTGCGTTCTTAAACCTAAGTATATGTTTGTTGCTATTTTGGAGCATATGTATGAAGTCTAAGTGTATATGCCCTAGACAGAAAATTTATATTGTTAAACTTTGTAATACCTCTATGGGCAGTGGTTATTTCTTGAAATTCTAAGATTAAATTAAAATGAATTTTATGAATTGGTTTGCATATTTGAAAAGTAGCATCCTAGGCTTTCTAACGAGCTATCATAAACCTAAATCGGAGTTGTATTTTATTTTCTAAGAATTATTCAATTTTTGTATTGGAAACTAGTAAATCTGCCAGTTTGTTATGGTATACCAGCTGCTAACCTGAACCAAGAACCCATCTTTGCTCACCACCTAATTCTTTAATGTCTTGCAACCTTTCCAATATTATCCTAAGTGATTGATGAATCTTATTAGGGACTAAAACATATAGATTACTTGTTCACATTTTAGATTGTGTTAAGACAAAAATTGTTTACTGTGGTATTCAAAAGAGATTTATATAAAAGCTTTAATGGCATACTAGTAAGATAGGTTTACACATGATTTATTTATGAATGTAGTTGTATGTTGTGCTTTAGTTTTAATTGTCCTTATGCACGCCTTAGGATCAAGTGAGTATGGAGCTAACGTTAATTGATTCCAGGATTAAGAGACTGTTGATAAGCTTGAAAGGTAGGGATTCTATTACTCATCTTTTGTGAGGTTTTTATAGAATTAAAATTGATTGTTTTGCCGCAATATATATATATCTATGTTGAACTGATATTATATGATTATCACATATGAAACTATGACATGGACTCGTCTTATATTGTACGGCGAGGAACATAATGAATTGACACATGTTATAAATTGAGAAGCATGGTTAGGAAAACTAACTCTATTGATAATGATTCAATATAGAGAAATTGTGAGACATGAAGAGGGCGACGGTTACGTCCTTGGGCATGAATACCCTAAAAGGTAAAATAGGGGGAAGGCGATGACGCTTCCTTGGGTTGAAAGTCCCAGAACACACTGTACAGGAATCGACTTGGTGAGGACTCGGGGCTTGATGTCCCCTCACCGGAACACCCTTGGAATGTTTATAGGGTGATCAAGTGCGCCCATTTGGGTCTCGATGAGTTGAGTGATACTCAATTTAACATGGATACCTAGGAACAATGATGATTGGTAATATTTGTATAAATGTGTAATTATGACACTTGGTAATGATTAACTACGGTATCCATAAGATGTGATCATAATAAACCTCATAATCTGAAATATGATGTGACTTACTAACCATGCAGATTTTAATGTGGTAATGATAGAGGTGAGTAATGGCTTTCTCTACTGAGCATAGTGTTGCTCATTCCCTTATATTTTTATCTTTTCAGGACTCACTAAGTGTGAGGTGGCTACGAGAAATATAGTTGAGGAAGTGATGTAACTATATTACATTGGGACTGCTCAATTGTAAAGAATGTTCTTCATGATAATGTAAGCATCAATTGTTACTTTCTGTGACTGTATTATAATGTGTTGAGGGTTAAAATGATGATGACAACAGTTTATATTATTAAATTTAAGGTGCTACATTAAACTGTGGTTTATTTGTCGTTTATATTTTTATTTTTGAGTTGAGAGTTTTCATTTAAGTCCCGGGCAAATTTTATTTTTAAGGTTTTACTTTTATTATTTATTTTTATTTTATCTCATTAAAAACTGTTAACCCCCATATAGGGGCGTTACAGACTCTCAAGTCTAGTTGCATAGAGAATTTCAGGTCTTGTACATGTCAAATATCATAAACATCTAACTAGGCTTTTGAAAAGTGTTGGATCCACACTTTCTCCTTCCCCACGCTTGGACATCTTGACTCCGTATTCCACTGGTGTGCTTATCGGCTTATAGCGTCCATCTTGAACTTTTTTAGAATCTTCTTTGTGTATCCTTTATGTGAGATGAAAATTCCATCTTCCTTTTGCTTGATTTTGATGCGAAAATAGTACACCATGAGCCTAATATCAATCAACTCGAATTCTCTTGTCATTATTTTTTAAATTCTCCAAATATGTTTGGATTGCTCCCAATGAAGATTACATCATCAACATATAGGCAAACAATTAAAACATCTCTATCTTTGATCTTGAGGTATAAGGCGTACTCGTATGGACATTTGGAGAACCCATTATCTTGCAAGTACTTGTCGATCCAGCTATTTCATGTCCTTGGTGCTTGCTACAATCCTTAGAGGGCCTTCTTTAGCTTCAAGACCTTGTCTTCTTGTCCCTTCACTATATAACCCATTGGCTATTTAATGTAGACTTCTTCTTCAAGTATTCCATCTAGGAAAGTAGACTTTATATCCATTTGATAAATTTTCCACTTGTTCTGACCAGCTAAAGCAATGATTATTCTTATGGTTTCTAATTGAGTAGTAGGAGTAAATACTTTAACTTTTCACACCACTCTTACTTAGAATACAAAGCTTTGCTTTGCTCTTCACTCACTCATTAGAAGTTATATTTTTTTTTTTCTTTCTCTTTGTTTTTCCTTCTTTCTCTAATGCTTACAACTCAAGTGAGTAGAGCTATATATACTACTTCTTGATTAACGTAGACTATACAAATAAACAACTAAGCCACCTAACACACTTTTATTTTGGATTACACACGTATACCACTAGTCTCATTCTTTAAAGAGCCATACAATTCAAATGAACTCGAACTCGTATCCACGTTCCTTTGTTGCTACAATTATTCAACTTAACTTTAGAAACTTCTAGGAATTGGGCTACCTTTGTTCTTCACATGACGGGCTTGGATTTTAGGCTTCGTTAAGTATTGGGTTTGGGTTTTATAAATCAAATTTATTCTTCAACACCCCTTAAACCTATTTTATGATACCAAGTGCGTTTCTGTCTTCTTACTTTAGTGGCTTGGTGAAAATGTCTGTAACTTGGTCATGAGACCTCACATACTCCAATCACACGTCCTTTTTTGTGATGCACTCCCTTGTAATGATATCGAGTGTCAATGTGTTTACTCCGATTGTGGAAGACACGGTTCTTCGCCAAAGTTATTCACAACTTCTTATCACTATAGATCTCTATCAGTTCTTCTTGTAGAACGTTTGATTCCTTCAAAAAGTTCCTAATCCAAGTAGCATGGCATATGCATGAGGTAGTAGCAACATACTCTACTTCATATGTTTAGAGTGTGACTATTGATTAATTCTTTGACATCCAAGTGAATGCGATGTCTTCCATGAAGAATACAAAACTAGTTGCTCTTTTTCGATCATCAACATTTTCGGCTCAGTCAATATCGCAAAACGAACAAGCTTGTAATCATTAGAAACTGAATAAAACAAGCCAAAACTAATCATCCCTTTTAGGTATTGAAGAATTCACTTGGCAACTTTGAAATGCGTGGTTGTTGGAATGTCTATATAGCGAGTTACAAGTGCAGTTGCATAGAGAATGTTAGGCCTCTTACATGTCAAATACCGCAATCTTCCAACTAGGCTTTTGAAAAGTGTTGGATCTACACTTTCTCGTTCCTCATGCTTGGACATCTTGACTCCGTATTCCACTAGTGTGCTTATCGCTTTGCAGTGTCCATCTTAAACTTTTTTAAAATCTCCTTTATGTATAATTCATGTGAAATAAAAATTTCGTCTTCCTTTTGCTTGATTTCAATGCCAAAATAGTACGCCATAAGCCCAATATCAGCCATCTCAAATTCCCTTATCATTGATTTTTTTGAATTTTTCAAATATATTTGGATTGCTCCCAGTGAAGATTAAATAATTTACATATAAGCAAACAATTAAAATATCTCCATCTTTGATCTTGAGGTATAAGGTGTGCTCATGTGGACATTTGGTGAAACCATTATCTTGCAAGTACTTGTCGATCCAGCTATTTTATATCTTTGTGCTTGCTTCAATCCATAGAGGGCCTTCTTTAGCTTCAAGACCTTGTCCTCTTGTTCCTTCAGTACTATATAAACCATTGGTTGCTCGATGTAGACTTCTTCAAGTATTCTATTCAGGAAAGCATACTTTACATCTATTTGATGAATCTTCCACTTGTTCTAACCAGGTAAAGAAATAATTAGCCTTATGGTTTCTAATCAAGCAACTGGAGCAAATACTTCAACTTTTCACACAACTCCTACTCAAAATACAAAGTTTTGCTTTGTTCTTCACTCATTCACCTTTTGTTTTTCTTTCTTTCTCGGATTCTTATAACTCAGGTGAGGAGAGCCATATATACTAACTTCTTGATTAACATACACCGCATAAATAAACAACTAAGCCACCTAACACTTTTTTTTATTTTTTTTATTTTTGATCACACATGTACATACCAAACCCACTAGTCTAATTCTTTAAAGAGCCATACAATTCAGATGAACTCCAACTCATATGCACATTCCTTTGTTGCTGCAATTATTCAACTTAACTTTAGAAACTTATAGGAATTGGTGCCTTAATTCTTAACATGATGGGCTTAGATTTTGGGCTTCATCAAGTTTTGGGTTTGGGTTTTATACAACAAATTAATTCTTCAACAAAAAGAATCCTTGCATATGAAAATTGCTATATATATAGTTTTTTGTTGTTAAATAGGGTATGTTAATTCGGTTGCTTCTCAACAATTTTAAAGTTTCTTGTTTTGATTTTACTTAAGGATGAAAATATCAATATATGTAGAAATATTGATATTTAGATTTTATAGAATTATCGATAGAAATATTAATATCGGTAGAAATTGGTGTAAAATACAACAATTATTTTTAAATACCATTTTTAAATGAGACTTTAAGAAACTTTAGAGTCCCAAATAATAAATACTTTAGATGAAACTCTCAATCAAAATAGTAAGTATATATGTGATAAATATACATGGTAAAAAGTGATCATAATACTATAGAAGTGACAAGCATATGTTCTAAATTAAATAAAATAGTTGAAATCAAACGCAATACAACACATCTATAGTTTCATACAAGATAAGAAAACATTAATGCCATAAGAGAGTTTTAGAAGGTACAAAGGTATTAATTAGAATACATTATTGGATTAAATAATAATAACATGACATGGAGTTTGAATAGTTTCTTTTATATATATATCTATATATAATTCTGGACATGACATGCCTATGTCTCTTGATCTCAAACAACTACCTAGAAGTCTATCAAATTGTGAGTTATCCCAATTGAGTGAGCTTTGAACTTTATCTGAAAATTGTGAAGGTGCATATTGAAGGTGCTATATCTACCATGTTCATCCATAAGGATATTTTGTCCATATTTTAGAAAATTTTTCATAAAAATATCTCGATATTTTGTCATTTAACACTATAATTCTTATGGAAATCGATATTCTCATCAAAATATTGATATTTGTAGATATTTTCATAGAAATTTTTAGATATTCTATGGAGAGGATACAACACTTTTGTTTTCAAATATATTCATATTTCCAAAATTGGAAATTTTTGAAATGTCAATTTTTTGATGCTTGATTTTACTAATGATATTGAATACATTTGATTGCAAACATATGTTCAGACAAGTTGGCGTGGACTTTATGTTCGGTGGAAAAACCAATAGTTAAAGAAGTTTAGCACATGTTGCGCCTTCAAGGGAGCTCAATTAGCGGGAGAGATAGTAAAAGTGTCTAACCAAGACAATGACGCTCCGGTTAAAAGGGTAGACAACAAGAAGGAAGGAATTGGGAGAAAGGACATAATTGGATGGAGAGTGGTAAAATAGCTTGTTTGGATGAAGGAAAAGAGGAGGGAAAAGATAAAAATTACAGCGGGTCTCACCGTTTTGAGATCTTTCCAAAATTTGACTTTTGAGTGCAATACTTAAAACCAAATATTGCGGATTAAAATTGTTTTTGTTAAATAAATTAATATAAGTAGAAGAATAAAATAGTAATTGTACAAATCTAACATCTTCTTTTATTTTTATGTACCAAACAAACCAAGAAAAACTAATATAGAACCAAAAAGGAAATACACCAGGAAAGGAAAGAAAAAGCCAAACGAAACGCGTCAAGAATTAAAAAGGAAACCAACAAAAAGCAGGCCAAAATAAACACACAGAAATTCGGTCCTGCAAAAAGACTCAGACGTCAAGGAGGCTCCCAGACATAGTCATCAGAAAAAGACAGAAGTGGGAATATCAGAGCGGTCCACTCTTTGGTTTTAATTTTCTATCTCTTATAAGTTTTTTCTCTTCTACCGAAAAAATAGACTTTTAATCGTAACAATATTTAATAAAATTTTAAATTATAAATAAAATATTATGACTTAATTAGTCACATAAAAATATTGTGACCGAAAATTTTATTAAAAACTATTACGACTAAAAGTCTTTTTTATTTTTTTTTGGGTAATCTTTGTTTCTCCCGTGCCTTCCACCTCGGTGTAAATATTTTTATTGGAAAAGCCACTTCATGGCAGGCTATCTATGGAGTATAATTTGCAAAAGGGAGGTTTTTCCCTTTTTTCTTGTTGTGCTTTCTCACTAGTAGTCTAGTACTGCGTCTTCTTTTCTTTTCTTTTCTTTTTTTCAATTAATATAGTACTGTAAGGTTTTTTTTTTTTTTATCACACATATGAATAAGAGATAAATAACGTTATTCTGATTATTTCTCAATCTGACACACTGTATACGAGATTGGTTGAAAACCACTAATTAGGAATTTTCTATCATTGTGACAAACCGACGATTCTATTTTTCGGCAAAGCTTGTTGATGATCAGTCACTAATCGTAATGACAGTATGGTTGGAACCAATGGAAACTAGGACCACTGTTCCTTCGTGAATCGTATTGCAGGTTTGTTCTGGAGTCGCCGCAACAAAATCTTTGCTCTCGCAAGTTTTGAGAGAAGCCAATTCATGGACTGCCACAGCGATTTTGTCGACGCATGTCACGATCTCAATCAGTTGTGATGCCACAGCCGCCGCTGGAATTATCTCAAGGATCGCAGCTTCTTCCCACCAACTCCGTCCTTTCAGTAACGACTTGAGGTTCTCAGCAGCCGTTTTCAAGATGTCACATTGGGAAGAAAAATTAGACGGAGAAAAGTGATTTTCCTTTTTCATTGTTCCTGCTAATTCCTTCAAAATTTTACCAGATTCTGAGCAAATTATTATGCAAAGCTCTCGCATTTGGCTTTTAATTTCAGCCGGCGTCTGCATATGTGAGGAATCAAGATGCGTTAATTAGTCAATACTACTATACAGAAGCTAAAACATTTTGCAAATTAATGCGTTTTTTCAATAGCAAACATGCCTGTATATCAGATTTTAGGTAGCAGTTAATAACTTCAAGTTTGTAAGCACATTGCCGGCTTAATGTTCCGATTTTTACGTATTCATTCCAGGGATGGTTGAACTTGAACCGGCCATGGCGTGGTTCCCAACTTGCCAGATTAACCTGATAAAAAAAAGTACAAGAGATATTTAATTTGAATGCTAAAAATTAAGTCTCTTAAAAGGAGGAGAAAAAAAATACGATTTCATGGGCTCACCATCGTCTCTTCAGTGGTTTTTGAGGTCAGAACACTTTTGTACCCGTCGAGAAACGATTTATCGGCGTTACTTTTCCGGTCATCCTCCATTGTAGCAAAGTATTCACCTCCAAATCCTGTGATCAGTTACTGCTTTTTTAGCTATTCTTTTGATTTTCTTGTACGTGTCATATTGGTACAAAGTGTGTGGTATCTTATAAATTAAATTGTTTTACTATATTTGTTACGTATATTGTGTTTATTCCAGCAGGGTGCAACAGCAATGATATACACAAGTTTGTTGCACGTATAATTTAACAATAATTTCATATGATGTAAAGTTTGAATTCCAAATTCAAAAAATATTTGCGTGTATATATGAAGTGTAAACGTAAACGAAAGGAATACATAAATCTTACAAATCATAATATAAATATCCCTATATTTGGGTTATATGCAAATTCCTCTCAATGAATTTAGGATTACGAAAAGTTGTGTGCGTGCTGAATTAATCCCCTTCCAAAAAAAAAGAAGAAGGAATTAATGTGAGATTTTACATGTATGTTATATTGCTTCTGTCAAATTTACATCAAGTAT
Organism: Artocarpus heterophyllus; assembly: GCA_025403435.1. NCBI lineage: Eukaryota > Viridiplantae > Streptophyta > Magnoliopsida > Rosales > Moraceae > Artocarpus > Artocarpus heterophyllus. The sequence continues at coordinate 14,724,784 of CM046337.1, forward strand.
AGCACATAAAAAAAAAAATTTACATCACGTATATATCAAGTTGGTGGTCTCATGACGCTACTAAAGTGGCGAATCAAGAAGTCTTTTTTTTATTATTTTCTTTTTAACAACGACTTGAACTAACGTAAAATTTCGAACTAAAATAATAGTACAACTTTTTTTTAACCATTTGTTCTACACAAAACAAGATTGTAAGTGATCTAGTTCACTTTTTCTAAATTTATATGATCCACATAATTATTTTGAACTTATAAAAGTAACGTTCATAACTTTTAATTCATTTAGTAGGTTAAACAGATAAAAATTTTGATATAATTCAAATTTGTTAAAATAATCTGATTATATAGAATACAATAGGAAAAATGTGGTAAAAAAAAAACTAGGAATTAGAAATTAGGGCTGCCCCGGTCCCAAATTGCTTACACCACCCGGCCATGTTTCACCTGTGACGTCGTCATGGCTTTCATAGTTGCAAGAAAGCGGTCCTTCATATATATTTGTTTTGTTTTGTTTTGGGAGTCGTTTCCAATCCGGGCTGGTCGTTCGAGAACTAGTTTTTGTAACCTAGCCGTTTGGTTTGTATGTTTGAGTAAAAAGTTTAAACTTAAATTTAAATTATTCTAATAAAAAATACTGTAGCAAAACGGTTCTAACTGTGATTTAAACTTACAAAACAAACAGAGCTTTCTAATCCATATAAACAAAGTCAATGCCAATTTAGCTAGTTATAACCTTTGGTTTTTAGAGAACAAAAAACAAACCGGAGAGGTTTTTGATGTGCTTTGACAAAATATAAGATCAGACAATTTCAGGCTTTACAGAAAAAATAGAGTTAGAATGCCTTATTTCGACAAAATTTCAAAATGTTTAATGCAACTCTATCTTGAAATTGTACAAAGATATATAGATTCAAAAGCCTATAGAATATATAAGGACGTGGCAGAAAAAGTAACAAAGTGTGGAACCTATGCTAACATTATAACAAATAAATAAATAAATAAAAGAGATATAAAACTTTAAGAAAAGTAGAATATAATTTCAATTGGTCAAAACATAGTTTTGAGAGGGCAAAAAATAATTTTTGTAAAATTTTAATGTACAACATTGAAAAAAAAGTTTAGGAGGCGGTACCCCACTCTTATCCGTGTAAACTTTAGCCCTATATATATACACACACACATATATTACTTGAGCGGCAAGAGTATATACCTTCCAAGAAATCGCCGAGCTTTTCAATGTTGTTTGAAACTAAATTGTGGAGTTCGGCTCCAACCCAAACTGGGAAAATGCAAAGGCAAACAGTAATAGCAAAAAAGCTGCCAATGACTACTGTTGAGAACCTCTGATGGGCCGTTTTCCATACCTCGGTCTCTCGAAAACCCGAAACAGTTACCAAACAGAAGGTCAGTATAAATATCATCAGCCCATAATCATACCTTGCTTTGATTCCTGGATAGAATCTCATGAATGTTACAACTGAACCTGAAAAAAACATAGAAGCCAAACACATGAAACTAAACCATCAATTATTCAAATATATTGTATTAGTACATTTTGCATCCGATTCACAACTGCGGTTTTTTTTATGATCTCAATTATTTTTACTGCAATGTTTTTTCTCAATAAATTTAAACAAAAACAATTGTTTAAACCATAAAAATGGGTTCAAACCTTTATCCTAAACGGACGCGAATCATATATACCATGAAGATGCTTTATACCTACTAAGAAGACGAAGAAAGAAAGTAGTATTGGCTTCCCAATTTCTCCCAAAAGAGTTGCTAAAGTATAGGCGCCAAAACCTAGAGCCCCTGCTAACAACGATGCTGCGATCCGATTGATGAGTTTCCCCATTGTAGCTCCTTTCCAGAACAAGAGAAAACAATATTTTATAGTAGTGAGAATCTACAGTAGGTAATAAAGAAAAAAAAAAGAAGAAAAACTTTGGGAAGGACTTTTTAACCGTTGGATCAGTATCGTTTCTTAAGTGCACTTTTTATTTTGTTGGATATTGTCTAAGTCTGACATTAAGAAACATGCAACTACCAGTAGGGAAGATTGGCGTTTGGAAAGACGTTAATAACTGTAAGGCATTCTTACAAATGTTGAAATATTTCAATGTATATGATAAATTTATATAGGCTATATGGATGAGAATTTGCTCCTTTATTTATTTTGAGGCAATGAGGCGAAACCAAAAAAGTTGTGACATTTTTAATAAGCTTAAGTTCTAATGAAAATATAAAAAAGCAAATGAGCAAAAATCAAATGGTTTCGTTGTAGTGTATAGGTTCAAATTGAATCAGATTTTACAATATGAACTGAATTCTTCCTTCTTTTTTTTAAATTTTTACTTTTTAACGGAAATTTGGATGAAATTTGATTCAAACAGTGGAAAATTAATTCGAACCCAAAACCAAACAGGCTAACAATATACAAGGATGAAAAACATCATAGTCATGCCACACGAGTGACGCACACAAAAAATAAAGTGTGGTGTGATCTAATGGTGGAAAATGTATATTTTCCTGAAAACCAACAATATTCTTACCAACAGAAAACTCAAAGACAAGAACCACAGTCAAGACAGCCCACATTGCGTCAACCCCAAAACCGTCGTAAAAGGGTTGGAAATAGTAGTACAAGGAAACCAGCGTGAGTGCTAAGCCTACTTTCATGGAATGAATAACCCTTCTTGGGTCATCTTTTGCCACCTTCTTTGCTTTTTTTTGCAAGTCCCATAACTCATCAGGCAAAGCCCTAAGACACTGCAAACCAAAAGCCATGTATACTATATAAAAACAGGAGATATTTCTGTAGATATATTGATAACTACGCAAGACAAAGCAAACCCCTATTTATAATATTGTTTTTGCATCTATACTCTGTCTCTCTCTCTCTCTCTCTCTCTGCATCTGCACCTGTTACTTAGAATGTGAACGCTGAAATAGGGTAATTGGGACTTTATTTAACAAAAGTACGTACGGATTCACGATGTCAAGGACAACCAAACTTTGGACTTTTCTTAGAACGTTCGAAACAAAATAGCGAGAGTATTATTGAGGTCAAAGAACATCAGCTCCTGTTTGTACAGGGACCAAAAACGAGACTTTCATGAAAATAAGTCGAATGCCATAATTGAAAAAAAACGACTTATTTGATAAAGTTGTTAACACAGTATAGATTTATATTGGTTGGTTATTTGTGTTTGGTCCTTTGCTTGTAGGGTCGCACCCTTTTTACCAGTTAATTCAATGAATTATGTTTTCTCTGCAATTTCAATAATGTGAAGGGAACTTAGTTCAGGTGGCGCAACGTGAAACATTTTGTTTTGTTTTTTTTCTGAATTTAGGTAAATGGCCTCTTCTTTCAATTGATTATTTTGCTTTTTCAGTTTTGCCCTTATATTTTTCCCTTTCGATTTCATGTTAAACTCTGGGTTTCAGACGTAATTCACAGAGCCTTGTACTTAGGGCCGGCAATTTAAACACGACACGATGACACAATATGAAAACGACACAAGATAAACAGGTTTGGACCGCACGTTTATTATTGTGTCATAAATAGATTGGGACGAATAACCCGAAAATAAACGAGCTGGATTCGTGCTAACACACTAAATACACCTTAACACGTTTAATTAAACGGGTCGTAAAGTGTTAACACGACGCGACACGACTCGCCTATTTAAAACACATTTAAACTTAAAAATAAAAATATTTTAAATATTTATAGTAGGTTAGTATTAATTAGATATTGTGTTTTTGTTAATTTTCTTTATTGGCTTTTAAAAAAAATTAATTTTTTTTAATTTTTTTTAAGTTTTTAGTTAATTGGGTCATAAACGTGTCATATGCGTATTATTATCGTGTCAACCCGTCACGGCACGTTTAATAATCGTGTCGTGCTGTGTTACACGTGCCATAAGCGTGTCGTGTTCGTGTTTGTATTTTTGGCACGTTTATTAATCATGTCGTGTTTATGTTCGGGCTAAACATATTGTGCTGTAAACGTACCAACATGAATACGGTACGAACACGATTATTGCCACCCCTACTTATACTTCTCCTTCGTAGATACCACCCAAATTCCAATTAAATCTCCTTCGTTTCATTTGAGTGGTAAATAAATTTTTGACACACAGGTCAATAAAATAGTAATGTTTGATTTAATTAATTTACCATTCACAACAAGAAGTCTAAAGAAGACAACAAATAGAGAGAGGAAAACTTGGGGTGTTTTGTCTTTCCAGATATACTATTTATTAAGTCCCGCAGTTTTTCTGGTTTTACAAAACAACGGTCATATACTTAAAAATTGACTTAAAACAGGCTGTTCTTGCACAAATTCCTAATGTGAAAGCTTAACTCTCTCTCTCTCTATTATCTCTCCTTCTCTACTTTGCATTAAATAATGCTTACAAAACGTGCTTCAACAATTGCAAGTCCAAGTTTGTGATCTCGATGACAAAATTGTAGACTCGGGTAATTTCATAGATCATAATATACATATCTATTATATCATCATTGGACTTTTGATATGTAGGAGATATAGCATGTCGATGCCAGGCAATAGGCATTCATCAATGGCGATTCATTGGTCAATGACTAAAAGAGTACTATTCTTGAGATATTTTTGTATCAGTATAATTTTGGAGCTAACTTATTATATATACAGTTCACTTTTGGCTTTTTATATTTTCAACTACTATATTTGTGATCGGTAATCCATAATTTGTGAATTACTAAATGATTCCATGCAACAGCATTGTAAACATCTGCTTGAATAGGGCGGGCAGAGCCAAAAAAAAAAAAAAAATCAGTAAAGGGGGATAAAACATATGCTAATGTTATAAAAAAAAATTAAGTGAAGAAGTGTAAAATTTCAGAGAATGCGTAGAATATAATTTTATGGGAGAGATGAAAAAATATAAATTTGGCATTCTATATATAATATTGAAAGAAAAAATAGGTTCAAATGGTGGATGTTCATCCTTATTCGTGTGTGGTTCTGCCCTGCGAAATGGGTAAGTGAAATTTACCATTCACATGTAAAAAATACGAATCAAGTGCTAGAGCTAGAGATGTCAAAGTTCCAACACCAAAATAAGACTCATAACAAAATTTATCAAATCTAAATTAACATCTTTCATCTTGTTCTTACATTTTCGACCTTATTAGTGTGTCTCAGAGACAAATGACAAAAAACAAAGTAATTAGCATGGCTACAATGGCAGCGACAGTGTTTAAAATATTTGATTTTAAAGTTTATACAGGAACCAAAATGAGATTTTCATGAAATTCAATAACCATATTAAAGACATTAAATTAAATTGCTCGGTTGATCTTCGAACTAGTTAAAAAGTAATTCGTTGGTCCTCATTTTTTTTTAAGCTAAATTAACCCTGAACTCTTAAAATCGGTACAAAATGACTTACTTAACTAACGTACTTCAATATTCCCTCATTTTTTCGGTCACGTGACTGTCACATGACCCAATATTAAGGATATTCTAATAAAATAACAATATTTGCTATATTTTAAATAAAAAATTTAGCTAAATCAAACTAAAAAAATACCATTCAAAAACAAAAATTAAACTAATTTAAATTAAAAAAATTATGAAACATTAAAAAAAAAAAGGATTAATTATTTGATCCTTTCAACAAAAACAAAAACTTTGAAACAAACTCCCCAAAAAACACGACACTCCCACCGTTCAACCAAACTCCCAACCACAAGTCCAACCCCTCTCTTGCCCTTTCCGGCATCGACCAACCCCGACCATGGAGAACCCACCCAGTCGTCCTACGCCATCTCCCTTTCTTTTTCTTCTTCTTCATAGATTTCAGCCTTGCGTTCTACTCTCTCTCTCTCTTCTGTAAAATCCAGAGTCACCACAAACACCCTAGGAACGCCACATTCCATCGGATTGGAGCAAAACCTGTGACGATTTCTGCCCCATGACACCTCAGGACTTTTGCGATTGTCTTTTTTTTTTTTTAATTTGGGTATTCCACCAGAACATTGAAACAAACTCCTCCTCCTCTTCCTCCTTCTCAAAAAGAAAACATAAACCGATTCAATAACATAATTAAAAAAAAAAAAGAGCATATTTTTGTCCTTCTCCTTCTTCTTCTTCTTCTTCTTCTTTTTGCAAAATTTGCAGAAACTTCCTTTTATATTTCCCTCCACCAAAGCTCTCAAACATATCATAGTATATAATCATCGTACATAGAAAAAAGTCTTTCCATTATTCTTCAATGTTCCCAAAAACAAACATACGAAGCCGAATCTTAGAAATCAGGCATAATCGCTTTTTGCTACAGTGAAATTTCTTATTTCCTTTTTTGGGTTTTTTTGGTGTTTTCTTCACATGCAAATTAAAAAAATTAGAAAATAGTGATCACAAAGTTCTTCAATTGGCTTCGACAAGCTCGGATTTTCCCTACGATTCTTCTCGTGATTTTGAAGTTCATATACGGTTGGATTTTATTTATTCTTTTATTTATTTGTTTGTTTACTTTGAATTTCTGTAAAATGGGTTACTATTTTTAAGATTTGGGTTTTGATCTGAGGAAGAAATTTTTTTATTCTTTTTTTCAATTTATGTAAAATGGGTTGTTGTTTTGATCTTTTTTATAACTAGGTTTGATTTTGATCTTGGTTTAAATACTGATTTTGATCCTTTTGTAAATGGCTTTGCTTTTGATCTTATTGTAACTGAGTATTGATCTTTCTATTTTGGTATAGGTTTTTTTTTTTTTATCTTCTTATAACTAGGAAAGGCACGGCAAAGGCGAGGGATGGGGAGCTCCGCTGGTACAGTTCCAATGAAGGGCTGTACAGGGTATGGGTTTGGTTGGTCAGAAGAGTTGGGGGAAGATGAAAGTTTTCTGATTTATTTTTGTTTTTGTTTTTAATTTTTCTTAAATGACCCTTAATTTAATTAAGGGTGTTTTGGTCTTTTTAAAATAAATAATGATCATTTGACGATAAGTGATACAAAATAAAGAAATTAATGAACATCATGTATCTTAGTCTTTTGCACCAATTTTAAGAGTCATGGATCAATTAAGCCTAACAAAATGAGGACTAAATGAGTCATCTTTTAAATAGTTTGAGGATTAGTCAAACAATTTATTCAAGAAATTAAATAGCATAGTATATGTGCATGTGTTGCCTTATGTGATTTTACTTTCTAAAAACAATGCAGGAAAAATTTAATGTCCAACTCATTTTATGTATTAAAAAAGTGTGGGGGTAAAAAATTGTGCCTTAACAGCTAGAAAGTAGGGAGGATGAAAAAAGAGTTAAAAGAATTCAGAACTAATATAAAGGACGGAGAAGATAGTAGTTCTTCTTTGTATTGTTTGGTAAAAAAGGATAGAAGACAAGTTCACAATTTGTATAATATTAAGAAGATATTTAAGAAGATGGATGTGCTTATTATTAATAAAATATAAACTATTTTAGCATGTTTCCTCATAAAAAGGAATTAGAAATGTCAGATTTTGAGGGGATACTTAAACTAAATGTCAAATTTAAATTATATTTGAAGTAAATATCAGATTTCATAAAATCGGTAATTTTAGCTCCATTAGTTATTGAAAATACCCTTCCCGCCATAAGAGAAAATGGTCACATCGAAGAAGTCACGCGTGCCGGAGAAGATTACAGCATTGGAGTTTTCGTAGGAGAAGATAGACGACCGTCAATCTGGAGCTGTCGTAGGAGAAGAGCGTCGGATCTATTGCAGGAAAAGAATGACAACGCGAGACTGACGACGACGATGAGTTCCAGATTGGTGGCATTGGATCTGCAGTGAGAGAAAAATGTTAGATTTGTCGTGGGAGAAGAACAATGACGAGAGACCAAACCACGACATCGAGTTGTAGGGACGTGGGCCGATGGCGGCATCAAATCTGCCACATGAGGAGCTATTTTCGTAAATCCAGCAGTCCTATTTCAGGCATGGCATCGATAGAGAAACTCCAATAGAGGCGGCTTGAAGGGAATCTTGTGGTGGTGTCATGGAGCAGAGAAGATCGTCATATTAGATGAAGGAGAGAAAGAAGAGAGAAAGGAGTAGGGGAGTGGAGAGAGAAGGCTGTAGCAGCTGAGGAAGAAAAGATAAAGAAAGGAGGAGACAGAAAGAGAAAAAACCCAAGTCAAAAGGCATTTTGGTCTACACAATTATAAAATTTAAACACTTGATTAACACGTGACATTTTCTAAAATTTTAAAGTATATATGCTATTTATTACTAGTAGTTTTAAAAAATTCACATTCCCTACAATTTCCCTATATTATATTAAGTATGGATTATTGCATCCATAAGAAAATTAATGAGTCATTGGTGTCTCTCACTGTTACAATGTTGAGTATGGATTATTACATCCATAAGAAAATTATTGAGTCATTGGTATCTCTCACGGTTACAATGTTGACATCAGACTATGCATATTTAACGGCGTGTTAAAAGAAAATGTCATCTAATGTACGAAAATAGAAGGATGACAATTTTTGTGTCTAAAAAATGGGTACATTACATAAGTTTTCTAAGAATAGAAATTAAATTTTTGACATTTAGCGTTTTTCAAAAATCGTGGCTGAATGTCAATTTTTTTAATAGTAGAGTTCTCGCAACCATTTTTCTTCCCCCAAATTTTCAAATTTCTATCTTTTAAGTTATATTCTTGTGTACGAACTACTAATTTTCAAAAACATCCTCATTTGTTTCCAAACCAATGTACCAATATTTACCACACCCAATAATGACTTTTCTGATAAGATTCAAATCTTTTTGTTTAATTTTGATGTCTTAAATAATGTTTAACCAATCTTGAGTCCTTTTATATATTAACAAATAATATTTAATAGAAATACAAAATCCTTTTTAATGGATGTAATTAACTAATGTTTTGGAGAAAATATAATTAATTACTTATTCATTGTTTAATATTTTACTCATAAAAAATACAAAATTAAAAATTGGCCCATTTCAGATCCCTAGATTTTATGGCTTTGTAGCTACCCTCTCGGCCCTTCATGTTGCTGCCGTTGCAGCCCGATCTAAGCTTTCATGACAAATCTTTCGTTTCTTGGCAGTGGATGGCAAACTCTCACGAGGCTTCATTTATCGGCAAGTCTTCTCAATATTTGTCACGATGAAATATCGTTTCTCAGCAAGGTCTCTCAATTTCTGCTCTAGTTCCCGTCACCACGTGACGATATTTTCTTGTCGTCATGCAAGCCTTGCATTGATCTTCGCCATCAATGGGCCTCGAGACGGCAACGATGACAGAGAGATGAGGAAGCTGTAAAGAGAGAGATCTCGGGAGGAGAGAGACATGGGAGTGAATTTGGGAGGAGGAGAGAGAGAGTCGAGAGAGGGAGAAAGATAGACGTGTGTGGAGAGATGTTAGTATGAGGAAAAAACAGTGAGCACACCCTAAGGATAAAAAAGTAATATCAATATTTTCAGAATTAGAATTGGCCTATTATTTTTTATGTTAGTAAATAAGCTATTTACTTCTAAGAGTTCTAAGATTTGGCCTATATGTTCTAATTTCCCACCTAATGAACAACCTTATTAAAACGTATCCGACAATTGAAATATACCCATATTTTTCTAGAAGAGGTATAAACATTTTATCTTTAATATAATATTCTCATTTCAATTTTTTTTACAAAAAATATTTTAATAAGAATAACATATCTACTAAGATTAAGGAAAAAAATACAATCCAAACGAGCAAAAAAAAAGTTTGAAAATTAAATAAAGGAGGTAACACAAAACCAAATTCAGGACAAAATGGATGCAAAACTACAAGTGCATGCCTAGTTTTATATGAAGTTTGGTCATGAGAACTACAACTTTATTACCAAATTAGAGTTCAAAGTGAAATTCAAAATCACAATTGATAAAGATAGGGGGAAAATAGGAATGAAAACGTAGAAATGCCATCCTGGGGAGGGAGAGAGAACATTGTCAAATAGAGATTGGTCAATGGCCACCCACGAGACTAAAGATTGAAAGCGGTTTAGCGAACAATTGAATTAAGCTAGTAAATTGTAAGGCAAATTCCGCGTTATCCATGATTTCCAATTTCTAATTTCTAATTTTCCTCAAGGTAAAAAATTCTAATGGGGAACTTAAAGGGACTTGTCTGGAGGAAATTGTTTGCACCATTGTCAATGTGTCAATTGCAATAGAATCTGAAAGTAAGCTACTCGTTCTGAAAGAAAGTGCCAATTGCCATAGTGTCAATTGCAATGAACATGGCACGTAAATGAAAGATTAATGATCTGGTTGGATTTCTAGACTCGTGGGGCAAGGAGGCGTCGTGAGTGAGCAGACTTCGCAGAAGGATTACAAAATAATTTTAGGAGTTACGATTTCGGCAACGATTTTGAGCGATATTTTTGCGGTTTGAATGAGAAAAGTTAAGGATGCTTTGATGAGGGAGTTCAAGCTCTCTTTCATGTGTTTTTTTCTTTAATTATTTTTATTTTTTATTTTTATTTTTCCAGTGAGAAAGTCAATTTAGAGGGTAGAGGCATCAATGTAACCACATAATTTTCTAAACAATGCATTAAGCGGAGACACTTTTAAAACCGCTATTACTCAAATGTTATCTATTAGCACTTTTGCTGGATTAAGATCTTTGGTGTTTGTTTTATCTTATTCTAGTTTTTAGTTTGATATGTTAGTGTTTGTCGTACAGTGTCATTCAAAATCAATGCACCATGTAAGAAAGTACTATTAACAACGACGTTAGCAATGCCGTTCAAGAAATTTGACAACTCAAGAGTCCGTGAATTTTTTTTTTTCCCTAGGAAATGTTTGTTTGTTTGTTTTTTTAATCCATTTCTCGAGTTAGACTGAATTTTGATAGCGTCTGGTCTATGGTATGTATGGCATCTAATTATAATCCTCACACTCATTGCCCCACCAATATTGCTCAAAATTAACGGGCTCGCCTCCTTGAATTAAGGCACACATATTTGAATACAAGACTCCGAATGGTAATTAATTATGGAATTTGGCACTCCGTTGAAAATTTATCAAGCAACTCTGGATGGTGACGGCTGTTATTATCCAGACTTTTGGTGGATATTTGATTTCACAAAGGACCTCTCTGAATTCCTCCACGGGAAGGTCATTATGTCTTCACTTCTCTTGAGTACATAGCAATTGATGTGCAATGGGCCATTCTATAGGAAAACTAACAATTTTGTGATAATGGCATCAGTAGCGGCGGCTCAACCTTAAAGGCAGGTTAAGCCGATGCTTAAGGCCCTAATTTTAAGAGGCCCTAAATTTTCTTATTTTTAGCTTATATCATAACTAGCTTGAATGTATTATTTAATTTTTTATTATTTTCTTTTATAGAATCATAAGTAAGATAGTCTTTTAATTTTGTATAGTTACTTATGGCTCAATGACCCTTTGATGTAGGGATTTCACAAGTCACCTATTAACAAAGAATTTGTTTTTAAAAAATATATCAATTGCGACCTCTAGTTTATCTTTCTGCACCAGTTTTAATAAATTATTTTATTCTTAAATTATTCATTAACGAGTTCCTTACTAAAAAGTTACATCTTATTCTTTTTTTTCCTAAATATTCTTATTGTTTTAACATACATTTTTTTTTTATCATCCCAAGGAATTGTTTTTTGTTTGTTGTTTTTGTTTTGTTTTTTTCTTACGGTTCTTATGACAATCTTATAATTGTGTACCAATCTTTTATATACTAAGCAGTTAATCTTGTACACCAATTGTTAGCCTTTTTTTTTAACATTCTTTCACAATTTTGATCAATACATTAACCTTTGTACCAGTTGTTTATATATTATTTTTTATTACAGTTCTTATTACACTTGCTAATGAGACTTGATATACAAATAATTGATTTAATTCTCTTTTTTAAAAAAACAAGAAGAAGAAAATCAACATATAAAGTATTCACAAGAACATAAGTATGTTGTGTTCTAAAAAAGTACGTTTGTTGGTTGGTGGTAAAAAAAAAAGAGAAACAATTCATTTTAGTTATAGGGAATTTTTGGAATAATTAGAGGGATGCTATTTTCTTATCTACGTTCTAGTTCCTACATATTGGAGAAATATGCTTTTTTGTTAGTGGAGAAGCTTTTGATGAGTTTAAATATTGTATTTTTAGTATTATTATATGACGAACCGACTTTTCGAGCTGTTACTTGACTTACTTAAATTTGATTTCTTAACTTTAATCTTACTTATTAGTAAGAAAATACCGAGTTTTTTTAAAACATACTTAAAAATGTTACGAATTTTTTTGCAACATAAACTGAAATATAACACAAAACTTGACTTTATAACTATCCAAAATATTACTTAAAATTTATTAAGTAAACATTTACTTTTGTAAAACTTTTTAAAACAGCTTTTTAAAATAGTGAAAACTTTTTCTTAACACAGCAAGAAACTAGCATAGTGGTATCCACAGCCCAACCATCACATCTGTCTCTCTACAACACCTTGCTCATCAACCGGTCATACTGGTTCCTTGTAGGATTACCTATAGTATGAAGGAAGTTGTAATCAGCTTTCGCTCAGTAAGTTTAAATGTATCTCACAAAACATAATAACATTTATCATAAAACTTTTCTCTTTAAACCCTTCTCATAAAAGATTTTTCATAAACATTTCTTATAAAATCATTTTTTAAAAGGAATGCAAGCAATATCTCAATGCATGATTCCAATAATGCTCATTTATATACTTCTTATCATCATTCTTATCTTATCTTGATCTTGTGGGTTTAAATGTTCATACCAACATCATCCATCATAATATCATAGTTTTAACACAACATGATGTTTTTGTTATGGAAGACTTAAGATCATCTAACAATAAAGTCAACATGACTTATAAATCTCACATCCGAAAAATTGGTACGACACTTGCTTATCTTAACTTAAGAGTTTAGATTATAGACCTTGTAATCTTGGTGATCATACTGAATGACACGACTTTATGTCTAGAAACAATAAACATAACAAATGTAAACATATTTTAAATCGTGTACGACTTGGTCTTTAAAACATTAAGCATAAGGAATACAAAATATTTCAAATATATATATAGCATTTGACAATCATTTTCTTCATGCCATAGGTGAGGATTGAAACTTACCTAAGTAGCACTCTAACATTCCCAATTTATTCTTTTCCTTCTATTAGTCAACTTTGTATCCTGTTTAAACAACACCTGACAATTAGCTAACCTATTTTATTACGGACTTACTTGATCAATAACATAACTTAAACTTTAAATGTTCATTCTTAGTCATTTCATCTTGTTACAATCGATTTATTTTCAATTATTTAACTTGAACGCTCTTTAGTCAAATTTCACATCTTACTTGACGATTTCCTTACTTAACATGATACGAAATATTTTTAGTGTAAGGCGTTTAGCTTAATCGAAGCATTCGAGCTCCATTTTAATCATTATATAAACAATGACGATTTTACTCTTGACGAGTTTTTTGTAAGTTACATAACTTTACTACTCTTTTCGTTTTACTTTATCATCCCGACACTAATAGGTTATGGAAAAAAAATCTTGCTAAAGGACGTTTTCTTAAATCAGACATTTTGTGGTCTATCTAAGTCATTTTTATGAAAAATGATCGTTTTGTCCTTAATGGGTCTTAGAAAACTTATTTTATTAAAACTTTATTGTTTTGGGCCGTAATACAAAATCTTAATAATTTTGCCCTTAACGTGCTTTTCTTAGAAAACTCTCATATTCCTTTGAGCTTTCACATCTTTGATTACTCATTTGCTTACAACAGTGCAGAAAACCAACTTGCATTGTGATAAATCCAGTTTCACAAGGTTTTACAGTTTTGACATGTAACACAAATCTTGACATTTTTGCCTCGGGACCAAAAATAACTACTTTACACCAAAATGTCTATTTTTTTTTTTTTGCAAGGATTAAAACTTACAAAAGCTCCTTGGTCAAACTCAAACAATTTCCGAACGTTTTCCTTATTTAATTGTTTTGAAATTTTGTGATTAAATCTCATAAAATCCGTAACTTAAATTCCATGCAGAAATTTCATAAGCTATCTACAACCTTCAACTTCTTTTACAAGATCTACATTTTTTTTAACTTTTCTCAAATTCCAACATTTTAGTGGGTCTTTGGCTGATTTTCAAATCTACTGAACTTGGAACTCAAATTTTCAATGTGATCATTAAAATTTTACAAAACTTTGTTTCATGAAAATCGTTTATCTCGATGTTTCCAATAAATCTCTTGTTAAGCTCGAAAACTGGTTCAATCTCTAAGTTTATCAAAGACTCTATTCCTTAAAAACTATACAAACTTTGTATTTTGACAAAGTTTGATAAACTTTCTCTTTTTCAAGCATAACTCCCTAGTTTCTAACATTTCTTCACATCACCAATCATATAAAACAAAGCAAGCCTGTCATAGAGTCCATGTCATATGCCATAGTCTATTAAATCAAAACATATACAAAGCTCATGAAAAACCAACAAGTTTTGAAGGCTAAGGTTAGGGGTTTTTATCAAGGATTCCTTAAGCTTTTGATCCCCCTCTTGGTGCATGAAATCTTAGTATTTCTCCTTATCATAAACTATAACAATCTCTATCAAAAGCCCATTTGAGACCCATAGAAAAACACTAAAAACCCATAGTATAAGTTTGGATTTTTACCTCCAAAGTTGCAAAACCTTGCACTAGAACACTTGAGCTTATTCCAAAGCTTGATTAGATGTTGAATTTTTGAAAAATATTGAGAGGACTTGGAGAAGCTGGGGCTAGTTTTTTACTAGAGAGAAAATGGGTTTTGTTTCTTTCATGGGTCATGCAAAAATGATGGAGACTTTTTGGTTAAACCTATCACTTAAGGCCTTACTTGCAATTTAACTTAACTTAGGGCTTAATTGAAATTAAAGAAACTTGCCTCACCACATGCCAAAAATGGATCTATTATAGGGGAGATGTGGCAAATTTTCCATTATTTGGGTGTCACCAAGTGAACTCTACTTGTTTTTTATCCAGTCTAAATTCACACCAATAGTATTTTTCTATACTATTGGTATACTTCCCATACTGTTAGTATCCTTTCCTACACTGTTTATATGATTCCACATCATCCATATAATATAATTTCTATATTGCTTAACTTTATACTGTTTAATTCTATATTGCATTACTTTATGCGGTATAATTTTCATACTACTTAACTTTATCAGTAAAATTCTTATACCTCATTATTCTAATACTACATAATTTTTATACTTTACAATTTTCATATTTCTATACAGTATTTTCTTTACATAGCATTTCCCTTTCAAAATCTATTGCAACACATTTTACAACAATTAAGCTTTATGCTCACCAACTAAATCCCATTCTTATTTAATTATACTTTGATTAGGACTATGGCATGATATTTAAACTTATAAATTCCATATTTACTCCTATTGAATTTGTCACAAAAATTAAAATTAAACAATAATCCTTGTGATACTAAAACTTTACTGCTCTTAAAATACTTAACAAATTTTCAGGCATAAAATTTAGCTTATAAAATTTATACATTATAAATTGCTCATAATAATTCTTATATATTATATATATAATGCACTAGAAATTTATCGAGTGTCACATATTTTTACTCTTTTTTTGTACGGTACTTTGACTTTATTATTTTTATTTGGTTGTTACTTTTTTTCTTGATTAGATGTAGTGGATTGTTTTGTTTTTTAGACTATATAAAAATAATTTTTTATTTTGATGCACGGTATTATATAAAAGCATATATATTTAAATAGGCCTTTTTCAAAAATCTCGCTTAAGGCCTGCAATTAGATCAAGCCGGTACTGAATAGCATCTGGGATCATGTTGGTTGATTTGTAAATGTGTGGAAATTTTAATGGGGAACAACCAAAAGGATAGCCAAATGAAGATAGCAAATTTAGGACCCGTTTGGTTGGATATTCGAATAACGGTTTAAATAATTTTGCTACAATATTTTCTCTCATAAAAATTTAAATCTTCATTCAAATACTTGAACCAAACGGGCCTTAAAGACTCAAGATCCGCTAGCTCATTTAGTGTGATGCAACTCGTCCCTGCTTCAACTACAAAATCACGATTAATGCATGTAATTAATTTGTGCATCCCACGTTGTTATTCGATTTGGAGGAGTGAAGTATACATTGCTGGCTTTTGTATACGTGTCGCTATCCAGTCGATCTCGTGTTTCCAAAAGATCTCATAGCTTATTTGATAAACCTTGTAAGATATGGAAACTGATTTTAATAGTATTTAATCATTTCATAATTCATATGATATACAAGAAAATACTCGATAGACTTGGCATATTTGTTAGAAACGCTCAATGGAGAGTTACACATATGTTAGTTCTATTGTGCAAAGAGAAGTTGGTTTTCTTTTTTTTTGGTTCCGTCGAAGATAGCTTTTTTTTTTAATAATCAAAAAACTGAAGAGATTTATGCTGTAAATATGGGATTTAAAAAAAGGAATAAGAAACCGGAGAAGTCATTCTACGTACAAGCTTAGAACTCAAAATGAAAAGGGTTTTAAAATGAGTCATAAATTGCTTTTTCTGTTTTATGCTTAAATTTTCTTACTGCTTTTTCTTTTTCTTTTCGTTATTTTTCTTACAGGCTTGTTATATTTAGTTCTGTAAGACTCTTTTACGTTTTGTATGCTTTAATAAAATTTTTACATCATCGAAAGTTGAAAAGCAAAATATTTCAGCCTTTTCTATAATTTTCAAAAATAAACAACTAGACAAACTGCTTTTACTTGTTATTTTTATCCGGCTTGTTTTAGACGTGGAAAAGATGATTTTAACTTCCGTTGGACTTTTTGTGGATGCAACAAGTGTCAGCCTAGAATGCTGATCTTTTATTTTTTATTTTTATCTTTTGCTATGGGCCTAGAATGCTGATCTAATAATTGGTCTTGATGTATTATTTTATCTTCTTACTGTTCTTGTTAATGTATCTATTAAGATCTTGTTGCCAATAAAATTGTCGTTTTGTCTTGTGGAGTTTACATTCATCATTCTATTTAGAGATGTGATACAACGTTTGGCTTTGGCTGAATATTCATTAATATTGTTAATCAGTTATGGTCCATGTATACCCGGATAAACTCTCCTATATATCTATCAGGTGGATGTATTTTTTTTTTCCCCATTTTCCCTTTCCTTGAGTTAAGCCGATTAATGCAATGATCTCCTTTCTGGTCTAGTGAATCTGTGTTGTATTGAATCTTCAGTTTCTCATTTTATCAATCTTCCATTAGCTAGATTTAAATCTTCACGACTTTTGATTTTATTGATGTTCCGACAACATTGTTCCTTATGTGGCAATCGTCAATTACACTACTAAAAATTCTTGCTTGTGCAACATTTATTAGACGATGGTTTCTAAAAAACTCTCGTCATAAATCACGCAACATTTTAATCCATTTAATGTCGCATGCTTTAGATGACTTCTCGAATAATAGAACGATTTTTCCCGCTCATTCTTTTTTAAAAAAAATTTGAATTTTTTTATCTGAACACTCTATTTAGTTTACAAACTCTAATTTTTTTTTTTCTTAAATCTCATCTTGTCTTTCTAAGTTTTCTTTATCTCTTTCTTTCTTGCCCCCTAACTTTTTCTTTAATTCTAGCCTTTCAACACTCAACAATTTTCTTCAAATTCACTCCCTCATCTATTCTAAACTCTTCACTTCCTCAACAACAACCACCAAGATCCTCATTTCTATAACATCCGTCATTGTCACTGTGGCATTGCCACTTCTGTCACTGTTGCCACCGTATTGAGCACCAAAATTTGGGTACTTTGCTTTTTTTGAATTTGTCTTGTTTTTGTTCAAATTTATAGTATTTCTTTGTATTTGATTAAGTATTTTTTGCTCTTAGATCTTGGAAAGAAACTTTATTCATGGTTTTAAAAATAAATATATCATATATATATTGATTATATATGACAAAGAGAATTTGTAAGATATGTATTTAAAAGTTGTTTTGTTTAAATTAATGAGATATGGATTAATTTTACTAAAAAGGAGGATGTAAATTTGTAAATGATATATTTAAAGAAATTGTTCTTTAAGAAGAAATGGTTCTCGTGATTTTTTTTTGAATTGACACGATGTAGAAACCATTGTCCAATGTGCGTATTAGACACAATTTCCTTTACACCGTCATCTAATGTTAACAAATAGTGCCGAGAAAAATTTTAGGCGATGTCAGACTCTAGATTAGACAACGGCTTAGGTAAATGCTGTCTTATCTTTAGACGAAAATTTTTAACCGTCCAATATTCAATCTCTAGTATTGTTTCCTGTATAAAATGAGAACACTTGTTTTAATACCCTCTTCAATAAATGACAGGTATCACTTTTCAATAATTAAAATGACTAACTTGAACGAGCAATAAATCAGAACATGATCTGGCTACTTTCACGATATTGGTGAAGTTCATGGACGGAGAAGGTTGCAAAGAGTAGATCAGAACGGCGGCGCTGTTGAAGGACGTTGTTCAAGCACACCGAAAGCTGTTGTGCTCTTGTACGAATGGCTTTGTACAACAAATACTAGCACATATCAAACTAAAAAATCAGAATAAGATAAAATAAACACCAAATATCTACAACACACCACGACTGTCAGACCGCTTGAGAAGGAGGAAAGTAAATATGAAAAGTAGATGAGAAGAGATGCAAATATGTGAACTACTTGTTAAAAAAAAAAAAAGTAATGATAAATGGGAAATGATGAATGGTGTAAAATAGAGATGAAGAATCGACAGCGAACAACACGACAATGGTGGATTGGCAGGAAGGATGATTTCATGAAAACGTAGATATTCAGGGTTACGGATTTGGGAACTACATGCAAGATGTGAGGTGTAAATTTTCGACATGAAAGACTTTGAATTTTTAAATCATTAAATTTTGTCTATAATTTCTTACTGTGCATGGGGTGGTTTGGTTGGCACCTCGCCTATGCACTTAGTATACGGGCCTAGTCCTGCCATAGACTGCAACCCAATTTAAAGTAAGATAGCCCACCCATTAGGCATGGTGCGTGCCCCATTTGCATTTTTACTCGCGAGCTTAAAATAGTATTATGCGTTTTCATCATGAGACTCAAACTCTTAACTTTTCAGTTAGGAACTATTTATCACCGTAACCTAATTTAAAATTTATTTAAGAAACACGTTGAAACTAAAACATTGTAGTATGTGTAAACTTTACACTGTAGCAACTTTTGTTTTTACTGTAGCATATAAGAAATTCACATTGTACTAAACTGGACTTGTTATTTCTAACATGTTCCCTAACGCTCTTAATGTGAAATAGCCCACCCATTTGGCATTGCCTGCCCCATTTGCATTTTTTTTACTCATGAGCTAAAAAAAGCACTTTTACCGTGAGACTCGAACTCTTAACTTTTTGGTTATGAACTACTTATCAGTAAACTCAATGGCATTAGGCTGCAGTCTTGGTGTCTAGTTTATGACCTCTGGTTGACGCTATAAGACTTTTAATGTTGGCCATTTATGCCTATTGCCCAAAATAAACAAGAATTCCAATTGAAAAGTTGAGATTAGTGGGCATAAAAACATCATGAATTCGTCACAATTAAATCAGTCTTTTGGTAAACCGGCTTGTTGATTTCGATAAGAACAGCACGACATATTATAATGAATTCTAAAATGTTTCTTTTTATTTGTGCATAAAGTAAGAGTTTCTTTATACAATTAAGTGCAACCACCAACACGCACAAAAGAAATTTGTTAATATCAAATTAAAGAAATTACGTCAAAAGAATTAATTACAATTCCCAGAAAAAAAAATTAAGATAGGAAAAGGAAAAGCAAATGATGCATCATCAATATGAGTGAAAAATAAACACATACACACAAGTAGTAAAGATAGTTGGTCGAACATAGTGACATAGTTCTATGTGGTTTTTCTTAACGCACATATTCAAATATGTATATGTGCGAAATTTATGCGTGCAGATAAGGTTGAAACTCATTGGCTTCATACTGTGCATCATCATTCTGATTATCATCACTTCCAAGCAGTTGCTGTGCATCAGAAACGAGGCCATCAAGGCCACCGTCGACGGGCTTAAGTTGTGCGGCACAAGCAGTGTCATAAGCGGAAGTTAAAGTTACAAGACACTTGCCAAACTTAGGTGACTGATCAGTGAGATCACCGTCCTCAACCTCGAAAATAAAATCAACATGACCAGACGGGTTGATCACCGCTTTGCCGAAATGAACTCTCTCTGGGCCACATGACAGGGTGACATATAAGTAAACTGCGTCGACCCACGGCTGGCTTCTGTGAGGCTGGTTGAAATTAGAGATCTGGCACTTAGATTAATCACCAAAAACATGTACTTGGGCTATTGGATTTTGATGAAAACCATTAGTAGTAGTAGTACCAGTACTAGTACTGAGGATGTCATTTTGCATGGACTGAGCTCATGCCAGCCAATTCTGATAAGCAACAATCCAAGGACTAGTACTGGGCTATTATAATATGCCATGTTGTGATCAATATTCTGGGACTATGACTCCAGGAATTATAATTACAAGTACTTGGCAAATGTTCGATGTTTTTGTTGCTTTCAAGGCTTTTGCAATAAAGCATCTATTTATAGGTTTCAATTAGGGACACAGTGGAGCACAAATTAGGCATAACTCTAGCGATGATCAACTGTTAATTAACATGTTTGTGCATACCACGTTATTGGATTTGGAAGATTAAAGATAGTTGCATTGTTGGCTTGTACACACGGACTAAAATCCTCTATCTAATTTTAGTTTCTAATCAATCATATATGATATGTCATTTAAAAGTTTAAAATAGTGTTTCATTAACTTTTACATATTTTTAATTAAATGATGTGTCATAATATGATTTGGTTGGATACCATTTGAAACACTAAAAATTAGATAGACAATATGAGTTGTGTATTTATATATCTCAATCTCCCAAAACATATGAATCTCAACAAAAGATCTTATAGCTAGCTAATTTATTTTACAAGGTGTGGAAAACTAATTTAAATAGCATGCATAAACGGATTTCTCGTGACATACGAGGATATATTCAATATACGTTGCCTCTGAGGTCTGCAGTGATAGCTATACACGTTTATGTTCATTCATGTATAAATATCATATACCACTATTTAAATGTTATAAGTATACGTACGTATTTCACGTTCAAAGTGAAACAAAAGTTTCAAAACTAATAAGTAATTGCTGATTTATATTAATTTGTCATATGCAATTTTTAACAGCCGTAGATCATAAAGTTCATATATTCTTAATTTTCTTGAAAACTCAAAATTAAAGATCCAAATTAATTTATTTCTATAAGATTTTTAAAAACGGAGAATAGCCATTTCAGATTTTGTTCACCTTGCCTCTAGCCTACTTAGGTTTTAGGTTATTGTTCTTGTTGTTGTTGTTGTCATTATTATTATTATTATTTGTTGAGAAATCATGTATTCAAAAATTTTTCTTTTTTATTCTTTTTTAATTTTCCATAAATTATGAAAATTGTTTTCTCAAATTAAATATATTTCATGCAGTCCTCTAAAATATTACCAAGCATAGGCAGAGCTATACGGACGAAGGTGGGCGGCCGTTCTTAGACTTTTTTCTTTCAATATTGCATATAAAATTTTATAAAAAAATTATATTCCGCCCCTTAAATTTATAATATGTTGCTCTCTTAAAATTATGTTCTGTCTTTGTATATGTCTTTATTTAATTCTTCTTGATAATATTAGAATACGTATTGCCTGTCGTAACTTTTTTTTTTTTTTTTTGGCTCCGCCCTTGTTACTAAGTCTCCCGTTTCTACATGTTCCTTTTGTTCTTCCTGATGTAGTATGATATCAGTTTTGTTGTCTCTCTTTTTAGTTGTCGTATCAGGAATAATTGAAGCTTTTTCTTATTTTATATCGTTCTCTATGAATGTTGTCGTTTACCTGAGTAATGCCGTTTTTATGTTCTGTCGTTTGTAGTGAGTTGTCATTTTATGTTAATTTCGTTTTCCTATTTCATGTTTAATCTATAGTTTGATTTTATTTTTCAATTGTATTGTCGCTTTTGAATTTTCTATACCAGATATAGATTTGTTATTGGAAATAACTGAAAAAATTTTTGAACACGATTTTGGTTAAATAACCATTTTTTAAAGGTTTTTTTAACTCTTTTTTTTTTTAATATTCCTAATAGCAATACTGTATCTGTTGAAGTAATTCCACTCAAAAACGACAATGAGCAGAGCTTTTTGTTGCACCCTCAACTAGATGTCGTTTCAGCCTTTGAGACAGTTGACTTCAAAACGCAGCGTTTTCTTTCAGCAAGGGTAAACCAAATAGTGACACATGGACAAGATGGCTTCACCGAACTTACCATCGTTTGGTCTTCTCTTGTTAGCTGTATATATTAAAGTTCATCATTTGTGTTCTGGGTAGAATACGAGCAGACACAATTCACTGTAAAAAGAGAAAAAGGAAGAACTGTGAGAGAGAGATAAAAAAAAGTGAGGTTTTGTAATACTGAGAAGAAGATTGAGAGTGCTTGGTAATTGAGAAAATCAGGGATATTGTAAACGTTGTCTCACTGGGTTTAGCACTAGGGTTCTCTGTAAACCTTGTCTCCATATTCAGTTCATGGGTGTGAGTCGTTGAAGTTGATTGTGAGTTGTGAGGGTGTAACAATCTCTGATAGTAAAGAGAGCTTTCTTTGTGAGAGAGCTCAAGAAGGACGCAGAACTTTATGTCTGAACCTCGGTGAAAATCTTCTCTCCTTGATTCTTGTTTCGTTCTTTTTTGCATTTCCATTTTCTGGTTTCATTCGGCAAACCAGTCCAACAGTATCGTTGTGCCAAATAGATTTTTCTTTCTTCCTTATTTTCCCCCTTATGTTTTGCGACTACTTATTTTTTCAATTACTATAATAAATTAGTTTTCTCTTGTCTTGAATTACTACACCTTCCCAAATTCATGTAAACGGTTTTTATTTTCTTTGCGTATACGAATTATTTATATATTAGGGTATTATACCCCTTCTAAAAAAATAAAATAAAGTAAAAAAAAGAGGTAATGTGACTGTATATCTGCTGTGTTAGTCAAGCTTTGAGAGATAATAAATTGGAGTAATAATAATCCTCATATTTGTACGTACCTAATATTGTACGTGCTTGCATATGTGTATAAAACCAGCGGGTTTTTTTTTTTTTTTTTGGACTGAAATAATATGTTGTTTTGTTTTTCAACATGCATGTATCCATATATCTTTCATAGACATGTATCCAAATTTCTGCCTATACGTATTATATTCTCAAATACACACAAGTTTTCCCATGTCTTTGTAAAGAAGCAATGGAATAGGAAAATTTGATTATATCTTCGGTATACTGTCCATATATATATATATATATATATATATATTATCACCACACATGCATATA
This sequence comes from Artocarpus heterophyllus, assembly GCA_025403435.1. Taxonomy (NCBI): domain Eukaryota; kingdom Viridiplantae; phylum Streptophyta; class Magnoliopsida; order Rosales; family Moraceae; genus Artocarpus; species Artocarpus heterophyllus. The sequence continues at coordinate 14,748,368 of CM046337.1, forward strand.
TAAAATTTTTTTAAAAAAAAAAATTAAGTAGTCCATTAGCAAAGGAAGCCTAGGGTATTGCTCCGGTGCTTCTGGGATAACAAACCAGTCATAAATTTATTAGACACACACACACATATGTATATACATATTGAAAAGTAAATAGACATATATAATCAGACTTTTTTATCATGAGTTAATTATTAGCAAAATAGAAGATATTACATTAACTCAAAAAGGGCTATTAAAGATCGCAAATATACTTTATCACAAATTATACAATAAGATAATAAAGCGTTACACAATGCATAACTAACTTGGAGAACAATAGTGCTATAACAATTTTTTTTCCCCTTAACTTTTGAGCATGTTCTCAATAGCGCCCTCATCATGGTTGCAACCATTTGAGCACTGAAGATGCGGTTTCATCTGTATCTGTAATTCCAAATCATTATTTATTATCTCATCATGTCCCTTAATGGAATATTCTTTAATGTCATCTGCTTCAGTGGTCATCTTCCCTTGTACTTGTTCCATCTCCTTACCCTTTCCCCATAAAACAGCATAGAGACCCGCAATGATGAAAGCAGATCCTAGAACACTACATCAAAATAACCACATATTAAATTTATATATATTTAGTCATTTAGTTAGTTGGAGTATAACAAAAAAAAATTATTTTCATCTTGTGGAATTATAAACCTACTACTTATAAAACTGTAGGCCTCACTTTAATATGTAGTGTATTTTTTAATTTGGTCTCACTGTTTTGTTAGTAAAGGAGTTATAACCTATACGATTAAATAAAATTGCTTGTATAACAAATAAAAACTAATCAACGTAATCCAATATATTATTGTGCTAGTCATGATGAATATGGTATTGGGTGCATTTTGGTTTTCAACAGACTACTCTGCATGCATAGAAAATGTGAGACAAACAATTGCAGAGTCACATAATACGGACCTTACCCCCGCCAATTTTTTAAAATATAGTAATAACCGAAATATATAACTATGTTCTTATTTAATAAAGATTATTTCTTTTTTTTTATAGTACTTCCACTGAAATTTTTTTTGGCTTTTTACCACTGATCAGGCAAAATGTTGGAGTTGTGATTATATATATTTTCAATCAACAATGAGAATGAACATATATTTAGCTTACAAGTTGTCAAAGTGAATATTATATGATATAATACTTACGTTCCAATATATATTTTTTCCTTAAGCAGCGCCCAACTGAGAATAGCCACAACAATGAGCAATAATGGGCTGAACACGGACACATAAAGAGGGCCTTTCCTCTGTATACTCCAAGAAGTGAGAAAAAATGCTACTGCCGAGCCCATAATTCCCTGAAAATCACTCAAAATCAGCATCATCGTAATTTGGATTGAGGAAAAAAAATTAGCATTTGGATTTCTTAAACAACAATTGAATTTAAACTTGCTAAAGACTTAGGCTTACATCTTAAAAAGGTCAGCCTGTTTAGTGGGGTGACTTAATGTTCATATAAGTTGTTTGTTTTTATGTTTTAATAATATAGGACTCAAGATTCTTTTACCCAGGGAGGGAGAAGAAAGAGAGAAGAATTACAGCGTAAAGAGAAGCAACAAGCCTTGTGTCATTCCGCAATGACCATGCAGAGACATCGTGCTCAAGGGCAAAGCCAAGGGCCCCACACTCCACGCTCGCCATCAAACACATCAATGCGGTGCTTGTGTAAGGAGCTGGAAACTTTTCACTCACGCCTGCCTGAAGAACAATCCCAACAAAAATCACGCATACATCACGGGAAACATAAAATTGCTAAGCCAAAAGTCCTAGAGAACTAAAATTATATTTCAAAATGCTAAAAATTTTAACGATGATTTTTAGTTTTGATATACTTACTTGGATAGTGCACCAGGCTGCCCAACCAACTGTACTTAAGATGATGAAAATAGGGCCTAAGAGAGGATTGGAGTTGGAGGTATTGGAAGTGGTACTTTCTCTAGCTTTCTGGAGATATGACCAATTGATGTTTGGCTCACCCAAACCTATTATCTTTCCCTGGTAGAAAGACAACATCATAGCTCCACCAACACAAAAAATTGTCCCCACTACTTTTGCAATCCCAGACTTCTTCCTTATTTCTGCTGACTCTTGTCTGTTGACGTACATAAATATGTAATTAACCAAATTATATCACATGATATAATTATTAGATTCAAATCCTCTCTCTAATTTTGATATTCTAAATAGTGTCTAATCAATCATATTATGACACGATATTTAGAAAGTTTGAAATAGTGTTTATTAACTTTTACATGCATTTCGTTAAATGACGTGTCATAATATAATTAGTTGGTCACCATTAGGACATCAAATATTGGACTGATGATTTAAGTTCATAATTATTATAAGATGTGGTGGTAAAATTTAACAAAGCTCAATTGAGTATACCTGAAAATGAATGCTAGGAGAAATGTGACTGCTGGAAGGATATTTGATAGGGCACTTGCAATTATTGCGCTTGAGTGTTTTAATCCCAGGAAGTAAAACACCTGGTTTGCGACAGCCCTGCATTTTTTCCCTCCAATTCATGAGCTCTAACTTTAAGTTGATTACGTGTTTCTTATCACAAAAGAAAAAAAAATAGGGTTATTAGTACTGTTAATCCTTGAAACTATGAGCATTGTGATACTTTGGTCTTTTGTTTTAGATGCATCACTCGTTGAACTTTTGATTTTAGCACTTTTGGTCTCCAACACTAAAACAGACAAATAAATTTTAAAAATTTAACAGAGGCAAGAGCATATATCCATCACATGATAACTTGAGATTTTGCAAAAATAGTTGAGTTGTGTGCAGAGTGTTATCTTCACAACTGTTAAAATCCTTTTTTTTGTCATTGAAAATTACAACATTTTGCATTCAAATATAGTTATTAGTGAAAATATTTTTAGTTATAGGTGACAGAGACGTGATTATATATGTTAATTTTTAAAGTACATTTTTTATCAATTTTAGTGCAATGACTAAAACCGTCAAAAATTAAAAGTTCAAAAAGTAATTTGCCAACATAAAAAGTACAAAAACTAAATCGCTGTAATACTCATGGCTCAGTTACTAATAATGCTAATAACCCAAAAAATTAAAAACTTCAAGTTCCAAGTTTAAATTTTAATTTTGAGTGTGGAACAAGGTTGAAAGACAGTTACCCGGTCAATGAACATAAGAAAATCTGGAACAGAATAGGCAATGTGATCTTGGCCATCGTGTTCCTGCCAAAAAAAGATAAGATTAATGTGCTTTTAAAATGAAAAGGATTTTTGTATTAATTACAAAAACTCTCACTCAATTATAAATCTTGTAATATTATGCTCTGAACTTCAATACACAACATTTGTTCCCTTTGAACTTCAAAACGTAACAAATATTCACCCGATCTATGAAATATTAACAAAAAAACTCATCAAATTATGATTTTGAGCAAAAATGAAATAATATTACATAAAACGGGATTATTGAATAGTTAGTGAATTATTAGACTATTATCTTACCCTAGTGTAGTCATATGAAAGTAAAAGAAGAGGTTATTTGTTTTAAAATTTTTAAAGAAGAGATTATTTGTTTTAAAATTTTTCAATTTACATATTATAATTGAAATTTTTAAATTATATCATTTTTTAAATTTAATAGCTTTATACATGATAGAGTTACTAAAATACTCCTATATTATTTACAAAATCTTAATTATACCAAGTTTTATTAAAAGTTCTAATAAATGGAGATTTTTTGTTAATATTTTATAGTTCAAGGGAGAAAAATATTTTAAAGTTGGGAGTATAGTGTTACAAAAATTATAGTTGAAGCAGAATTTTTGTAATCAATCCAAAATGAAAAAGTTGAAATTCGATGTTACTATAAACCAGTACCATTTGGTACTCAGTCATCTAGATACACGCAGCTAAAACTTGGACTTAACGCTAGCATATTAAGAAGAAAATGACAAACGCATATACCCATGACATGCACACCTAGTGCCTTCTCTAACTTTTTTTAGAAACAAACGGTTTGGTATACGTTACTCGAGGCACAAAGGACGGGAAAAGTTTCACATGCACGGCATGCCATTTTAGTGTTTTACACACACTGAGAAATATATATGTTCAAAAATGAAATGAAAAAAGAGAAGCCAAAACACATTACATAGACGTGAAAATTAATGGTCCATACGACCCAAATTAATTTCAGCAATTAATTGACCAAAAGAAACAATTTCAATCCTTAAAAAAAAACAAATTATAAGTTTCCATTTGGTAATTTTTCTTAAAGAAATCAATAGTTCCTTTTTCTTTCCTTTTTTTTTTTTTTTTTTTATCGTCAGGCGGTTTAGATAGTCTATGTAACTTCTTCTAAACCGAGTATTATTTTAGTAAAAAATGCACTACATGGCAAATTTATTAGAGTGAAGTTGAAATATAGCAATTTATTAAAATATTTTAAGAATAGCAAAATTATATAATAATTACTATAATGGTCTTCACATTTGTATTGCAAAATTATGGGATAGTTATTTTAATATTCCTTTTTATTCGGACATCATAGAAAATGTCACTTTTTCAAAACTAATTATAGTAAATATCAAGTTTTAAAAATATTTATAGTAAATGTCAAATTTATGATGTAAATAATTTATTTATCCCTTTGTTTATAGTATTAAAAATTCTTATTAACGCAATAAATGGATTTATGGTGTAACTAATGTATTTATCTCCTTGTTTATAATATAAACATTTCTTATTTACATAGTAAATAAATTATTTATATTGTAAATCTGGTGTTTACTACAAATATTTTTAAACTTGATATTTACTTCAAAAGGTTTCAAAAATTTGGCGTTTTCCTCATTCTCCCTTTTTTTTAAATTTTCACTATTTATCTGGTATTTTATTCATATGCAATTTTTCAACATAAGCAATAAAATTTTACTATGTACAATGTTTTCCTATGTTATACATATGGGAAATTACTAAATCAACCCTTTCAAAAAAATTACACTACAAAAAACTAGACTTTTAGTCATAATAGCTCTTAGTGAAATTTTTAATCTCAACATAATATACATTTAGCCATAAACTTTAGTGCAATTTTTTGTAGTAACTAAACTTTTAGTCACAGGACTTTTAATCATAGAAACACTTGGTAACTTAAACCCTATGACTAAAAGTTTTAGTCACAATAAAAACTAAATTTAAGTTTGTGACTAATTACACATTAGTCATATTTGTTGTGATTAAAAATTTTGCTAAAAATTGTCGCGATTTATAGTCCATTGTTTTTATAGTGTTACTAAATCAACTCTAAATCGATCACTATCAAAATAAAAGATAAAAATAAAACTCAAAATTGATCTGAGCAAGGATATGCTGGCTTTCGATCATTTCCTAGGAACTTCTAACTAATTACGTTTCAGGTTTCTAACTATATTTTTTAATGTGTGTAAAACCAGGACTTCAAAGTAGAAAAATTAACTAAGGTTGTCCACGTGTCTCATGGCTAGCTCCACAATTAGTGCTTTTCTTGATAGCTTGATCTTCTAATTCAAGATGCAACCATTACCTAGGGCTCTGCCTAGTTTCCTGCTTTTTTTCAGGGTTTCAGCAAGATATTAATTAAAATATAATTGAGTGAATATGACAAGCCACAAAAACTTGGTTGCTTTTATTACGGATTTACCTTTTCCGCGCAATCGAAGAAAAAGAATACGCATTCCCATTTCAAGAATGGAAAATGGAAGACTCGTTAACATCAATTTATTTAGCAGTAGACACAAAAAAAAAAAAAAAAAAAACATTTTTCTTTTATTATAATCAGTTTGTGAAATTATTCATGGAAACCAAAATGGCTCCCATTTTAGTGAGATAAAAAATTTCTCCTATTTCTTAACAGAAATCATCAAAAATTTGTGGACTCTTAAACTTCAAAGCAATGCCACATAATCTACTCTTTCACTTTAACAGAAATCTTGTTATCGTGTTTATATGTATGTATTTATGTATATATACAAATATCTGTACACACATTTAATTTAACAGAAATCATTAATCTACGTCTTCAAAGCAAACATAACAATCATACCATGGGCTTGTTACCAATTCGGTAAATACACTAGTGAAAACTATGTCTTTATTTTATGTAAAAATAAACAACAAAAAAATGCAAACAAATGTCATACATTCTAACCCTTTGATGACTTAATATATATATATATATATGCCAAACTCAAAATATGTAATAAAAATAAATGCATGTACTCGAGAAAAAAGGGTGATCAAAACTTGTTCTTGACCATAAAGTTATGTATTGAAACATACCATTCCATTATGAAACTAAAGGGAGCAATGGCCACGGTCGCAAATATTTGCCGGTAAGCAACAAGAACCAGAGGGTTCATTCCCGATTCCAACGCAACCTTGGACGTAATGTTCATACCGGCATAGCACACTTGCACAAACACCATCACCAAGAATGGCATATAGTCACCCAACTTTGCCATGTTGTGTTGTACTTTTTTTTTACCTTTCAAGTACTATATGCCTTTTTGCTAGGTATATAGCTAAGAAAGAGAAAAAGGTCGGAAAAAAAAAAAGAAGAAAGAAGAAAAAGAGATGCTCTTTTAGCTAGAGATAAGATGTACAAGAGAAAAGACTACAAAGGAATGAAAAATGAAGGACATATATAGGCCCTGTTTTACGGTGCTTCTTCAAAATTGTTTTTAACTTTTTAAGTTTAAAAGTTATTTATAAAAGCATTTGGTTGATCTATTAGAAGGACTTTTATTCTTCAAAAATGCTTCCTATCAAAACCTAAAAAAATAGCTTTTAAAAAAATATTTTTAAAATAGATTTAAAACTTATACTAAGGTATCAATAATACATTATAAGCTTAAATATAATGTTTTTGTAATTATTAAAAATAATTGAAATTATTTTGACCTATTAAAAATCTTTTAAAATATGGTTATAAATACTTACTAACAAGCTATAACTTTTTATTATTATTATTAACTAAAAACATAAACAAAAACGGTGACAAACGGGCCATAAACATGGCTGCTCAACAGAAAGTACTTAAAAGCGAATCTTGCATGAAAAAAGGGAGAAGGAAACCCGTGTAGGGAAAAAGGCTGATTTAATAATGATATTTTGCGTGCAACACTTGTGCTCTTGCATGAGCAAAAGGCCAAAACCGATTGCCACTACAACACTATAGGCGCTTTCAGTTTTGTCTTATGGCAATTTGTTTAAAGCTATCAAATTGCATTACTCCACGTCAGAAACTAAACGAAAAAAGGAACCTACTAATCTTTATGTGGGTCCAAAATCCCATCTGAGTCTTAAATTGCGCCGAAATCTTAAAAATTCTATTGGGTGAAATGAGTTGTGTGTTGCGGTTTGCGGCGAAGAGAAGCAAAACCCCAAAATTTCCCATTTTGTTATTTATTCCTTTTTTTCTATTTTACCTTGGAAAAAGAGTGGCCCTATCACTTTAAACTAGGGGTGAACAACGGACGTGTAGGTGGTTTTTGGACGGATACGGGGCGATTTTTTTAAGTGGCGGGTTGGCGATTAACCAACCCACAAACCGCCCATGGAGTGGCGGCGGTTTCGGTTTGGGGGCGGGCGAGTGTGGGCGGTGCGGGCGGGTTGGCGTGGGTTGGGTCTACACTAATGTACAATATAATTTTTGAGCTCTTTTTTATTAAAAAAAAGTGAAGAAATTTTGTAGAAAATATAAGACGATAATGTATGAAGCATTCTCAACAACAATCAAGTTTGACGCCTAAAGACAATAACCATATTCACAACAAATTAAGAAACATAATCATTCATTGCAACAAGAAACATCAACTATATATGAAGTGAGGAATAAAGTCAAGAATTCTTGTTCTTTCATAAAACCTGTTCATTGGGTTCGAAAATAACAGGATACTACAGATGAAATGATGAACAAAGTCAAATGTTCTTTTTCTTTTTAAAGAATGAGAAGTGGGAGAGGTTTAGATTAAGATTTTTTTTTTTTTTTTTTTTTAAGAATTAGGCGGGCGGGTTCGGGTTGAACCCGCCCCCTAAAATTTAAAACCGTACCCGCCCACCAACATATGTAGGCGGGCGGGTTGAACCCGCCAATGGACGGGTTGAACCCACATAGTCTTTTTTTTGGGCTGGCGGCCAGCGGTTGCGGGCGGCCGGTGGTTGCGGGGCGGTTTTTGTGCACCCCTACTTTAAACTGAAAAGTGCTTAACGACACCACTGATGTTAAACACCATTATTAATAAAAGATAGGTTTTATCCGTAGATCTCATACTATAAAATCCACATTTTATTAATAAATGATGTTTAACATCATCAATATCTTACAGGAATGCGCTTTTAAGCTATTAGCCAGCTTGCACTGAAAACATGAATGAAATGGACTTTTCATTTTGCCGTTAGCCAGCTTGTACTTTCTCACGTTTCATCAATGAATGCCCTTTCTTGGTAATATAAAATTTTATTTATTTGTCTTAACAACACTTTTCCTTCCTTGAATGTGCACATTTGTTGAGGTGTAGAATCTCACCGATATCTATGAAACGTTAAGGGGAAAAAAAATTTCAACATGCCTGGTGCTCTCTGGCAACAATTCATCATGATTCATCGTAAACTTTTGATTTGCATGAGGAAGCACCACGATTACCGTATAAAATTTTAGAGTTGACTAGGCATTCTTTTTAACCCAGGTTTGCTACTCGGAGGAGAAAAGTATACTTACCATTTGAGTTGTCGCCAAGGTGTAAAGAACTTTTAGGTATACGTTTTCAGATTGACAATTACATGACAATAGTCCCTTAAGGGAAAAGAGTAATCAAAAGTACTATAAGAATCGCTACTGAACATCACCTCCTTATTCTCCGTTTTTTTAGCTACCATGGTAATCTCCATGCAGTCGATCGAATCATAACAAATCATATAAATATTCCTTCAACACAACATAAGTCATCAAATGGATCTCGAAAATCCACCAAAGCACAAGAACAAGCGTCAAAAACTTTATCTAGCCGTTGTTTTGATGGGTCCAATAAAAAAAAAAAAAAAATTAGATTTCAGTTCTTTTTGTTCTCTCACAAAAGTTCAAATTTTTTAAAGTGTGAATTTAAATTTTCTATTCCACCCTTGAACCAAATGGGGCAATCTCAGTTATTCTTTTATTTTGCTTCTCTTCAAAAATTGCATGTGTTGGATTTGCACGGACTCGATGCATAGGCGATGATCATCTAGTCATGTCAAGTTACAGAATACAATTTTTGGGGGTACTCAAGACAAATGTCAATTAGAAACTATTGCAATAGATGCACAGCAGAAAGTGTTAATACCCAAAATAAGTATCATAATAGGTTACCGGCAATAACTCACCACCTATCTCAATGGTAGTGCTACTCATGACGATGTTGTTGAGGTAGTCTGTTGTGTTACCAAAAGTAGCCGGTTGCTACAGTATTACTAATAGCCGTCTAATGTGGTACCAGTTATAGTGTACCAAAAATTTAAGTAAAATCTAGATTCAAATCACAATCACATAAAAGAAAAAAATTGTTTCATAAAAATACCAACCATATGTTTAATTTATCTACATATTATACTAAAGTATTGGTCTTGTAGCCATATACGTCTGAAACATAAGATTTAAACTTCTGAAGCTAAAAACATTTTGTCCAACGAAAAATAATTGAATAAATTTACAATAGAAATCAAAATTACATCAAATAACCAAAAACAAATTGTTAAAGAAAAAGTTTAAAAATTTGAGAAATGAGGACCGAAATCCTCGTTTGCAAAAGTTGGAAACCGCAACTAAGCTGCGGGTGACGAGTCATTCAAGGTCGTCTCAAGCATTTTGAAGGCCTTGAGAAAAAAAAAATGGAGCCTTTTCTAAAAAAATAAAAACAATTCATACATGTAAGATTGAATAAAAAATTAAAGCTATTTTCAAAATCATTAATTGAATGGAGCATTTACCAAACGTTTAATAATTATTAAAAACAAAAAAGAGGTAGTTTGATATTTAAAGACTAGCCCTTTAACAGGCAATTGCACTAATCCAAAGTGAAGGAAAAGGATACTTCTACTTTAGGTTTCTCCCAAAAAAACGATATCTCCCAAAAAAAAAATCATTTTATTGTATAATTAAAGCAGGTATTAACTATTAGGAGATTTTTTTTAACTCTAATAATACTTAAGAATTAGGTTATATCATTAGGCTATATCGTTCCAAATAAATTATTGTGGATCTCCAATCTCTAAATTTTTTGGCTTTTATTTTTTTTTTATTTTATGAAACTTTAACGCATAATATTAAAGCGATAAGAACTTCAAAATATATATATATAATTTATTAGGATCTTGTTTTAAGATGGGGCGTTAGGTAATTGCTTGAATGGTCTAAGGTTGAACTAACTAATGAATCAATGTGAATCCAATACACCAACATCCGATTCCATCAGCGTGTCACGGAGGAAGAGGGAGGGGAAAGAAAGTGATAAACTAAGGAAAAAAGAACAGCGAAGGCAAGAGTGGACTCTGAGTTCGCAACTAGCACAAGCCTACGGTTGTGGGTGCACACCGACCGCAAGAGGCTAATGAAGAAGATTTATATTTTTCGAGGTAATGTAAAGTTAAAGGAAAAAAAATGTAAGATGTCCAAATAACAACATCCACGCCTAAACTGATAAACTATTTAAGCCGAAAAGGTTAAATACGTTGATAACTTATGAAGAGTTAAATCATAAATAATCCCTTAACCATCCCATCAAATAAGTGGAAGACTAATTAGACTAGTTAATTGTAAAACGTTATCTTGACACAATGTGATGTGTCTTCAATGAAATAAAAAGTCACTCATTCAATGGTATTTAACATTCATTTTGAGAAAGAAAAGAACTTTATGATTTTATGAGATGTTGGGACTTTGAGATGATGGTCTTAATGTTTCAATGTATAATATTGTTATTGGTTTGATGATAAGTTTGGTAATGTTTTTAAATTGTTCTTTCTTGTTTTCAATAACACAAAAATTAAAAATATTTTTAAAACACTGTTTGGTTAAATTTGTCGGAAATAAAAATGAAATTTTTTTAAAGTCTCAAAATTTGCTTAGATTTTGAAAACTAAAAAAAAAAAGTTGCAACTTTTTTTTCTGTTTGCTTAGATTTTCAACTTAACTTTATTATTATTTTTTTTTTTTTGTTTGCTCATTTCAGCCCCTCCTCCCACCTCATCCTCTCTTCGACGACCTCCAACGAGTCTTACCTAACCCCAACAACCCACCCCTCACCAGCGAAACCCAGCAACCCCAACCCCATCTCATCGACCCCCAACCCCAACAAATCTCACAGTGCACAACCCTGCCACCCATCACCAAGAGCTCTCACAGCCATTAATCTGTGCGAGAAGGCCATCGAGGGAAGCCGTTGGGCATGGGTCTAGCTCTGTTGTCATTGTCACATGGGCCGTCAAGGGAAGCCGTCAAGTGTGGGTCTGACTCTGTTATGGTCGTCATTGTGTGGACCGTCGATCTTCATGAGAGGGCCGTCGACAAAAGCATCAAGCATGGGGTTGTCTCAGTTGTCGTTGTCGTCGCATGGGCCGTCACTAGTATCTTGGCCTCATTGGGGCAAAGGAACAGGAAGCACAGGGCTGTCTTTCTCATCTAGCCTGCATATATAATTTGGGTTTTTTTCTGAGCAAATATACAATTTGGGTTTCATTAATTAATCATTAGTTTTTTTAAAATTAAATTTAGGTTTTACTTATATTAAATAATTTTTATTGAAAAAATATTTGTGCTTAGAATTAATAATTAGTTTTTTCAAATTAAATATGGGTTTGGCTTATATTAAATAATTTTTTTAAAAAAAATATTTGTATTTAAAAACATATCACTATACACAATCAAATATAATTTCAAAAATAATCATAGCATATTTCTCAAAACATTTTCATTTTTAAATTTTTTTAAAAACAAAAACCAAAATAAAAACACTACATTTGAGGGTGTTTGGTTTTATTTTAAAAAAGTATTTTTTGATTAAAATTTTGAAACCACCCAAAACAACAACATTTCTAAAACACCACCTAAAAGACCCAAAAATAAAAATAAAACAAAAAAACCCTGTTTTCAGAATTTTCTTTTATCTTCTCTCTCTCGTTCCCTCAACTGTCTCTCCTCCCAACAGACCCCGACAGGCACTCCCCCTCCGGCGGCACTGCCTCTCAACCCAGAAATCCGGCGGCACTGCTCGCCGGATTCCGTCATCTCCCAAACTGGAGTTCGTCCTTCACCTGTGAACCTAGCAACCACCAACCCACGTCATCCCGAGCGTTCCCAAAGGCGACCCACGCCGTCCCAAGCCACCCCCGACCATGCTATCTAGGCAAACTCAATGATCCACGCCGTTGTGATGAACCCATCAACCCACGTCGTTCGTCACCATCACCGTGCTTATCCATACCGAAGACGGAGGGAGATCGGAATGAGATAAGAGGTGGGGGCTGAAAGCAGTCAACGGTGGGGATGTGGCCGTCAAGGGTGGTCGTCGAGGGTTAGGGGTGAGCGGGGTAGGTGGGGGCGGCTGGGAATGGAGGATGGAGGTGCTGAGCGAGGAAGAGGATGAAATTCTCTTGCATTTTTTATTCCAATTATTAATATATTAATTAGTATTATATTAATTAATTAGTGTTATTAAAATTAAATTTGGTTTTGTTTATATTAATAATTCTTTTATTAAAAAATGTTTTATTTTTAAGAATATACCATTATATATAACCAAACACAATTTTAAAAACAGTTCTAGTATATTTTTTAAAACATTTTTATTTTCAAATTTTTTAAAAAAAAAAATTCATCTTAAAAGTACTACCAAATGATAAATTTTTTATTAAGAATTTCCAATCAATTTTTATCAGTGTGAAGCAAGATGCACATCAAAAATCTATAGAACCTCAAAATAAAGGAGAAGGATTACAAGAAACTTCTTGAGATTCAAAGCCTCAAGATTGAGTTAGCGAAAATTAAAGCTTAAAGATTTAAGAATCCAAGTAATTGATTGAAGAATCAAAGAAGAAATACATAAGACTTAATCTTTTAGGTTTATTTCTTATGCTTACTACACAATTGCATGGTTCAAGTACATAGTTTAAAAAAGGTTTTTATCATAAACGTTTTCAAAAATTATGTCAATTGAGTTTTTTTTTTTTTTTTTTTTTTATAGGTTATGTCTATTGAGTTTCTACAAACACTAGGAATTAAGACTATGCTAAAATAATTTCTTATAATTTTCAAGTCTTCTCAAAGGTTATTGTAAGGTTTTGGTGATCATAAAATGAACTATTTTTGGTTGATTCTAATTTGAAAAAGATTAAATTAAACGTTGAAAGGCTTTAGACTCACTCAATGTCTCTCAAAGGTTTTAAGGGTTGATAAACTTTGACTTGTGCAACGGACGAATGGAAACTAAAACAGTCACATCTTCTAGCTTCACAGCCTTTCAAGATTCATATAAATGATGTAATTCTGATTAAAAAAAAAAAAGTGAGATATAGCCGAGTTAGGTCAGTTGGACACAATGCAAAAATAGTTCGTAATGAAATTTATATGCTCCTTTATTTTGAATTTTTTGATATTATTTCAATGTAATTTAACATCTAAAAATACAGTAATACCTGTAAAAATAGTCTAGCATTGGAATTCCCTTCTGGCTCTTACGTCTTTTGCTTATTTTCTCCCTACTTGATCCTCCTTTTCTATTTCCTGACGCAAAATCGGTGATAGGTAAGCTATCACATCAAGGCATGCCGCTCATCATGATCTACCCTTAGTTACTCCACCATGGCTAATTAAATGTCAAATTTTTAGGCTTTTAACTATTGCTAATTGCTACGACTTGATATTTGGATAACAAAATCATTCTACAATATAATGTTGCAAGTATTTTGGGAGCAAATGGTTTGAATCAAATTTAATTAAAAATACTTTAGCATTTGAGAGTTTTATAATGTAGTTTATTTTTTTCAGACATTATAGTATATGAAAATTTTATACTGTAATAATAAAAAATTTAGGTTAAAACTTATAATATCAAACACCTTATGAATGTTAAACAGAAATAAAAACATTTTATCCCATGAATAGAAGATTCCCTTCTCTGATCTATGTAACTATCTCCTTGGTGAGCTTTCTCCATGGGGTGGGCGCTAGCCACTCTCTCTTTTCTGGTCACCAGTTGGAACAATTTCATTGCCACCTCGATAAACAAATAAACAATCGCTGTGAAAAAAGACATATGGATTAGAAAGGCCTGACTTGACTCTCTCCGTCCATGTAAAGTTTATGTTAATTTTGGAATTATTTTTAATTTTTTAATTATTTTGTATTTGGAATTATTTTTTGATTGTGTAAGTTTACCTTCAGAGGAAATGAATGAAAAAGGTAAAATAAAAAAGAAAAGTCCTTTCCTTTAGCCCTTTGACCCTTAGGTTCAAATGAAAGTTTAAATGTTTTTAGAAGGGAAAAATTATAGTAAAAAGTTTTGAAACAATTTATAGGATGTTTAGAGTATTAATTTGAATCAATGATTTGAACTCAAATAATGTAAAGTTTTTATATGTTAAACTATAAAATAAAAGTAAACTATTGTATAAAATTTTCACATATTTAATGTTTTAAACTAATTGATTTAAACCAATATTTGCAAACATCCGGTTAAATTTGTCAAACAAATAAATCTTTTTTTTAGTATATTTAAAGATATTGTTAGAACTTAAAATTAAAATTTAAATATAATAATATGTAAAAATTTTATATTATAATATATTTGTTACTAATATGTAAGAGATTTATAAGGTATTATTATTGGGAACAAACTTCATTGCTACTGTAAATAGATAGACAGTGTCTTTTACATTAAAAAAAGGCACGTAAATAATAAAATGGAATAACAGCGCTCAAAAAGAAAATTTTATTCGCACTCACTTGACATATATATTAAACAAAAAAAGAAAAAAAAAAGAAGAAGCAGATTTTGCTTAAAATATAAATTCAACTGGCCAACTGTCTCGCCCTTCCTTAACCTCAGAGCCTATATTCTTCTCTCTCTCATGGCTTCCTTCTCTCACTCTCTCTCTCTAACTCTCTCTCCATTGCTTCTTCTTCTTCTTTTCCTTTCGGTGTCTCACCCGGCGGTGTCGCACTGCAAGAACAGACCAATCATCTTCAACTTCGGAGATTCCAACTCGGACACGGGCGGACTCGTCGCCGGACTCGGCTTCCCCGTCAACCTCCCCAACGGCCGCTCTTTCTTCCGCCGTTCCACCGGCCGTTTGTCGGACGGACGCCTCACCATCGACTTTCTCTGTAAGTACTTTAATTCCACCCGCCAAAAATACCTTTTTCTTTCTAATTTTTCTTAATTTTCTTTTTTTAAATATTCGAAGAAATCAAGCCCAAAGGTTTTTTTTTTTTTTTTTTTGACCGAGCGGGTCAACAGACCCATCCCAAACGTTTATTTCAGTGAGTCTGTGTCGGCACATTGGACGGTGTTTTTTATTTGCATTTAAAAAAAATTCAAAATGTGTGTTGTTTTCCAAAATACGACGTCGTATAAATACGATGGGCTGAATTTGCGGGTCCCATATGACGTGAAATTGTTCTCAAATCTAGGTAGCTAGCAAGAAGTTAATCTAACTCAACAGAAAAAGTAGGGCCCACGCGTCTGTGCTTTCACTCTGCCTAGAGTTTCGGCCATCCCTGCAGTTATTATTCGTGTAGTAGTACTTCCTCAATTTACTTTTTTGCCCTTCTAGTTGTCTGAGAACGATATTAGTTAACTCATATGGTAGCGGAGTGGTGCATAAATGAACTAAAGAACAATTAAGAACGTTTGGCAACGTGTTAAAAAAAAATTATTTTAATTATTATAGTGTAAAGTAAAATTTATAGTAAAGTTGTTTTAATTTTAGTTTTAACTTTTTTTATCAAAGTACTCAATAATTCATTTGTCAACTGGCCCAGTTGGAAAATGATAAGGGCAGGACTAGTTAGAGAGAAATCCGAACGTTCAAATCTCGAGAACAATTAATATAGTATAAAAATGGTTATTTTAATTTTAGCACAAAGTGTCACATTTTTATTTTGATTCTCGTATATGAATACGGATTACAAACGGGTGTGTAGAAAAAGTTTTTCCTATTCAAAGAGTTAATAGTTTATAGGATTTTACAATATTGAGAGTTACAATAATGTTCTAGACAACAACAAAAATTCAACGTGGGAAAAGACATAGGAAAATGGCAAGCATTTGGATCTGTGATCTCCATTATAGGAGATGGCAGTGCATGTGTGTCCTCAAATCAATTTCATTTTATTGCTATATTTCAATGTTTCTGACAACGTGACTCATAGTGGGATCCAAAGTTTCTGTGCCATAATAGCATTTGATCTATGCTGTTCTATTTTTGTTCTTTTTATTATAAATTATACATTGCAGGCCAAAGTTTGAATACCAGCCTTTTGAGTCCATACCTAGACTCTTTAGCAGAGTCCAAGTTCACTAGGTGGGGCGAATTTTGCGGTGGTGGGGTCCTCAACCCTACCAAAATACGTACCCTTTTCTTTGAACATTCAGGTCATGCAATTCGTGCGCTTCAAATCTCGCACTCTTGAACTTGTTGCAGCAGGTAATTGATAATTTATTTTGTAGATTTTGTTTGGCGGGAATTCTTATGGTGGATAATGTAATTCTGTTTTGTCCATGAAGCATAGATGTTTTAACCGTCGGATTAGGATTCTGACCAAGAGATTTATGACTGTTTACGTATAAAATTTATAACATATGATACAGAACTACTTTTAATTTTAAATCAAAGCGTTAAAAGGTTAATCCGACGGACCGAATTACCCTATACTCTATAGGTAAAGCAAAATTGTCTTCTTTCTCATCAAAATTGCCTTATTTTTTCCTTTTCATATTTTACCTATCCACCATATAGGATTATAGACTGCAAACATACGATTTAAATCGACACCTTAATGTTGTGCAAAAAATTATGACGGTATCTAATCTCTTTCCATGCCCCGTTTGATTTAAATCGTGCACTAACAAATATTCAATAATCCAATTGATAATAGTTTTCTTTATATATATATATATATATATATATATATATGTATATAAGAACTAGCATCCGTTTAAAGCACTATTCTTTGTACTTTATGGATGAAAACGACAATTGAGACTGGACTGACACAGTGGCACACCGACTTTACACAGATTTTGAAAAGAGAACTTAAGATGTGTAGGTGAACTGATTGTTATGCTGAATTCTGTTTTAGGTTCGGCTCATAATTTGATCAATGATGACGGGTTTAGAAATGCACTTTACATTATTGACATTGGCCAAAACGACATTGCCGATTCATTTGCCAAAAACATGTCGTATGTGCAAGTTGTGAAGAGAATTCCATTAATAACAACAGAAATCAACAATGCGGTTGAGGTGAGTCAAGACACTGCATATGGCTTCATTCATCAATGTTTTTGCTGAAACTTTATGTCTCTGTTGGTGAATTTATAATGATATTAATATGACTACTAACTAAAATTAATAAGTTTGATACCCACTAGGGCTACACAATTTATATAATATTTATGGGCAGAGCCACATATATAATTAAGGATAAGCGGCAATCTCACTTGAATTTTGTCTTTTAATTTTACGTGAAAAATATGATGAAAGTTGCAGTTTGTCCTCCTTGATGTTTGCACCACCTCATAATAAATGAAATCTCTCACTTGATTTATATGTAAACATGATGAAATTTTTATTATGCGCTCCGCCTTGCCCCTTATGACTTATTTTTCTGACTTTGACCCTGCGGCATAAAAAATGCAGGCTTTGTATGACCAAGGTGGTAGGAACTTTTGGTTACACAACACAGGGCCGCTGGGTTGTCTCCCTCAGAAACTTGCATTGGTTGAAAACAAGGACCTAGATCAATATGGATGTATTTCAAGTTACAATGATGCGGCAAAGTTGTTCAATGAAGAACTACGCCGTGTAAGCCAAAAAATGAGATCTGTAATGAAGGATGCAAATATAGTTTATGTAGACATTTTCTCCATCAAGTTTGACCTTGTTGCCAACCATACCAAATATGGTAATTTCAGCCTACCCCAATTGAGCCAATATGATTTGAAACTCTATTTTAATGTCTATATTCATGTACAAATTCATTAAAAAAAAAATTGTTGCAGGTTTTTCAAGTCCACTAATGGCATGTTGTGGTTATGGAGGTCCTCCCTACAATTACAACATCCATTTCACATGTGGTCAGCCCGGCAACCAAGTTTGCGACGAGGGATCGCGGTTCGTAAGCTGGGATGGAATTCATTACACGGAGGCTGCAAATTTCATTGTGGCCTCAAAAATACTTTCCACGGAGTATTCAACGCCTCGCGTGAAATTTGATTTCTTTTGTAGCAGTTGATGTTTTGTTACTTTAGTACTTTGTTGTATTTGCAACCTACCTTTTGATCTGTTATTGCCAAGATCCAAAATGGACCCTATTGATAAGAGATTTTGTGTTTAGCTAAAATAGAAGTTCAGACAATCACATCACAGACGGACACTATTGTCGTAGTGATCCAAGATCGAAATCACATGGCTGTGTTTCCATGTTTTCCGGATTCGAAAACCATGGCCTGCGACGACGGATTGTGTTTTCTTGTGGCTGAGCTGTAACAGTCCAGGAGAGTGAAGGCCACATTCCTTGTAGAAGATGGGTATTTTTATTATTATTTTTTCTTCTTCTTTCACTTGGTAAGGGGAGGAGTGTTCATGGTTGGTTTGAAGAGCAGGACCATTAAGCAAACAAAACATATTTATCTATTTTTGGACGGTTTGAAATTTTTGTGAGAAATTAAGTCAATCTAAATTATGTATAATCAGTGTGGTTGGTTTGATTTAGTCGGTGATTTACATAATTAAGATAAATCTCCACATGTAAAAAGTTTGAGTCGATCTTATAAGATTAACTATTAATTTTTTAGAAAAACTATAAATTATTTCAAACTTTACCTAAATCACAAATAAAAAATTTACTTAAATTATAAAAACATAAATAACATTAAGCTATAAAAAAAGAAAACAGGTATCAAAAGAAAGAGAGAATTGATTCACTTCTCTTCAATTAAAAACGACATGTCGTCGTGTATTCGACGGTGTTAAAAACAACATTAAACCACATGTCGTTTGATCAGTTGCCGTTCAACTCCTTTACTTCGAATGAAAGACCACGTTTTCGCGCGTCTCTGCCGCCGGCGTTACTCTTCACTCCCACTCTCGAACTTCAAAAAAAAAGAAGAAAAAAAAAACTTTTCCTGAAATTTTATTTGATTGTTTGTTTTTCAAAAATGGGCATCAATAATATTTTCATTTTCCAGAATAAAATCCGAAGTACCCGGTTGCCGGCGTTTTATTACCCTCCGAGACATAAGTAAGCCAAACATACATACATACATATATACATACACATATATATGTGTGTGTGTGTGTATTGGAAAAGAAAAATGTTTCCTTGTAGAGTTTCTCGGCGGTCAATGCGTTTGTTTCATCTCTCGATCCGGTTATACTGCCATGGGGCCACAACTTCCTTCAATTCTCTTATTACGCGCTATTCACGTCTCGGCCAAATTCATAATGCCCGAAGGCTGTTCGATGAAATGCCCATGAGAAACGTTGCCTCTTGGAATTCCATTATTGCCGGATACTTTCAGAACAGTGAACCCTGGGAAGCCCAGAATCTGTTTGACAGAATGCCAGAAAGGGACATTGTTTCTTGGAACGCGTTGCTAACTGGGTTTGTTAAGAATGGAATGCTTAATGAAGCAAGGAGGGTGTTTGATTCGATGCCAGAGAGGAATGTGGTTTCATGGACTGCGATGGTAAGAGGGTATGTACAAGAGGGGATGATATCTGAGGCAGAGTCGCTCTTTCGGCAGATGCCTGAAAAGAATGTCGTATCGTGGACGGTGATGTTGGGCGGCCTAATACAAGAGAGACGTATTGATGATGCTCGTCTGCTTTTTGATGAAATGCCTGAGAAGGATGTGGTGGCGAGGACTAACATGATCAATGGGTATTGCCAGGAAGGCCGTTTGGCTGAGGCCAGGGAGATTTTCGATGAGATGCCGCGTAGAAATGTCATTTCTTGGACAACAATGATATGTGGATACACACAAAATCAGAGGGTAGATGTTGCTAGAAAGCTATTCGAAGTGATGCCAGAGAAAAATGAGGTGTCATGGACAGCAATGCTAATGGGGTACACTCAGTGTGGACGGATTCAAGAGGCTTCAGAGCTTTTTGATGCAATGCCAACAAAGCCAGTTATTGCTTGCAACGCAATGATTCTTGCGTTTGGCCAAAATGGGGAGGTAGATAAGGCAATGTGGTTATTTGATCAGATGCGAGAGAAGGATGAAGGAACATGGAGCGCAATGATCAAGGTGTATGAACGGAAAGGTTTTGAATTGCAAGCACTTGACTTATTTTCTTCCATGCAGAGGCAAGGAGTTAGGCCAAATTACCCAACTCTAATCAGTGTACTTTCCGTTTGTGCCAGCCTTGCGAGTCTTGACCATGGCAGAGAGATTCATGGTCAAATGGTGAGATCCCACTTTGATCATGACGTATATGTTGTTTCGGTATTGATTACCATGTATGTCAAATGTGGCAACCTGGTAAAAGCAAAACTGGTCTTTGATAGTTTTGCTCCAAAGGATGTAGTTATGTGGAACTCTATGATCACAGGTTATGCCCAACATGGTTTAGGAGAGGAAGCTTTACAAGTCTTTTGCAATATGTGTTCAGTGGGCTTGGCTCCTGATGATATTACCTTTATTGGTGTTCTTTCAGCATGTAGCTATACGGGAAAGGTCAAGGAAGGCCGTGAAATTTTCAAGGCAATGAAATGCAAATATCTTGTGGAGCCGAGAACTGAACACTATGCTTGCATGGTTGATCTTCTTGGTCGAGCAGGAGAGATAGATGAGGCAATGAATTTAATTGAAAAAATGCCAGTGGAAGCAGATGCTATTGTTTGGGGTTCATTACTCGGTGCTTGCAGAACCCACATGAGGTTGGACTTGGCAGAAGTTGCTGCAAAGAAACTTCTACTGCTTGAGCCTAATAATTCAGGGCCCTACATTTTGTTATCCAATATATATGCAACCAAAGGCAGATGGCGCGATGTCGCAGAGCTGAGGAACGACATGAGAGAAAGAAGCGTGAGCAAGTCACCTGGCTGTAGCTGGATTGAAGTCGAGAAAAAGGTCCATATGTTTACTGGAGGAGATAGCATAGGACATCCAGAACATCCCACGATCTTGAGAATATTAGAAAAACTAGGTGGATTACTAAGGGAAGCTGGATACTGTCCTGATGGTGCCTTTGTGCTACACGATGTGGACGAAGAAGAGAAAGTGCATAGCCTGCGTTATCACAGTGAGAGGCTGGCTGTGGCCTATGGACTGCTCAAGGTGCCAGAACCAATGCCTATTCGGGTGATGAAGAATCTTCGGGTTTGCGGTGATTGTCATTCCGCTATTAAATTAATTGCCAAAGTTACAGGGAGAGAGATAATTTTAAGGGATGCGAACAGATTTCATCATTTCAAGGATGGTTTGTGTTCTTGCAGAGACTATTGGTAACTTCCTCAATCTATCTAAGGCAGATTAATTTCAGTTCAGCAGTGCGTATAGCTGCCTTCTGGTTGGGTTCACTGTTTAAATTTAGCTCAGAACTTAACAAGACCCTTGTTTAACCATCTAAGCAACATGCAATCAATGCTGATACTGCAGTTGGACCGCATTTCCATAGTCTATCGTCCAGGCAATCGATCACTCATCTCTAATGCTCTGTCATTACGAAAACACTGAGCTTCCATGATGTACTGACGAGTTTTTAGGGCCTAGTGATGAAGGGTCTGAATGTTGAGCTGTGCTGAACTAGCATTGAAGCATGATCTTGTTGTAAAAGAGAATATGTGCGGAACTATGCGGCAATAACTTCTACTTTGGTTATATTAAGGTAAATTTTCAATTAGCATAAATAAGCTTTCGGTTCGAGTAACTTTTCCTTTAAGCTGTAACAAAGTAACGTGTTGTGCTACTTGTCCAGGTGATAATGTAATCCATGGAGAGTGGCTGAGATGGTACAAACTCATTCACCCCAAGGATTTTAAACGAAAAGCTTTCGCTGGATGTGAGTTGCGCTGAAAAAGAGGTCATCTTCAGGTCCTTGTTATTCTGATTTATTCAATTTTGTTTTGTAATAAAGAAAAGCCTCCTTTTTTCTGCTGGTTCCTAGCTTTCATTGAGCTAGCAACGGCCGTGCTCGAATGTATTCACATAGATGGCTACTGATTTAACGTGGTGGCCGAGTTAATGAGACAGTTCTGGAAAACTGACGTACAAGGTTGTTGGCGGTGAATAAAACTATTTCTTTCATTGACCTCTGATATTTTATTTCCTGCTGATGGAAAATTTTGCCTACTATTATGCGTGTTGATCGACATGAATAATAATGTTGTGTTTAGAAAATGCATCCAAGCCTAGCATAATTACATGTTGATTTCATGAAAAATCTATAGTAATAGTAATTAATAGTAGAAATAATAATAATAATAACAACAACAACCTTCAAGCAATTATTTATGGTAAAGATTGATATTTTAGTAACATATTCAGCAACATACTTGATATGAAGTTTGCAAGTTCTAAGATTGAAAGATATGTTTTAAGTTTCTACCTCCCCTTGATATATATTTACATTACACATTATAAGGATAGGTTAAGATCTAACCCTTTCTCTTCCCTTTCCTTTTCTTTCCCTTTGCTGATCTCCTCTTCAAACGAACACCTGATGCTTACATTGGAATTTCCATCCTTTTCCTGCCCTGCAAAGTCTTCCAATTTAAATACAGGTGTCCACACTGAACGACGGACCTTCACCTTCTTTCCATCCTTATCACCTGCCGCTAATTCACGCGAACAATTCGAGATCAAAGTCCGAGCTTCTCTTAACCTTTTAATGATCGCAAAGA
The DNA here is from genome assembly GCA_025403435.1 of Artocarpus heterophyllus. Classification (NCBI taxonomy): domain Eukaryota; kingdom Viridiplantae; phylum Streptophyta; class Magnoliopsida; order Rosales; family Moraceae; genus Artocarpus; species Artocarpus heterophyllus. The sequence continues at coordinate 14,771,536 of CM046337.1, forward strand.
ACTCCTCAATCTTTTCTTCTTCATCACGACATGTATGATCTTGCTGTACCTCGTCTTCAGGCATGGCCATCTTCCGTTTCCCGTCTCTTCCCATGTTTCGCGAAGTGTTTGTTTCACCACCCCTCAAACACAACTACTCTGAAATTTTTATTTTTGAGTTTGAATGTTAGATCATAATTATATGTTCCACATATTTGTGGAAGTGAACCCAAAACCACAGAAAAATCTGCCATCTTAGTGGGGTCAAATGTAGGCTGTCATTTCCTTAAATGTGGACCAATGAACATGTTTATGAGAACCAAAATTGGTGGTTTTTCTTTTCAGATCAAATGCTGGTACAATATTAGTGCTCTTACATTACTACAACTATCATTCCCTCTTCTGCTAATAGTCACTAAAACAGTTCTCTTCACTGCTTTCCTTTCCTTTCCCTTTCTCCTCATCTTTTCTTGATAAATGTTCCATTGCCGTTTTGGAACCATTGATGTGATGCTACGGTTACACCTACTAAAGAGATATTTCACCAATCCCGTGAATGTTACTTTTTCAAAAGTTAGTGTACATTGGTAATAAATTGGTAGTTTGATTGTGTCATTTTGTTGCGTCACCCATTTGATCTATTCCTTTCTTACCAATGGTTGTGTTTCTTTTTTTTTTTTTCTTTTTTTTATGTTTTGTCGTCGTATGGTGAAACTCTTTTTTTTTCTCTATTGGATAAAACTGTTGTTTTAACTGTTAAGTTGATTTTTTAACTGTGTGATCTGTGAATATTTATATTAAAAATTTATAACCCGAATCAATCATAGATCGAATTTTTAATTAAAAAGTCAATACTAAGGTTAATATAATGGTGGTGCAGAAAAAGAAGAATTATTACTATAAAATTTCTTTTGAATTATCTTGTGAAACTTTGTGAGGTCACTTCACATATAGTGCACACAACAATAATATACGGTGTCCATTAATTTATCTCAAATCAAGCTGTTGGTGATTACACCAGCGAAAAGATATGTCTCCACAATGTCATAATTTCACTTGAAAGGATTATTGAAAGAGATTTTTTTTAAAAAAAATTAATTGGTAAATTACCTCTCTTTTCATGATTTTTATTGAGTGTGAACGAGTTACTCAAGCATACAAAGTGATCATAAGATTATTTAACTCTTTCCCGAGCCATGAGACCTTGGCAATTACTGTTACTAATTTTTAATTCAATGCTCCTTTGAGATTAAAGTAATCTAAACTTCTCTTTTTGTTCCAAAATTCTGGATGATTATTTCCACGCAAAATTATGAGGTTTCATAGTTCCAATAGGCTTTCGCTGCACAAAAATAGATCTAAACATCTATGGCTGAATGGTTAAAATGCCTAACCCATAATTGACGAATTCGTAGGTTAAATTACTACAGGATCTAACGCAAGTGCTGCCTAAAGTTTTTAATTTTTATGCTCGTTAACTATCAGCAAAAACTTTTTTTTTTTTTAGAATAGCAAAAATATATATATAATTTACGCAACATGGTATTAGTTGCATAAATAGTGTTAGTTGCACCACAATTATTCTGAGTTGGCTAATTTACCAAAACGTTCAATATTGTTACACCATGGCAGTACTCTAGCTTGAGTTTCTTTTTTTTTTTTTTGGCTCAGACTCTATCTCGAATGTCTATTTCACTACGCTATGTATTTTTATATTTTTGCAGTGAACTACGTTACGTATATTTAGAACCAATAGTTGTGCTAACAATAATAGGCTAAATAAAAAAATTATATAAACCATCATATTTTTTTGTTAATAGATTTTTCAAGCACTATAAATTCTTGAATTATAAGCATCATACATTTTAATCGCTAACTTTTTTCTAGGATTATTAACACCAATTACCCTAGAACTTTGAGATCTGCTTCACTTTGCCCTCTAAACTTTAAAAATCATTATTTTACCCTCTCAACTTTTAAAAGTCCTCACTGTGTACCTTCTATCTCTTTTTTTGTTAAAAGAAAGGTAATTTGTGCTCATGTGATTTGCACATAGATCACTTTAAGGGCAAAAACAAGAATTTGGACCTCCTACCTCTTTCTTCATGTTTAGGGCTTATGGAGAATTTGTCTCCATATTTCCCTTTTTTGCTGTATCTTTGCTCACGGATGAGATAAGCACTTCTGAGCCTTTATGTTCTTTCATTAATTTTCTTTCCTCCCAATTTTGCTCAAAGGCTAAAGAGGGCATTGGTGCACCCTAACAATATGGACAATCATGACAGCAAATACAAGATGAAAGTAGTGTTAGAGAACAAAAAACAAACTAAACAACAATAAAACAATTTCGAAGAAATTTGCAAAAACAAAAAAAAAAAAAACTCTCTTTAAAGTTCCTATCAAGCCGTAAATGGTTTTCTCCAAGTTTCTCTTTTTTTTTTTTCACATAGAAAGGGAAAATAAAGTTGCAGACAAATTCTCCCCAAGCCCTAAATGTGAAGAAAGAAGAGACCCAACTTCTCATTTTGTCTTTAAAGTGACCTATATGCAAGTCACATAAGGACAAATTCTGTTTCTTTTAATAGGAAAAGAGATGGAAGGGACAAAGTTAAGACCTTTAAAAGTTAAGGGAGCAAAATGGTGATTTTTAAAGTTCAAGAGCCAAAATAGGGGAAACCTTAAAGTTCAAGGGTCATTGTTGTTAACAATCTTTTTTTTTTTTTTTTTGACAAGATTACTTCTAAAACTCTTATATATAGGCGTTAAAAGTGACGAGGAATTTTTTAAAATTTTGTAAAGATAATTATATCCCACAATATAATTACTAATGTTTTCCTAGAATAGTTATATTAAGAGCAAAATACTCTAGCTTTTAAGGGGTTTTAGCAATTGTAAAGAAAAGATTTTGCACGTGAGAAATGGAAGGAAAGAAAAATTAATGGAAGAAAAATATTTAAGAAATGAAAGATTGGAATGATAGAAAAAAAAAATAAATGTAGAGTGTTTAGGATAAGAGCTCAAATCAAGATGAAACTCAAATACAATAGCATGTGATAGCTTTACACTATTGTTGATGCCTAAGATCAACACAATACAACATGTGGGGGCACATGGTGGTCGGGTTCCTACTTAGCTCCACTTAGTCTGGTTGCATCTATAAGACAAGAGAAGGCCTCATAGGAAGGAGACACCGATATGGTGTCTGCCTGTGACACCCAAGAATTTTTAATACATTATATATACAATAATTAAGGATCATGTTAAATAATTTAAGTACAAATTTTGTAAGTTAAAGTTTATGCTCAATAATTTGTTAAATAATTTAAGAATATAAAAAGTGTCACAGGAATTATTGTTTAAATCCGATTTCTATGGTAAATTCCATAAAAGTAAAAACGAGACTTTTAAATATAAAAATCATGTCATAGTCTTAAAACAAGGAATGATGGATCTGAAAGTAAGCTAGAAAGATTAATTATTACAGAATGTGTTTAACAATTTTTAACGCAAAAATACAGTATAAGAAAAATACTATATGAAAAATATGAAATTATATAGTATAGAAGTTAAGCAGTGCAAAGATTATGCAACATGAGAATTTTTGCAGTGTAAGAAATATACATATAGAAATCATGCAGTATTAGAATAAAACAGTATAAAGATTATACTAATAAAGTAATGCAGTATTAGGAATTAGACTAATAAAGTTGTACAGTATAGAAATTATACTGCAAAGGTGAATGCAGTGTAAGAATTAGACTATATAAAGTTAAGCAGTATAGGAATTATACTGTGTGGTGGATGTAGATAAGTGTGGATGATGTGGCAATTTGTAGACCATGAAAAATAATATAAAAAAGAATACTGACAATATGGAAAAATATATCGATAATATAAGAAAAATACAATACAGTGTCAATTTGGACTATTAAAAAGATGACGTGGGAGCCACAAGGACAGCTCAAAGGTTGAAAAACTTCCACATCTTTCCTCTAAAAATCTAGTTTTGACAAGTGAAAAGGGGGCAAGTTTTCTTTGCAATTTAGTTCCTAGTATGGATCTATATATATACCAAGGGTGTTTTTGAAAAAATGTTGGTTTTGTTTCATCAAAATTGCTCCAATTTTCTCTTACCTAAAGGAAATCCACCACCTTACCTAAGAACTTCTCGCTCAAAATTTTTGATGATTTTATCCTCCAATCATTCTTAGAAGCAAACTCAAGTGCTTTGGTGGAGTTCAAGGAAGTTTCAAGGTGAAAATCTAAATTTTACCTTTTGTGTTTTAGGGTTTTTGTTCAAGTTTTGTAAGGGATTCTTATGGTATGATATGAACTTGATGTCAAGTGGTTTTGAAGTGCCAAAAAGAAATGACAAGCACTTTGGAATGGTTACATAAAGTTCTAGTCCTTGAGACTATGCTAAAGTTTGCATATTTTTATGCACATCAAGTGTTTGATGCAAGTTAAGGGCTAAAGCATATAAAAAAAAATTATGGCATGATTATGTTATGTAATTTATGGATGATGATGATGATGATGATGGATAGATGAAAGCTAGGGTTTATAGGAAAAAAAAAAAAGAAGAAGAAAGTGTAATAAACTTTGTCATAAACACAAAGTTTAAGCATTTAAGGTGTTTGATGAAATGATTTTAACCATGGCATGAAAAAAAAAAACCATATGGCATGATTATTTTATATGTTAAGTTCTTGAAAAAGTGTTTAAAATGTAATGACCAGGAAAAAAATTTATTAATAAAACATAATATTTAATTAGGTTTAATAACAAATTTACCTTAAAATTGTTATTTTTGTAAAAATTGTGACAATGTATAAATAAGCGGTATTAACTGGATATTTCACTATGAACGTGATGCAATATTGATATTAATAATACCGGTTTTATGAGTTTAAATACTTAAGAATTTGTAAATAATATCTATAAAATAAATTTTATATCACAATTAATTGTAAAATTATGATATACACTGATGGATAATTAAGGTATGAACGAGACATAAAGTCCACCAAAACCCTAACCCAGTATGAAAAGGAGGCCGAAGCAGTATAAATATACTGCTAAGTGAAAACGCAGATATAAAAAATGTTATGTTTGGCCTCCAAAAGTGAATGAAAGGTAAGTAAAATATTTTACACAATCTAGGGATATGAGGTTGCACTGATTTTACCACAGCAGTATAAGAAAAATACTGTTTGGTAAAAAATTATATAGTGTAAAATTTCTAGGGCCCACCTAGTGGACACCCATTAGAATTTCATTAGGCCACATGTCTTGAAAGGTGGCCTAATCAAATTGTGACACTTAGTAACCTAATAGATTACCATGTGAGTCACCTAAAGGGATAAGCATGCATTAAATGTGATTTTTTGCCAAAATTTTCCCATTTCCTTCTTCCTTAAGCCACGGCGCCATTGTTGGAGCTCTCTCAAAATTTTCTCAAAACCCAAACCTTTGCAAATTAGCCCCAAACAAGATCCAAGAAGAAAAGCTTAAAGGATTTTTATCAATTTTGAGGTAAGAAATCCAAACTTTTCTTGGATTTTCTTAAGAATTTCATGGTTTTAGAAGGGGATTTTGATAAGCATGTTTTTTTTTTTTTTTTTTGTGTAAATCATGCTTAGGAACCTCAAGGAAGCTCTTGAAAAATTTAAGTTCACAAATCTTTCTTTGGTAAGTTCAATTTGTTTTCAAATTTAAAGTTTATTTGCTTTAATGTTTAAGTGGTTGTTTTAAGAGGCATGTAATTCTTTTTATGTAAGTTATGATTTAATTTTCTTAATCTCACGGTTATGTGGAAGTTGTAGTTGAAATTGGGTTTGAAAATGAAAAAAATGGCATTTAGTAAAAAGTGATAGTTTTGTGAACTTTAAGGTAGTTTTGCAAAAAAAATGTGACTTGGGCATGAAAATGGTTTGGGTAAAGGTTGGATCTGCCTATACAGTGGCTGGAAGGTAGTTTTGAAATTGATTTTTACAAAAAAAAACCCAGGGACCAAATTGTAAGAAAAAGTCATTTCTCAACAGAATTAAAAAATGCCCAAAAACACCCCTGTGTAGTGAAAATTTTGAAAAAGTAAAAACACTAAAGTTGTAGATCTCAACGAAACAGTTAGACATTACAGACGGTTCGTCGAAAATCTCAACCGTTTGAGAGAAGTTAAGAAAAGTGTCATACTTACTCCTAACTCAAGAGGAGTTTAAGGATATAGTATCGTCTCGGTGTTACGAAGACCTAAGTGTGAAATGATACAAACACTTGGGCCCTAATAAGTGATAAGTTATGAAAAGAATAAAGAATGATCATAAGAAAGCAAAATTGAATCACGCATTGTATTGAATGTGCATATGCACTATATTGGGATTTACTAGGCGTAAGCTCATTAAGTATTTTATGTTGTACGTATTCTAAGAAGAAGGTTAAAATAATTTCATAGATGAGCTGCCAGAAAGATGAGTAATGTGCAGAATGGGTATGGATTCCGCCGCAGTATGTTTCCGCTATAGTATATTTTAAGTTATTTTAAAATGTGATATTTAGTAAATAGTATTGTAAAAGAAAGGTTGCTGACGTAAATATATGTATATGTTTGTATTCTGAAAGTTGTTAAAACCAGTATATATGAAATATTTATTAAAAAAAATTTCCTAAATTTTTGCCTATAAGTAAGTAAGAAAAAGGTTTATCACAGCCCGAAAAAGGCAAATTGTGACATAAAATAGGTAGAATAGGATAAAACCTATTAAAGTAAGATAAACCAACTTTTGACATAAAGAGTGTGTTTAAGGGCCATTTGAAAGATCTAAGTGTTTGATGCCCTTAGAGGACTGATAAGACTATAAAAGTGTAATTTTCCAAGACTTAAATCATTTATTTATGTTTTTATTTATTGTTAAATCCTCTAATTAATAGCATTTTATGTTAAATAATATTTTAGTGTCTTAGTGTAAAAATATGTTTAAATATGTGTTTTTAGTACCTTTTTATGCTTAATAATATTTTCGGTAATTTATAATCGTTTTTGTATGTAAAATATTAGTTTAGTTTGAAATAAATTAAAACCATAAAAATAATAAGTGGTAATTTTATCTTAAGTCTTAATGAGTTTGATAGTGTATTTTAAGTTTGTAAATAAGTTTTATAATATTTTTAGTAAATTCTAAAAATATTTCCATCTTAAAAATCATATTCGTGTCAAACTAAAAAAGGCTAGAATTGTAAAAGTTTGTAATTATTTTTGTATATTTTAATGTAAAATAAATATTTTTAGAATTATTGTAAATATAAGGGTTGTAAAATAAATAATTGTTTGTTTTATGTTTAGATTTGAATTTTAAAGCAAAAACAGAGCAAAACGGCACCAAACAAGCAAAATCGAAAAACAAATACCTCAAAAACACATAAAAATCCAAATTTTGAAAAGAATATGCCACGTGGTGCATTCTGACCGTTTGATCTAGTCGTCATTTGCCCAGGATCGTCAAAGTAGGTGCCACACATCATCGCTAGACAAAGCCGCCAGACAAGCCGAGTCCACCCACGTGGGAGAATCTGACGCAATGTCAAATCGTGTATGGGCAGTCACACTGCGTTCGTTTTCTTGGCCTTCGAATTTGTTTTACATTGATTGATCTAACGGTTCTCATCCTCTCAGCCTTTGGCCAACCTGGGCCCAATTTTCTTTGCTTTTCTTAGCCATTGGATTACATGATTAAAGGCTCATATCGCGCTGTTTTGAAGCTTGCAGTCGTCGTGAAGCAGGTATTTTGCGGCCAAATTCGCATATCAAGGTAGGGAATCTCGCGTGAAGAAAGAAACAAAAAATTAATCAAAAATGATAAAAGGCTAAATTGAGAACGAAAAATTCGATAAAAACAGTAGAAATATATTTAAAAAATTTTCCAAATAGTGGCCATAAGTAGCCGAAAAATATCAGGCTTCACAGTCCGGCTTCTACACCCCCCTCCTTCCTTTCTTTTTCCTCTGCTGCACCTTAAGCCCAACAATCTCCCTTTTTAGGAGAAGACGCTGTTAAAGCATTCCTCCAATCTCGTTAAAAATAATAAAATAATATCTAAATTTGTGTAAAAAGTCTAGTGAGATAAAAAAATGATCTTGCATATATAGTATTTTAGTATATTTTTTAACTCTATATTTGTATTGTAATGTTTATATTTTTATGGAATAAATTATATTTTCTATGTTTTTAGTAATATTGTTAATGTTATTATGCTGTCTATTTTTACATAAATTCAGTCATGCTTTCTTTTATATAATTTAATGCATAATTAATATTAATAATAATGAAATAATGCTTAATTTTATGGAATATCTTTAACTGCAATATGATTTGTTATGTTGTCGATTTTAGATATTTTATAAGACAAGGTTCTACTAAAATTAACATAAAAATTTATTGTATTAAAATATATTAATTTTGATTTGTTTTTATTTTTTCTATCTTAAAATTATGTTAATTATAATCGTAGTGACAGTAGTTATAATATTCATAGTTAATACACCAAATCATTAGTGAGAGATGATTATTTTGCTACTTTTTATACGAAAACTCTTACTCTATTATAGCTTGCTACATTGTTGCTTTAGGTTGACTTATAAAAATAGTAAATGTGCTTGCTATTAATTGAAAAATATATAATAAATCAAATACTTTAGATAATTATTATTTCAAGTTAAATTTCTATACAAGTTACAAAATATATGAGTGATTCACGAGACCTTACCTTGTTAGTTTTATGTTTTAAATTTTAAATCAAAAATCACAAAAATATTTCTTTTACTTTAAGCTTTATTTTGAAAAACCTCTTGTCTTTTTGGAAATTTATTTTTATCAATCTCCAAAGTAACAAATTTTACACCTCTCTGTAGATACGACAATCCCTTTCTATACTATAAACGTCTGCATTTAAAGAAACATTTTAGGTGATACATCAAGGACGAATCATTCTCTATGTTCAACATGAGATTTATTAAAAACATCGATTCCAACAATTTTTGTGAAGAAATTCTACTCGAATTCTGATTGGAGCAAGCCGAAAAATGTTGATTTCGGCTCTATGTTTTCAAAAACATCAGGAAGATGAATTATTTTAAGAAAATTTAAAACATAAAAGTTGTATATCATTGATACGGCTAAGATTTGAGGACGGTTGACAAAAATTCCATGCCGATTTTAAGTTATGAATTTACAAGATTTTAAACACAAAATTTCGTAAAAAGAAAAATGTTATGAAATGGTTTGAATTTGACTAAGGATCTTTTGTAAGTTTTAAGGAATGAAGGCATTTGAATTTGACTAAGGATCTTTTGTAAGTTTTATTCCTTGCAAAAAACTGGATGTTTTAGTATAAGATATGTATTTTTAGTCTAAGGAGTAAAAATGTTAAGATTTTTGTATTTCATACCAAAATTTTAAAACCGTGTGAAATAGGAATTTTCACTATGAAATGTTGGTTTTCTACACTGACATAGGCAATGAGTAACCACATATTTTAAGTTTGAAAAGATTAAGACTTTTTATCAAGTAAAGAATGAGAAAAAATACGTTAAGGACATAATCGCCAAGATTTTTATATTACATGCCAAAACTATAAAGTTTTGATAAAATAGATTTTATCGAAAGGAAAATAGGTGTTTTTTTTTCTAAAATGCTACGAGAACTAAATAAATATAAGTTTGATTTAAACGAAGTATGGAAGTTTTCAAAGACCCATTAAGGGTAAAATAGTTATTTTTAATAAAACTACTAAAATGGATCCTAAACCCTCTGAATTAGCGAAATTCCCTATGAAAAAAGTGATCTATAAATTTGACTAAGAAACGTTAGGTAAACCGATAAAAAATAAGGTTAACTATAAAAAATGAACATTCGGTGTTTAAGTTGTGTTATCGATCAAGTATATCAGTAATAAGAAAAGTAAGCTAATAGTCGGGTGTCATTGAAACATGACATAAAGCTGACTAATAAAAGGAAAAGGATAAAGTGAGAATGTTAAAACTCTGCTTATGTAAGTTTCAAACCTCACATATGGCATGAAAAAAGATGATTTTTAAATGCTTTTTGTATGTTTGAAGTACGTTTGCAGTTATTATTCATAATGTTTTAAAAGTTCAAGTTATCGTTTGGAACATATTTACATTTGCTATGGTTAATGTTTCAATGCTAAATTATAGCATATAGTATGTTTAGCATTGTGTATGCTCATTAATGTTTACAAGAAGGTAAATTAATGATGATAATTAAAGTATCGTACAGCCTCCCAGATATGAAGTATACAAGTTATATTAAAGTTATGACCTCGTTGTTCGATGGCCTTAAATCTTCTACAAGGGAAGCATTATGTTTATGATTTCATAATTGTTGATGTTGGTACGAAGACTTAAGCCCTCAAGATAAAGAAAGGATAAGAACGATGATAAGAAGTTTAAGTAAGTTATGAATGATAATAAGAAGTTCATAATTGGATGTTCATATGTAACGCCCCTATATGGGGGTTAACAGTTTTTAATGAGATAAAATAAAAATAAATAATAAAAGTAAAACCTTAAAAATAAAATTTGCCCGGGACTTAAATGAAAACTCTCAACTCAAAAATAAAAATATAAACGATAAATAAACCACAGTTTTAATGTAGCACCTTAAATTTAATAATATAAACTGTTGTCATCATCATTTTAACCCTCAACACATTGTAATACAGTCACAGAAAGTAACAATTGATGCTTACATTATCATGAAGAACATTCTCAACGATTGAAGCAGTCCCAATGTAATATAGCTACATCACTTCCTCAACTATATTTCTCGTAGCCACCTCACACTTAGTGAGTCCTGAAAAGATATAAACATAAGGGAATGAGCAACACTATGCTCAGTAGAGAAAGCCATTACTCACCTTTAGGTTTTTATCATTACCACATTAAAATCTGCATGGTTAGTAAGTCACATCATATTCCAGATTATGAGGTTTATTATGATCACATCTTATGGATACCGTAGTTAATCATTACCAAGTGTCATAATTACACATTTATACAAATATTACCAATCATCATTGTTCCTAGGTATCCATGTTAAATTGAGTATCACTCAACTCATCGAAACCCAAATGGGCGCACTTGATCACCCTATAAACATTCCAAGGGTGTTCCGGTGAGGGGACATCAAGCCCCGAGTCCTCACCAAATCGATTCCTGTACAGTGTGTTCTGGGACTTTCAACCCAAGGAAGCGTCATCACCTTCCCCCTATTTTACCTTTTTGGGTATTCATGCCCAAGGACGTAACCGTCGCCCTCTTCATGTCTTACAATTTCTCTATATTGAATCATTATTAAATAGAGTTAGTTTTCCTAACCATGCTTCTCAATTTATAACATGTGTAAATTCATTATGTTCCTCGCCGTACAATACAAGACGAGTCCATGTCATAGTTTCATATGTGATACTCATATAATATCAGTTCAACATAGATATATATATTGCGGCAAAACAATCAATTTTAATTCTATAAAAACCTCACAAAAATGAGTAATAGAATCCCTACCTTTCAAGCTTATCAACAGTCTCTTAATCCTGGAATCAATTAACGTTAGCTCCACACTCCCTTGATCTTGAACTCCAAGCAAAACAGATCTAGTTGTATCTCGCTGTATCTACGAAGCATCCTCTGTAGTGCTCCTCGAGCGACTATGAATGGCTAGGAATGCTTCCTGGAGATCATACATTCTTGAAAACGTCATTCTGGACTCCGATACTGCTGTTTGAATCGCCTCGATTCGCGTGCAGTCGGTACCAGATGATTTTCATCGGAGTGGAATTTGCTCAAACGGAGGTCACCATTGCATCCAGAGCATCGAAACGAGTCAGGAGGCGGTCTCGGATCTTCGATCGGAGGTCCGGATCACAAAATCCCATTTTGGCCTTTGACCGGCCGTTGACCGGCGTTGACCACCGTTGACCGGCGTTGACCGACTTTGACCGTCGTTGACCGGCGTCAATCGGGGTCCGTTGGTAGCTGGGCTCGGGCCTACCCCCCCTAAATCGACCCTTCTGAGTCCAATGGCGGGGTCAATTTCACCCAATTCTGCCTCTAACATAGCGGGTCGTGAAGTACAACGTCGGTAGAAATGGATGAGCTCCGATCTTGATTCTCCGACGATGGAAACCTGAAATTGGCTGAGGGCTTTTGCTACCCATCCTCCTATGAGCATTTCCCCTCATCCAATTTGAAGAAACGTGGCTGGGAAGAGCCAAAACGGAGGCTCCCGCGGCGGTTGACAGCGGCGTTGGCCTTTCTCCGGTGAAACCGGCTCCTTTCGTGCAATTGATCAAGGGGTTTTACTCCCCTTGATCCTCTGAACTCATTGGGAGGGGTGGTGTCAGTCACCTCCTCCGGCAAGGCGGAGTTCCACCATGGGGGCGGCGGTGCACGGCGGCAATAGGCGGGCAGAGCAATCCGGCGGTTGTTGAGCTGCCACCAAGGGTGAGTTTTGTTCCTCTCATCACGGTGGTCGTGTAGGAACAAGAATCACTTCGATCGAACGTCGGACGGCGAAGATATCTCGTCGGAAAGAAATGGGTTTTGCCGCCACTTTGGGCGGCGCGTGTGGTCTCCTCCGGCGGCGTTTTGGGCGGCGCGGCACCTCGTTGGACTCAGCTCGTCGAGAGCTTTCCATTGGTGCGGGAGGTGTCGAAAACGGATGCCAAAATCTCAAACGATCTTTGAGGAGAGAGAGAGAATTTTTTTAGAGAGAGAAAGTAGAGAGAGAGAGTTTCGAATTATGAGAGATTTTCTGATTTTTTTTATATATATACTAGGTAATTAATCTAATTACCTTAATACCCTTAGGAGAATAACGGGTGTCACAGCTCTACCCCCCTTAAAGAAATTTCGTCCTCGAAATTTCAATTCTAGTAATACTAGTAAAAATTATGATTCCAATTCCGAGTCTAAACCGTTAATGTTGTTTATCTTCCAAATTTAAGTTATCGTATCTCCACTTATTTACTTGCATAATAAATCTTACTCCTAAATCCCTCAATGAGAGTATTTCTGACAAGTTTCAACTTATAACACCGTATAATAGTCTAAGAATCTGATCAGGCATACATATTGACTATACCATGATTCCAGTCCTTCATTGTCCATGGACTGTGATTTACAATCACATTTAAGGAGATTGCTAGAGAAATTTTATATACTTCATCTTTAGGTTCCTTTCCCTTTTTAAGTAAGGAAAAGTCAAATATATTTGATTTCATACCTCAACTAATAAACTAAAACATAATCATAAAACATATATCACAAACACTTCTATTCAAAACCATACATTAAACTTATTCATAGAGATATTAAACGGAATCTCAGAGTTGCAAACATACCAGACATATTTTTCATTAAACAGCTATCCTCATGACACAAACATTCAACCCAAATAATATACTCATATTTCATATGAAATATCCCCATAACTGACTCTAGTACTTCCACATAATATTAACAGAATATTACACATTACAAACATGATACGGATACGTTTCGAGAGTACAAGGCACTCCGTATACCAGCTATCCATATCATGCATGCTTAGAGGATACAAAAACATCGATAAACAAAAGATCGGACCTTAAGAAGGATGCGTTTCGAGAGCATCAAGTACTCCGTATCCAGCCATCCCGGCATTAGGCTCAATGAATCTAAAAGATTGAACAACAACGTACCACAAGAAACACAGAATACAAGGCAAACGGTTATTCGTAACACACGAAATACGGACACACATGCCTACATGCCAAAGATTAAACAAAAAGATTACAGATGGAGATTCAAATCAATTGGCCGCTCCCGGCTTTCCCTTTCCCATTCAAGCTTGGATGTTGCAGTGTCGGATTCTGGATGTATGATTTGCATTTTATCTATCAATTCCTCAGCTGTTGAAGCAGTGACAAAGATTTGTCTCTCCGATTCTGTAGTGATGTTTTCTTCCACAGCGTAATCTAGAAATTTCAAAAGACAGTCATAAAAACCCTTTACGTTCAGCAGTCCCAAAGGTTTGGAATAAAAGCCCAACAATTGCCCACAAGCAACTATAAATATTTCCTCAAGAGTACCTAGACTACCAGGTAATGCTATAAAAGCATCAGAATTATAGATTATGTCTTTAAAATTTTTAGGGATACTCCTGACTCCTTCTCCCTTACCTATGGCTTCCTTACAAAGGTTTCCTTCAATTGGAATATGAGGCCAAATTCTTACATCAGTAGCGTCGCTAGACCTAGCTGCTAGTGCCATATTTACCATCATTTTTATACTACCACCCCCATAGATTATGTTAATCTTCTTGCGTGCTAGGACTTGCCCTAAATGATTTGCAGCTTCGAAATAAGCTTTATCTTTTCCAAGACTGGAACCACAAAAGACACAGACATTCTTTATTTTCTTCGTGGACTGGGAGGTAGACATATTTGGTTTATAGAAGTGGTTGCTTAATGTCTGCTCCACTTAGACTTCGGGTTCTACATGAGATTTTAAAGATGAGAAATATACAAAAAGGGCTAAAGAGATAGACGAGTAGGTAATGAAAAGGTAATCCAAAGATTTAAACAAAATCTTGTGCGGATAAGAAAGTAAGATAAGGTGATTGATAGTTTATAGAAAATCTGATTCACTTTTTGAAAAAGATTAGACTCTAATTGTATAACTTTTGACAATTGAGAACAATTCGACAGAAGACCCTCTTGACACAACTGTAGACTTTTTGACAAATATACACCAAGTCTAGAAATTTAATATAAACGACAAATACTGTAGAACTTTTTGAAATTTGAGACACAAATCTTGAAATATCCGGATAAGCTTTTCAAAATTCAAACATATTACTGTACCTATGTAACGTGTCTGATAAGATAATATATTTTATTATATATATATTTAAGAAAATCATAAATTAAATAAGATATTAACACTTACTGTATCAATCTAATAATCACAATTATTTCAAACACAAAAGCAAATATTCTGAGTAAAAGAAAAACACAAACTGTTGAACATCAGCTAAAACTGCTTCAAATAAGTAAAGACTAAATAACCTTTATAGAGCGATGACTTATTCCCCATCCAGTTTTCTTATGGCTTGGCAAACAGGATCTAGAAATACCATATTCCTGAGGCGTTGTCTTTCTGTATAAAATTTAGGCCAGGTTTAAAAATAGCTCCTTGAACATATCCACTAGGGTGACCGTGAAGAGGAGGATGGATGCTATCCAAGTTCTCCTTTGAAAGTCCATCCCTACAAAACCTTATTTTATCCTCTCTATTCGTAGACATATAACCAGGTGAAGTACATTTACCGTTACAATTTTGTCTTCCACATTTTTTACAAGTGACCACGATGGCACGAGCTCTTCTTTTCATTGCACTACGACTGGTACCTGTTCCTGGTAAACCGACATCTTGACTAAAGTCACTCGGACGGATTTTCCCCTCTATTAACATTCTCACATCACAAGGGATACCAAAACACATAAGAATCCACAACCGAGTAATTCTAGCCTTGTATTTCTTTCTAAGAATCTTTTGGGAGAATGATGGGAAATACTTTCTCAGGTGTTGGTACTTTGGGTCCATGATGAGATGAAAGAAGAGTAAATAGAAAGGAAAAATTAAGATAGTAAATTGCAGAATCCTAGAATTCCTTCTTCTTTTAGAGGAAAAGAAGAATTTTTAATGAAAAAGAAGAGGATTTGCGATTTAGAGAGAAAATAACAAATTGAGAGAGAAAAAGTGAACTCGGAGAAATAAGCTCCTATGCACAGTAAACGTATATGTAAACAATGATTAAACCACTGTATATGACACGTATAGAGACCACGTGGGAGAGACAGTGTGAATCAAACTGATTTAGGATTTGAACTAGGCCCAAATGTTCTAAGTTGAAAATGGTCAGGTTGTTTCGGGCCTTAACACATTTAGAACGAGTTAAATAACAAACATAAAATTGAAAACCAATTTGTATAAATCTTAAACCCAATTCAAAGTCCACTATAGATAAGTTAAGTATGAACAACAAATCTAATTTAACGACAATCAAGGATCTTCCTGAATGGTATTTAAAATCATTTCATAACAACATAATCTTCCAGCAACTCAAATAATTTTGTTTTAATCAAAACCTTATTGAACAATACATACACCCATATGTTATTCATAATACTTAACATCTATCAATGAATTCATCATCATTACTACCAAGGGTTTAGAATGCGACTAACCTTGAAATCAATACGATTTACGTCTTTCAACGTAGACCATATCAACGAACAAAGACACTTGATGTTACTACTTAAGAACATCTACAATCCCCACAATTCTACTTATACAATATATAATTTCCTCATATAACAAAACCTTAGGTAACCAAAAGATTCACTGATACACTTAAATACAATGTACGTAACAAAATATTCCAATTTTGAGATTCATGCATTCTAGACTTTACACAGTCTCAACAGACCAAAAGTCTAACATTTATCTCTCTCAAGATTCAATACCATGATTCCCAACTTATATCATATTCCTCAAATATATATAACTTTTAAGAAAAGACATTAACACTTATGTGCTCCATCGAATCCACACATAATCATTACTTAGGTTTGAATCAATTACGAAAAATTTGGCATATCTATGTCAAACTTTAAAATCAATAAATCAAGCCTTATATTTCTTATTGTTTTTCACGAGACAAAAGGCTTTTAAATCCTCGTATCTATACGAATTTCTCATCGTTTATACGAATTAGATATGCTTATAGATCCAAATATTATACGAATCTCTCATAAGCATTCTACTTATAAACTCATTCCATATAATTATCATTCCCTTATAACTATTAATACTTTCCTTCTATATAATTATTGTACTCATATAACTATTGATATTTTCATTCTATGGCCTTTCCATGTTACATCCTTTTAGACTGTATAAATCAATGTGAAGGTTCATTTTGATGATGACAATGAAAATTCAGCTTCAAAACCATCTCAAAAATATATTTTTTAAAGTGGTGCTACACTCCCTAGGTTAACCGAACCTAGGCTCTGATACCAAAAATTCTATAACGCCCCTATATGGGGGTTAACAGTTTTTAATGAGATAAAATAAAAATAAATAATAAAAGTAAAACCTTAAAAATAAAATTTGCCCGGGACTTAAATGAAAACTCTCAACTCAAAAATAAAAATATAAACGATAAATAAACCACAGTTTTAATGTAGCACCTTAAATTTAATAATATAAACTGTTGTCATCATCATTTTAACCCTCAACACATTGTAATACAGTCACAGAAAGTAACAATTGATGCTTACATTATCATGAAGAACATTCTCAACGATTGAAGCAGTCCCAATGTAATATAGCTACATCACTTCCTCAACTATATTTCTCGTAGCCACCTCACACTTAGTGAGTCCTGAAAAGATATAAACATAAGGGAATGAGCAACACTATGCTCAGTAGAGAAAGCCATTACTCACCTTTAGGTTTTTATCATTACCACATTAAAATCTGCATGGTTAGTAAGTCACATCATATTCCAGATTATGAGGTTTATTATGATCACATCTTATGGATACCGTAGTTAATCATTACCAAGTGTCATAATTACACATTTATACAAATATTACCAATCATCATTGTTCCTAGGTATCCATGTTAAATTGAGTATCACTCAACTCATCGAAACCCAAATGGGCGCACTTGATCACCCTATAAACATTCCAAGGGTGTTCCGGTGAGGGGACATCAAGCCCCGAGTCCTCACCAAATCGATTCCTGTACAGTGTGTTCTGGGACTTTCAACCCAAGGAAGCGTCATCACCTTCCCCCTATTTTACCTTTTTGGGTATTCATGCCCAAGGACGTAACCGTCGCCCTCTTCATGTCTTACAATTTCTCTATATTGAATCATTATTAAATAGAGTTAGTTTTCCTAACCATGCTTCTCAATTTATAACATGTGTAAATTCATTATGTTCCTCGCCGTACAATACAAGACGAGTCCATGTCATAGTTTCATATGTGATAATCATATAATATCAGTTCAACATAGATATATATATTGCGGCAAAACATTCAATTTTAATTCTATAAAAACCTCACAAAAATGAGTAATAGAATCCCTACCTTTCAAGCTTATCAACAGTCTCTTAATCCTGGAATCAATTAACGTTAGCTCCATACTCCCTTGATCTTGAACTCCAAGCAAAACAGATCCAGTTGTATCTCGCTGTATCTACGAAGCATCCTCTGTAGTGCTCCTCGAGCGACTATGAATGGCTAGGAATGCTTCCTGGAGATCATACATTCTTGAAAACGTCATTCTGGACTCCGATACTGCTGTTCGAATCGCCTCGATTCGCGTGCAGTCGGTACCAGATGATTTTCATCGGAGTGGAATTTGCTCAAACGGAGGTCACCATTGCATTCAGAGCATCGAAACGAGTCAGGAGGCGGTCTCGGATCTTCGATCGGAGGTCCGGATCACAAAATCCCATTTTGGCCTTTGACCGGCCGTTGACCGGCGTTGACCACCGTTGACCGGCGTTGACCGACTTTGACCGTCGTTGACCGGCGTCAATCGGGGTCCGTTGATAGCTGGGCTCGGGCCTACCCCCCCTAAATCGACCCTTCTGAGTCCAATGGCGGGGTCAATTTCACCCAATTCTGCCTCTAACATAGCGGGTCGTGAAGTACAACGTCGGTAGAAATGGATGAGCTCCGATCTTGATTCTCCGACGATGGAAACCTGAAATTGGCTGAGGGCTTTTGCTACCCATCCTCCTATGAGCATTTCCCCTCATCCAATTTGAAGAAACGTGGCTGGGAAGAGCCAAAACGGAGGCTCCCGCGGCGGTTGACGGCGGCGTTGGCCTTTCTCCGGTGAAACCGGCTCCTTTCGTGCAATTGATCGAGGGGTTTTACTCCCCTTGATCCTCTGAACTCATTGGGAGGGGTGGTGTCAGTCACCTCCTCCGGCAAGGCGGAGTTCCACCATGGGGGCGGCGGTGCACGGCGGCAATAGGCGGGCAGAGCAATCCGGCGGTTGTTGAGCTGCCACCAAGGGTGGGTTTTGTTCCTCTCATCACGGTGGTCGTGTAGGAACAAGAATCACGTCGATCGGACGTCGGACGGCGAAGATATCTCGTCGGAAAGAAATGGGTTTTGCCGCCACTTTGGGCGGCGCGTGTGGTCTCCTCCGGCGGCGTTTTGGGCGGCGCGGCACCTCGTTGGACTCAGCTCGTCGAGAGCTTTCCATTGGTGCGGGAGGTGTCGAAAACGGATGCCGAAATCTCAAACGATCTTTGAGGAGAGAGAGAGAATTTTTTTAGAGAGAGAGAGTTTCGAATTATGAGAGATTTTCTGATTTTTTTTATATATATACTAGGTAATTAATCTAATTACCTTAATACCCTTAGGAGAATAACGGGTGTCACATCATATATGAGCATACATGAAACCATGCATTATGACCTTTTTAGCATTCCTTTCCATGATATGTTTATGAAAAACAATTTAAGAAATGTTTATCAAAAAAATTTTATGAAAAATGTTTACAAGAAAAGGTTTATGAAGAAAGTTTTATGATAAAGGTTTAAAAGCAATGTTTTACAATGAATGTTTTAATGTTTTATGAGATTATGTTTAAACTTACTGAGCAAAAGCTCATTACAAGTTTCTTTATGCAATAGATAGTCTTACAGGAAACTAGTATAATTGGTTAATAAGCTCAATGTTATGGTGTCAAATGCAAAGGTTAGGTATGGATACCGCTACGACAGTTTTCTGCTGCTTAAAGAATAAAGGTTTTCGTTGTTCTAAGAAAAGGTTTTTCGCTGGTTGAAATAGTGTTTTGAAAGTTTCTAAGAAGGTAAACATTTATGAGAATGTTTTTAAGAAATGTTTTACGAAAGACATTTAAAAGATATGTTTTACGAAATGTTTATGTTTTGAATAATTATAAAATTAAGGTTTAAGCTATGTTTAGTTTACATTGCAATGGATGTTGTAACAGATTCAAGTATGTTTTAAAGTATGTTATTAAAAAAAACTACCTAGTATTTTTCTTACTAGTAAATAAGATTAAATTATAGAAAATAATATTCAAGCAAGCTAAGTGACAGCCCGAAAAGGCAGGTTGTTACATTGCCAAAGACACTCTGATGCTCAAGTCAGTAGACTGATCGAAAAGCGCAAGGGACAAGACAGAGTTGGTTAGGGAAAAATGCTTGTCCCTTTATGGTAGAGTTTATGATCCTATTTATAGAGTCTAGCTTAGATTCAGGTGTAGATTAAGTTTGTCCTTGACCTAGATATATAGTTATACAGAACCCTTAGGCTGATTGATAAGTGTTAAGATCCCAACAATGGGGTATTCCTCAAAGGGTGAGTGTTGATCCAAGCATGGAAGTATCCTGGTCGGTTACTTATGCTTGGTCTACCATCTAATGGTCGACATTCTCTGCCTTGTCAGCCACTTGTTTTTAGCCTGGGTCAACCATTTTGCTATCGGCCTAGGTTAGCCATTTAATGTTCGATATTCTCAACCTTCTTCGCCACTTGTTCTCAACCTAAGTTAGCCATTTAATTCACGGCCTAGGTTGGCCATTTTATGTTCAACACTTTCAGCCTTCTTGGCCACTTGTTCTCGACCTAGGTCAGCCATTTAGTTCTCGATCTAGGGTCGGCCATTTAGTACTTAGACTCTTTGAGCATTTAGTTCTTAAGGTCGACCATTTAGTACTCAGCCTAAGGTTGACTATTTAGTTCTCAGCTTAAGGTCAACCGTTTAGTGCTCAGCCTCTTCTGCCATTTAGTACTTGGCCTTTTCGACCATTTAGTTCTCAGTCTGAGGTCGTTCGTTTAGTTCTTGACCAAAATTCAGCCATTTAGTACTTCTCTTTTTTCACTATTTAGTTCTCAACCTAAGGTAGGCTATTTAGTACACAGCCTAGGGTTGACAGTCTCATACTTGACCTCTTTGGCTACTTAGTTCTTGACATAAGGTAAACTGTTAGTACTCAGCCTAAGGTCGGACATTTAGTACTTGGCTTTTTTTGCTATTTAGTTCTTGGCTTGGAGTCTATCGTTTAGCACTCAACCTAAAAGTCGGCCATTTCATAGTTAGCCTATTTGGCCATTGAGTTCTCTACTTGAGGTCAGCCATTTGCAACTCAGCCTAAAGTCGACCATTAGTACTTGGCCTTTTCGGCCTTTTAGTTCTTAGCTTGAAGTTGGCCATTTTGTACTCAGCCTAAGGTCTGTTGTTTCGTACTTCACTTCTTTGGCCATTTAGTTCTCGACCTATTTGGTTTATAGAGGTCTGGATTTTTAGAGATGGTCTTTCCATCATGAAGAATTTCCCTACAACAACTGTATTTCACTTTTGCTTTATATTATTTAGGGTCGGCAATTTCGAACACGGCAAGATGACACGATACGAAAACGACACGAGATAAACAGGTTTGGACCGCACGTTTATTAATTGTGCTATAAATGGGTTGGCACAAATAACACAAAAATAAACAGGCTGGATTCGTGCTAACACGCTAAACACGCCTTAACACGTTTAATTAAACAGACTGCAAATGTGTTAACAGACACGACACAATCCGCCCATTTATAACACATTTAAACTTAAAAATAAAAATATTTGAAATATTTTTAGTAGGTTAGTATTAATTAAATATTGTGTTTTTGTTAATTTTCTCTATTGGCTTTTTTTAAAAAAAATTAATTTTTAGTTAATTGGGTCATAAACGTGTCATATGCGTGTTGTTATATGTCAACCCGTCACGACACGTTAAACAATCGTGTTAATCATGTCGTGTCATGTTTCACGTGTTATAGGCATGTCGTGTTCGTATTTGCATTTCTAGCACGTTTATTAATCATGTCATGTTCGTATTTGGGCTAAACGTGTCGTGTTGTAAACGTGCCGACATGAACACGGCACGAACATGATTATTGCCACCTCTATTATTATGGCATATGAGAACTTTACATTGTTTATAGTTTAAACTGAATGATGTGAATTCTTCTTCCAAATACGTTAGGGTGTTTGACAAATAAGTTTAAAATCAAAAAATGAGTTCAAATACTATAACAAGTAAGAGCTTTACATTACGTATGGCTTGAATCACAATTTTAAACTAGTTTACCACACACTATTTTTTCCAAAGTTGTTTGGTAGATAAAAAATAAAAAAATAAGATTTTGACAATTATTGTCTTATTCATCTACTTTATTATCTTACTTTGAAAACAAAGAAAACGAATATAGTGTTTAGTATGGTGGTTAGAACCATTAGTTAGAACGATAAACACTGTAGTATATGAGAGTTTTACACTGTAGCAACTTTTTTCTTTTTACTATCACATGTGAGAGTTTTAAACTATTCTTAACTGAAAAATTATTTAAAACCAACTTTGCCAAACAGGCTAAAAAAGTAACTTTTGTTATCATTGTTTGGCTTCAAATTTCCCACTCAAAAATTCATCCATTAACATTTATAAGAACCCACCACAACTTTTCTCCATCATATGTTTTCTCTTCCTTATCTTTTGTTCTTAACAAATAAGCCACATCATGTGGCTTTAGGTGTACTTTAACAATAATTTCACACCTAACTTTTTCACTTTCAAAGATAATAATAAGCAATTTTAGTATTATCCATCGAATCACCCCTCCCTCCCTCGCTTTCACTTTCCCTTACTTGCTTTCACTATCCTATTATGTCAAACATTGCACTAATGAAATTATATGTATAGAATTTCAAATTATCACGCAATATACACATGATTTTTTTGTTAAATTACGTAAACTCATCATCATACTATTGCAAAAAAAAAAACAAAAAACAAAAAACAAAAAACAAAACAAAAGTTGAAAGAGCATGCTGAAAAAGGGTTCATGAACTGACAAAGCCAATAATTCATTTATACAATTTGAAGGATATTATTTATTATTAGCTTACAAGTTTAGTTTAAAAAATTGCAGAGAGAAAATAGAAAGTGCCAAAAAAAAAAAAAAGATTCTGATCATTTCCTAAGCTTTTGTTCATCCATTGGTGTGCATCTGTTAGGATATCTTTCCATATTTACTTCATAACTCATAAGATATTTAAGTTTGATACTATTATGTCTCATTTTAAGGTCTTTGTCTGGTTAATAGACTGTGTGACGCTCAATTTGTGCCAGATTATTTATGTTCTATTGAAGGGTCTTGAGTCTCTACATTTGTGCCATAGGCGAAGAAGATGTGCAATGAGATACTTCATAGCCTCCCTTTTAGACTAAAAAAAAAAGTCTACATTTATGCCATAGGTGAAGAAGATGTGCAATGAGATACCTTATAACCTCCTTTTTAGACCAAAAAAAAAAAAAAATTGTTCCTTCTGCACTATGAACACTAGCCAGATGGAAGTGTCATTGTAATTAATTGTCGCACATTATATATATTTTTTATGAGAGACCTTTATGTATAATATTAGCTAAATTTCAATGAATGTGTCTGCTATAGAAAAATGTCAATGAGTACATAATAAAAGTATTGCTAGAACATTTACTTTAATCTTAATTTTTATATCATATGTTAAGCCGTTATTAATTTACTAGTAGATGAAATTTATTAATGCGTCAATCTTTAAAACGCGTACCAATAAAAACAGGGCAACTCATAAATTGGTATTAGAGTTGGCATCCTAATTTTTCAAATAATAATTCAACTATCTAACTCATGAAATGCGGTGCAATTAAGAACAAGGTGACTGCCTCTAGAATTAGTTCAAATAAGGGACACATGTAGTCAAAACACATTATTATGGTCAAAAGTCCAAAACCAAGAAATTTCAAGGGAAAGCAGCGTTTGATAACAACATATTTGACCTCCCCTCTAATTAATCTTAGTCCTTGATAATTAAAATTAAATCGACCATCTCTCTTACAAAGAAAGCTCAAGGTCTAAATTATTGTCATAGTTATTATCCTTACCTCCTTTATCATCTTCTTTCACTATATCCTCCTCTTCTACTACCTCCATTTGTGAAGCACCAGCATGGTGATCAAGTAATTGACTAGTACTTCCAAGTACAGAATCAGGAAGAGGAAGAGCACTAATCTTCTCGTGATCATCAAGAAAGTCTTCCGGTCGGAATGTCGGATTCCAAACCCCAATTTCCTTGCCAATAATGATCCGATAATTGTCGTCGTCGTCGTTGCCGCCGTCTTTTTTAATCTTTTCTTCTTTCTTCCGATCATCTATCAATCCCGAACTCCGAAGACGATCTCGGACCTCTCTTGTGCTCCTTATCAGAGCGAAGAATTCTTCCACTTTTGCTTCCTCTTCGTTATGATTTTCTTCTTTTTCTTCGGTTTCGTTCATTTTTCTCTTCTTTCTCTGACGATGATCATCTTCTTCCATGCTTTTCTTCTCCATGAGTGGAAATTTGAGAGAGATAGAGAGAATGTCTGTGTTTTGGCTAATTTGATGGAATACAATGGAAGATGAAGACTTTGAGAATTAAGAGTCTTTTCTTATTCCCATTGCTGCTTGACTGGAGAGTGGCTAGAGGGAGAGAAACGTGTAATTTTCACCATTTTTTTAAGTAAAGAAAAAGGCTATGATGTCAGAGAATATCATACGGCATCTGAGCATCCTCTGACTGACTCAAACCTAATATCTTATCGAAAAAGACTAAGTAATTGGTCTGTTCAGTCATTTTGGGTTTTTTTTTTTTTCTTTTTGTAACCAATAAGCAAAAAGTTTTTTCTAGTAGGACACTTATCCATAATACATATTTTTAAACCATTGAATTTAATTAAAATTATTTAACAGTCAAAAAACATATACTTAGGTTATTTTTTTATACCAACCAAGAAATTGTCATAAATAAAAGAAAAATCAGTATCGCTACAACTAGTACAAAATAAGTCATATTTACAAGTTTTATCATATAAAACTTTTTTTTTATTAATACGTGGCGTTGAACAAACCCTAACTTAGAGCTGAAGGTGTTAGTTGAGTCTAACTTAGAGAGTGTCATCATCCATGACGAAAGTCAAGTGAGGAATATTTTGTATTGACAATAATGCCCCACTCGGTGATGAAAAATTGCTATTTATGTGATTAAGTATTCATGTCAAGAATTTATTAATGTTTGTGATTTTTTAATTGACCATGTTAAAAAATGTGTCAACTCAAACACAATTTGCTTTATAAAACAATTACGATGGTGTTTGGGAAAGTTGTGGGAACAGCGGTGGGAACTATTTTTATTGTAACATTTGAGAGCTTTACACTATAGTAAATTTTTTTTATTGTTACTGTAGCATGTGAGAACTTTATACTGTTCATAACTGAGTTTGTAGTGGAAACCATTGCCTAAGTTATATAACGTTGAGAGATTGAACTGTTTTTTTTTTTCAAAAGTAAAAAAGGAGAGTAGAATTTGTCACTGACTAGCGAAATGTATGCTTTTACATCGAATCTGATGATAATAGAGTAATAAAGAATATTACGTACAACATATTATTAAAGAGTTAATTAAACATTAACAATGTTACTTTGGAGATTCAAGACTAGAGACATAACTAAACTATTTAATTAATTAGTGCATGTATATCATCATTTTTTTATTTTATTTTTTTATTTTTGGGTAGAAAGCTAGTGCATAAATAGTAAACAACTTTGGATACCTTTTTTAAAAACATGTCCATAACTTTTGTTCATTTTGATTTATGTCTTTTACTCTGTAAACTATTGATTTACAAAAGGTAGATTGTCAATTCGCTATTTTATAAATCTATGAACAAATTAAGTACATCCCTAGTAAGTCATTGATTTATAAACATAAGACTAATAAAAATTGTGAAATATTTTTTTATTACAAAAATAAGAGAAGCGTCAATATAGAAATTCATCGCAACTTGTTAATCACAATTATGCTTAACCCGACCTTAGTCAAGTTACATCACACACGGAGCCAATAAAGGCCAAGCCCCACCCAATCTTATATACGTTTAGGTTAAAAATTAATAAATAATTTTCAAAATGTCAATAGGTACATAAAAAGTGCAGTAAATAGTTTATCATGAATAATTAAAATTGAGAATAAAAAGATCAAAATATTATTAACTTTTTTTTCTTGTGGAAATATGAAAAAAGGGCCCAAAAAAAATTTCAATTGAAAAAATGTTCTCTTTTTTTTACTAAAAAATAGACTTTTTTGGATAAAAAAACTGTTCTAGTTTTTTTTTAAAAAAAATTATAATAGAAAAAAAAAAACCTCAACACGATAATAATTAAAAAAAAAACTAAAACAATTTTTTTTACTTAAAAAACTTTTTTTTTTGACGACAAAAAAAAAAAATACCGTTTATCTAAAAAAAGCTTTTTCTTAAACACTTTTCTCAAAATTCTCCTTCTTCCTCTCTATCTCTCTCTCCTCCCTTGCCCACACCGGCAGCAGTCGGTAAATACGGCGTTTCCCGATAACGCTGCATGACATCGCCGACGGAGTTGCAGAGGAGAGAGAAAAAGAAATAAAGGAAGTTGGACTTGCAGACGACGACGGCGTGAGATTCTCAATCGGAGCTGTACGTAGCGATTTCATTCGTCGTCACAGACTGAACTCACAGCCATGGCAGACTGAAGATGCAACTTTGTCCTCGCCGGCGGTGACGCGATCGTCGACATCAAAGACCTGGGCAGGTCAAAGTTCGGCCATGGTTGCTTCTCGTGAGCGCAAATATGGAGGAGAGAGAGAAAACAATGGAGAGAAAAAGAAGGAAAAAATGGAAAAAAAAATAAAGAAAAAGAAAAAATAAAGAAATAAATATCAAATTTGTTTGTTGGAAGGTATTTTTGGGGTTTTAATTGTTTTAAAAGCCTAATTTGTTTAAATATGTTATATACTTCATTTAAAAAAACTACTAACATAATTTATTAAATGAATAAAAATCTGCTATTTGTCACAATTTCTTTATATTTTATAGTCTTCATTAAAGACACAAGTATTTTTAAAAAAATTCTATTAAATTTTATTTTCATTTTTAATCCTCATTGCAAAAATTACTGATTCAGTCACTGTATTAGATTATGGTCATGTTAGACCTAAACCAATTACTGGATCAAAAATATCAATAATTAATGAATACTTTGTTGGTCAAGATCAACCGATTAAGACCCACAAACTTTGGCTCAAGTGGATGACCAGATTAATTGTTTACGTCAATGCCTAGAACGTAATGTTCTTGCACTGGCGGCTTTGTTCATTGAATGGCATATCTTAGGTCACCCTGGCTGCCCAAGTTTCCTCCCTTGTTTGTCCCATCTTTTTTTTTTTTTAAAGTCATGAATGGAATATAGCTTTGTGCTTTAAAATGTTAATTATTGAATTTTAAGCTTTTCTTTTAAGAACTAAATTTCAAGCTTTTTGGTTGTAAATCTTCTGACACTGTGGATTTCTGTGCAATCAAACGCATCGTTACAGAAAAGCTTTTAAGATTTTTTTTTTTTCGAGTGCAACATATCTTAGTTGTTATGATGAAGACTTTGAATATCCAAAAAAAATAGGATCATTTCCCTTTCACATCGCAATAATGATCACTGAAAGACACAAAAGTTGTAGTGACAGTTATCATTTTGCTAAAATTAATTATTGGTTATCGTTTTGCTAAAGTTAATTATTGTTTATTATTTTGCTAAAATTAATTATTGGTTTAAGGTTGAAGGGTCTTACAGTATCCATACTAACATGGAGCTCTATGTTTATCCTTGTCCAAAAAAATATATGTATATCAGTGAACAGGAATTTGGAAAAACTCTAACCACAGATGACTATTAGCCGAGCTTAATTTGTGTGGAAGTCATTGAAATTCATCTAAATTCTAAGAAATATCCGACCAACCATGCCGTTATAGGACCAAAATTGCAATGATTTTGTTCATGAGGGACCCAAATTCAAACGATTGAAGCCACTACCCTTTTTTCGTGTAATCTTAAGGATCGTAAAATTTAAGCAGAAACGTCACAAGTAGAGAAGTAACCAAGTTTTGTGGTTGTGTGCATTTACTAGTTTGGCCATTTTACATCCATAATCCAGAAGCCTCAAAATCAAACTACGGACATTTCTTATTTCTTTTTGGGGGAAGTCATTAGCATATTGCTTTTCAAAAACAACATACACGACAGAAAACATTGCTAGTCTTCTGCCCACCGAACCCCGTGTTTTGCCCACAAATAGTATGCTCCGACTGGACCTCTTCCCCCCAACTCATACAGCTCCGGGGAGATATTGTTCTTGTCAATCTCCTGAAGAACTGGACTTAGAACATTCCATGCAGCCGCAACCTCGTCACTTCTCATGAAGAGATGGTTGTCTCCATCAACGGTGTCGAGAAGAAGATGCTCGTATGAATCGGGTACATCTACATTGTACCTGCGAAGTTGACACAGAGCCAGATTACCACACACGTGGAAGGACTCAAAATAAAGCTTCGGAATTGTTGTGAAATGTATTGTTTCTGATGACTTCCTGTCTATCACAAGTGCTTACTTGTCCTTGTAAAGCAAATTAAGTTCTGGCGAATCCAAGTGCAACCCCAATCCTGGGATCTTATTGTTGACTCTAATGAGGATGGCTTCATCGGGAGCATCACGTAAAATCAGTTCGTTTGTTGCAAGGTCAATGTTGTGCCCCATACGTTCACGATAAATGTTTCCTGGCACGTGATGGAACTGTATACGTATCTCCACCCTGCATTGTGTTTCGATTCACAAGATTAAGAAGAGATTGTCCATTTTCTAAATTTGTTGTGGTCGAAACTATTTTTTGCCATTTATCATCACATTATTGTTATGAAATGTGGATGCTCAAAGATTAAGAACATTACCTATCTCGGCTCATCATTTTCTGTGAACATGAAATGACTGGTCAAATGTCTTTGTCACTACAACTAACACAAAGTAGTTGATATTCATCACCAGTGGTGATGATGATCGTCACAAGATATAAGGGTGCATATCCCTACCTGTTAATTGTGGTGATCATCACCACTAGTGAATGACTATCATTTTTCACAATTTTCTTGATTCATCTTCTCCAGAGTTTCTAGAAACATCACTCTACATTTCTTTCTTGATTTCTAGAAACGTATCAAAAAAGAAACTTACAAGCAAAAGCTTAGTTTCAACACACATTTATTTCTATAACAACTCCCACAATCGGATGAAAAAAAGGTGCATATGCCTTCGGTGTATATTTCCATTCGAATAAAATATGGAATTAAGTGCAGTTGGGAGACCAAAAATTCTGACAATAAAGACCATTTATTAATAGAAAGGCATATAAGACATAGATTTGACCTGTGTTCGATGAGCCCTATTCCAGTTTTGACTAAGAAAGGCACACCATCCCACCGTGCATTGTCAATGTACATTGCAGCAGCGAAATACGTGGGTGTCAGACTGTTTGTATTGATATCAATCTTATCCTTTATACTTGCCTTATACTGGCCAAGAATGACATCACTAGGTTCCAATTTCCGAATCGACCTCAGAACCTTGACCTGGGAAAAAGAAAGCTTAGTAAAGTGTCTGCATGCCTTAAAACTGTGTGTGACAAGTATGCATACCTTTTCATTTCGAATATCTTCACCATCAAGAGTTATAGGCGGTTCCATGGCAAGCAATGCTATTGTTTGAAGTATATGGCTGTGTACTATGTCACGGATAATCCCATAACCATCAAAATACCTTCGTAAAAGGAAAAGAGTACCATGTTAGTTTACTGATCAATGTCCTTTTTTATTTAATCTTAGCCAACGCAGCGACATAGCAGCCAAGCACCTTGCAGCATGTGCACCAAAGTCCTCTGATAGAATGACCTGCAATACAATCCAGTCATACAGCATACTCTAACTATCTTGTTACTTGTATAAGGCATGCGTGTGTTGATTGAAATAAAAATTAAAAGAAATACCTGTACATTCCGTATATATTTGTAACTCCATAGTGGCTCAAACACTAGATTGGAAAATCTTAGAACCGTTAGATTTTCTATAAGGTTCCTTCCCAGGAGATGATCAATCCTGAAACAAGTTTCATAAATATTGTATGATATGGATCATTTTTATTAACTTATTCTTTTCCAACAAACTGTTAACGATGGATGATTCGAATGTTTTTTGTGTGCCATGTAATGACAGGAGTGTGATGTAGAAAGCAGAGACACCTGTATATTTGCTTCTCCTTAAACTTGGAAAGAAGGGACTGCGTCAACCGAAGAGATGATAACGCATCGAAGCCAAATGGCTTCTCAATTATAATACGGTTCCAGCCCTTCGATGTTTGGGCATTATCAGCAAGACAGGACGCAACATCTATAAGTGCTTCTTGTGGCACGGAGAGGTAAAAGATCCTGTTGGCTTCAGATTTTCCCTGAGATAAATACACTGTTGTTGGATCAATTATAAACAACTTCTAGCTTGTATGTTGGAACAGATATCATACAAAGAGAAAAGCTTCTTGATATGTTGAATTGTCTCATTTTACCTCAATTTGCTCCATCAGGGCGTTCAGCTTTGACATGCCTTCTCTATTACAGCAACCCCCATTAATGTAATATGTTCTACTCAGGAAAGCATCCATTTTGTCCCCACAGTTTTCTCTGGAAATTGTTCAAATTATGATGGTCAGGTGCCTTCATTATATAGAGAATCTAAGAAGCATATGCATAGATATAAGCATGCACTCTATTAAGCTCAAAAACAATTCTTTCAAAAGAAAAAGTTATGTGCCATCCATGACTCCAAATTGCACTTTTGGATCAGCTTTTGGACGTTTTAGTTAATATCTTCACACTGGTAATGCATAGCTCTTATGTGGACAATCAAAATCAAAACTTTATGTTTAATTGTTTATTGTCAAGTCATTGATCATATGAAAATTCATAAATTTACAAACTATCACTAAGATGCTCTCTCTCTACTAAGAATGAGGAACACGTCCCAATTTCTTGCAAGTATTCATGATGTGATTTACAAGAAAGACAGCCAAACATGTAGCATATACGGTTTCATACACGTTTTATGTAAAAGTTATATCCAAGACATTGAGGATTGCTATATTAAAATTTTGAAATACAAGATAAAATTAAAAAATCAGAGGTAATACAAGAATCATACTGATGATCAACACGGCAAGTCAAAGTTGAAGCTATTGTAGATCTCAGATCTTCATCTGTCAAATTTTTTCTTGAATAACCAAATATACCAATGTTCTGCAGCCAAGGACAGAAACTCAGAGAAGGGAACTTGTTCAATTCAAATCAAGATCTTTAATGTAATTTTGGCACATATAACAATATATCCATTTGATTAATCAATGAAACTGAGCATCACCTCCACTTTAGAATTCTGCTAGATGTTACAAATAATCATAACAACAAAAACTCATAAAAACAGAAAGGACAAAACGATTCCTGAAGAAATTATAAACACAAGATATCTGAAAATTATACCTAGAAAAACTGTGACAGAAAATTAGTCTTACCTCGGGAAGAAATCCACTGTAATACAGAGCAAACAGTGCCGGAAAAATCTTCTTCCTCGCCAACTCACCTGTAGCTCCGATGACAGCTATGCAGAGCGAAGGCCCACCAATGCCATCACCCGAAAACTGGTAGGCATGTGGTTGTGGCAGAGACATAGGAGATTCCAAAGAAGCCGACACTTCACAAAACCACCAAGTAAAGTATCAGACAAACAACATTCTTCAAGTTGTGAACTCACGACTATAATAGTTCCAAACATCATAATCTTACACACCCCGATTTGGAATTGGAACACATAAACATGATCTTGTAGCAATTTTTTTTCTTTAAATTCACATATGCTCTGTTATACCATTTTGGGTTGAATTTGGAAGAAATAAGATAATGTAATTAATTGAACTTGCAAAACAGGCATTCACTTTTGAAAAATAGACAAGAAGTAAGTGCTAACCATGACCCAACTTAATTGCGGTTCCATCGGAAACATGTTCTTCGAGCGATGAAGTTATTTTAGGACGAGTTGAAAAGTGGTCATTGTCTTCATTTTTCATACTCTTAAACTCATTTGATGGTGCAGGTTTTCTCTTGAGCTGACTTATGTTAAGGCTCTTAAGTATCCACAGCTTTAAGCCACAAAATCCTTGACAGAAATTGATAGCTCCTCCATGGAGCACAAGACGACCACTTGATCTGGGATCACAGTTGTTTGATGGAGCCTATATACGATCAAGCCCAAAATAATACATACAAAAAATGTTTAAAACTATTAGGAAAAGATATCATAGATAAGGATCATATTTCAAGTCCAAACCCAGTTTAAACACAAAATAGACATTAGACCCATTATTCAAGTAGATGAAAGTTTTCACAGAATCAACGTCAGTTAAGAAAAAGGGGAAAATTTTCCAATCAATATCAAAAAAAAAAAAACTTCTAGAGTTCTTTTTTTTATTTAAGAAACTAATTGATAAACTCAACCTACACATAATATCTTGGAAATTACCAGACCCATATGTTCTATTTGATCAAAGAACATGCATACCAAGTTCTTTCATTTCTCCGTGGCATAAAGAAAAACCCCATTTGAGGAAATTTATGAGAAACAACAAATAATATGTAGATACACTTGAAGACTAATGATCGGAAAACTAACCGGGAAGCTACGAGGAGAGAATCGGTGACCGTAAGGGAGAGAATAAACTGTTCCCGAAACCGAAAAAGTCGTCGACATTATTGGGTTTCTCCAGCTTACGAGTTTTGTTCGGGTTTTAAGGTGGTAAGGTTTTGTCAATGGCTGGGGTTTACCGTTTAGAGAGGGCGACTGTGAATAATTGTACTCTGTTTGCAAAATTATTCCATCATTTTTTTAATTTTAAACAACATAAAATTCTTACGTATTATAATAATACAATAAAAAAAATTACTATAACATAAAAATTTTTATATAATAAAACAAAAATAATTTTAACCAAAGATCTGCCTGCTTGACACCTTAATAGTTGTTTTGGGTGCAGCAGATAAATCTAGTGACTGGGTCGAGTGGAGTGAGGTCTAATTGTATTGTAAAAAACGGTTATGGTATAGTAATTTTTATGTGTAAGAAATATGAGAGCCGTTGATCAGACTAACTCATTCAATACAGCAAGTCAAGTCTTTGGACTTCATTTTCTGCGACTTGAAGCAAATGTTTTTGGTTTGTTGTGTGATCCGGCGATGAAAGGGTCGACACTTGGAGCGTATTTATTTGAGTATTTTTAAAACTTAATAGACTCAAATTTTAATTTGAGTATTATTTCTTTCAAAATTTAAATATTTTAAGTATCAAGAATTCAAGTTTTTAAAGTTTTAAGCCCCCTTTAAACTTTTGATACTCAGATATTTTTACTACAGTAAAAATCAAAATTCTCTCTTATATTTGAAGAAAAAAATCATAACTTCTTTATTTGATATTCAAATGAAGTGATTCTTTTTTATTGTACTCCTAATAAATAGAACAATAAATTAAGATCCATATTGTATATTTTTTAAAATCATTAACATTAAAATTTTATTAGATTTGTTAATAAATCAAAAAACTTCTTCACTATCTCTTCAAACACAAATTTCAATTTTATCCAATACTCATATTAAAACTTAAATGCACATCCAAACGTCAATTTGGATAACAATTCAAATCATTAACTCAAATCTTAATTCAAATCACATAACTTAAATCAAATCATTAATTCGAATCCATTTACCAATTAGACCCTTGATTTTGAAAATCAATCACTGACATTTGGGTGTTAGCCATGACACACTCTTTATGAGTATCATCGATTCAAAGGTTTAAATTTTGCTCCTGAAATAGAACATTCTTGGGAAATTGTGTTAGGGTATTTTGAAGTTTTTGTCTTAAAAAACATGTAAAAATATTTTTAAAAGCTCCCAAAATAATACCAAATAGGCCAGAGTTTTTGATTTTTGTAAAACTTTTTCCACCCATTTTTATTCTTTAGAGAGCGTTAACAACATTGTTTAGAAAATACCGTTTTAACTACTATAATTTAAAGCTTTCACATGTTACAGTGTAAAATAAAATCTAACCTCTCAAATATCCTTCCACATAGTTACCTCGTCGCTCAATTAACATGTTTTACATTTATTTTGTATGGGTTGATTGGAAATCCAAGGACCATCGAAACAATTTAGAAATCGGTATCATTATCTTGATGGCAGTATTAAAAAACAACAATTACATAAATAACTATTATTCATCATTATATATCTTCCTCTTTCTTAACAGCGGACATAAAAGTTTAATAAAAAAAATTAAAAATAAATAGTTTGAAGTATTATAATAATCTTTTTTCCTTTTTTTAAAATTCTCGTCTTCTCATGTCTCTAACACTATTTATTCTTTTATATTGTTCACTCCTATAATCTAGCCTGAGTTAGTTTGAAATAGAGGTGAACATCGATAGATTGGATGGGTTTTATGGATTTTGTAACCTATCCGATCAAAATTTGGGTGGGTTTCGAATCCTCCCAATAGGTGGGTTGATCAGATAAAGCATTAGAAATAAAAAAATTCAAACTAATAATTTAGCAAAATAATAAATACACCAAGAAAAAAAGTAAAATTTATCATATATTGGATGTTTAATAAAAGTCAAATACATAAGCCATAGTAACAAATAAAACATAATAAAAACTAAGAAAACATATATCTTTTTTGTAAATAAAAATCAATCACAATCAACATGTTATACAATTGTTAATCTTTAACTCCAAACACCTCCACTCAAACATTCTTTTTATCCGCAATATAAGATCCATCACCAACCATAAAACATAATAACTTTTCAAACAATTAATGTAAAACATTTATCTTACAAAGCAAGATATAATAAATGCATTACTTGGTGCTACTTCTTCGTATTCCTCCAAAGCTTGCATCTCATCCAGGTATTGTCTATGCTCCATAAGCTCCTTCTCCTCAGACATCAACCAATTCTTTGAACAAATCAAGCCTCTAACAATCAAAGTCTTTTTTTAATTTTTTAATTTTTATTTTTAAAGGATTGCGTAGTGTAGTGTGTAGTGCGTATTAGGAAATAGAAAGTAACAAAAAGTAGAAGTCTCTAACCAAAGAAAAATAAGTCTTTATAAATTATGTTACTATAAATAAAGGCTTTTTTTTAGTATAAGATTATATTAAAATTACAATGTATATAGTAAATATTTTATGTAGATTTTACATCGGGTGGGTTCAGATTTTTTTAGATTATAAAAAACTCAACCAAACCTACCCATGAAAAATCGAATTGAGTGTGTTAAGAAAAATTCTTATTCAAATTCGTTAAATTTAGATTATCTAGGATTTTATTGATAAGTTAAATTAGATTCCTCAGATTGTCCTTTTTTAAAAATGGTTTGTCGGATTTTGTTTTCACCCGTGGTTTGTGAGTTAATTATGGGCTCTTTACGAAAGTAGGGCGTGATATGGGCTTGTAGTGAAACCCAATCTCCCTTGTCCAAGCCCAACCAGGCCCGAAATTTCCAATCCATTAGCTTCGTCCCCTCCTGATTCTGGCATCCAGTGGGCGCACTGGGCAGGCCGCCCACAGCCAATGAAACAAAAAAGTCGGCTGCAA
The DNA here is from genome assembly GCA_025403435.1 of Artocarpus heterophyllus. Classification (NCBI taxonomy): domain Eukaryota; kingdom Viridiplantae; phylum Streptophyta; class Magnoliopsida; order Rosales; family Moraceae; genus Artocarpus; species Artocarpus heterophyllus. The sequence continues at coordinate 14,807,302 of CM046337.1, forward strand.
AGTGGAAACTCATAGTCAACCAACCACCACTTTTTTCTACCAAAACAATAATTGAAAATGTGAGGTAAAAACAAAACTAAGCAATTATTTTCAATAACCAAGGTCTGTCGCTGTCTCTTTGTGGCCCATCTAAGTTTACAAACAATACAAAACTAGGATAAAAGTGATACCAATGGGGATCTCAGTGGAAATGTATAATGACTTAGCTTTACTTTAATGAAATTAAGTTTCATCTTCAAATAAATAAATAAATCAATTAATCAATAAAAGTGATACATGAAATTTTTTATCCATTTTTAACAACTCCTTCTAATTTAGGGTTATTCATGGCATTTCTTCGGCGTTTGTTTTTGTCGATTTCGGTTCGGTCAGCTGGTGAGGCTAAAAACCAAACCAACTAAATCAAGGAAAACCTAATTACATTTTTGAGAATTTGTTTCGCACATGCAAATGCAAATCGCTATAATGTGTTGACGTTATCGCAATTAGAATTTCTCTAGAAATGGGTTGTGTATGGTCTTTTCATCCTCTCAAACATATCAGAATCAAATATACCAATTTTGCAACCAAAAGATTTGCTCCATGAAATCTATGATTTGTTAATACGGAATCAAAAAGAAAAGAAAAGTGTGACATTGATTTCGAAATCTGTAGCTACCTCACATGTCATACCAAATACCAAGAGGGTTATTGACAAACATTAGGGATCTTTTCTCTTCAATTTATTTAATGGCGCATAACAGAAAGGAGGGCTATGGGCTCTGAGGTTTAATTATAATATAGTAAGCAATGATTCCATAAAAAAAAAATGGTGAGCAATAAAAGACCAATCATTGGATAAAAGGACGGAGGAGATACACTTTCCACCATGGAAATTCCAATAAAGAATGTCGTTTAACGCCCAATGATGCCCAATGAGTGATGCATGCTATTATAGTATAGAAGCCCGAAAATAAAGTTCATAACTAAACCCAACAGCAATAATAAGGGGGGAAAAGGGATAAGTTTAAAATACCTATTTTGTTGGAAGTAAAAAGAAAAATTGTTCATTCTTTGTAATTAATTGACCAAATATCAACATTGGATAATATCAATTAACACTTTAATAAAGTTGATATTTAGTTAATATCATTTAGTGTTGCGGTTACAAACATAACCTAATAGTAAATCGTAAATTTACATTTGATTCGACCACAAAATAAAAGGTTCAAAGCTCACCTCAAGATATATATAAAAAAAAAAAAAAAAAAAAACTATCAAGTAGCAATGAAATAAAGTTAATGGGATTAATTGTTTGATGACCCATTGTATATTTATTGAGATCATGAATATTCTTTTTTATCTTTTTCTCCCCACTTTCTGTCTCCACCACATCGTGGAGACCATAGTGCAATAGGGCAATAATGATGACAATAGAAGCACAGTTAAAAAGTTGAGACATTTTTTAGGACATTTAAAAAAAAACCAAGGTTATTTTTTAAAAAGAAATAAGGACAATCTTTTTTTTTTTGGGTGCTAGGCACAAGTTACTACTCAATTTTAATTTTGACAAGTAATTATTTAAATTTAACAAAATAGTGCAAAGTTATTGAGGACAATCAAAACACGTCATATTACTTGTATGAAGAAATTTTCTTCTAAATTTTAATACCTTTTATCATTTAAGTGATAGTTTACAACATTATATTAAATTATAAAAATTAATTTGTCACCATAAAAATTTCACAAGCTGGCTTTATCAATTTTGTTGTTGTTGAAGATACACAAACATTAGTATCCTCCTAAAAAAAAAAAGAAAGAAAAAACACATAAAAGTTTATTTTTTTGGGCAAAACTTATAGTAGGATAAGTGTTTTGATCCTATCAATAAAGTCTATCATTTTAATCGTTGATATATGACTGAAAATAGTTATGTATCGAGCGTCGCAAATTTTTTTAAAGAAATTTTAAAAATGATATTTTAAAAAAACCAAGGTTGAAATTTTTATAAAAAGAAATAAGGATAGCTTCTCTTTTTTTTTTTTTTTTTGGTGTTAGGCACAGGTTACTACTCAATTTTATTTTGACAAATTATTACTTAAATTTAACAAAATAATGCATAGTTCTCGACTACAATCAAAACATGTCATATTACTTGTGTGAAAGCATTTCCTTCTAAGTTTTAATACCTTTTAGCATTTTGGTGATAGTCTACAACATTATATTAAATTTATAGAAATTAATTTATCACCATTAAAATTTCATATGATGACTACTGTGCATGATATCGACGACGCAAGGCCTAAAGGCGAGATTAAAAGAAAAAAGCCTAATCCGACCCATTGGTCCAAAAATGATAGAGGTTGAGATAACAAGTGGATCTCTCCCTGTGAGCATGGGGTCGAGCTTAAAATAAAGAGGGGCATTATGTCCCCGCCCTTTATTATTGTCTATTATTCCAAAAGCAATAGACAAGAGTAGATAAGATCAATAGTTAAGGTAGTGCATCTGAGTTCAAAGTCACTAGCACGAAACTCAACACATTCCCACCTGTAGAGATACCACGCTCAAACGGAATAGGTTGACATAGGACACGAGAATTCTTCTTCCATTAGCAATATTTTAATCGCTATTATTTTAATAATAGTAATATGATGTTGTATAAAACAAGAAATGAGGGAAAGGCAAGGGGCTTCCTTCCTCTTCCTCCGATTTTCAATTTCCTTACTACTATTCCTTTCAGAGAATTTTGTATAACTCAATCAATAAAGAAAAATCATAATGGATGTTGATGCTTACCGTGGTCCGACGTCGGATCAACACCCACGTGCGGCTGTGCACGGTCTGACCTCTCCTTAGATTCGCCTCTGCCCGGGCGTGCACACCTACAATAGGAGGGACGCTTCGGAGAAGATAGAAGGGTTAGTCAATAGACAAGGGCTCTCCGATGCTCAAGGCAGGTATTGCTCAGCAGAGGTCGGCAGCTAGTTAGGTGTGTAGAAGAAGTCTCTCTCTAGAATGCCATAAATGCATCTTATTTATAGGCCACCACTTGAATCGGGTGTAAGGTGGGTTTTGCTCACAATTCAGGTGTCACATCAAGGTGTGTCAGGCAATAGGTGATAAGTGTCGCGCCCATCGCCCAATGGGCTAGACTCTATCGGACGACAAAGTATCTGCCTTGTGTTGGCCTATAATGACGAGTAGCAGCTCGCTTGCGAGTAATGTTGGTCCGACCCGAACTACTGTACATTTCGAATGGCAGCCTTCTTAGGGCGAAGCCTTGGATGACTGAAAGGCACCTCGGGGGCCGATAGCAAGCTTTTTCGGTATTCTGCTGAGCTTATTAGTCGACCACCAAAGTTACTGTCCTCGATGATGGTGTCGAGCTCACCCTCAACAATAGACATAGTTAGGTGTGTAGAAGAAGTCTCTCTCTAGAATGCCATAAATGCATCCTATTTATAGGCCACCATTTGAATCGGGTGTAAGGTAGGTTTTGCCCACAATTCAGGTGTCACATCAAAGTGTGTCAGGTAGTAGGTGACAAGTGTCGCGCCCATCGTCCAATGGGCTGGACTCTATCGAACGGCAAAGTATCTGCCTTGTGTTGGCCTATAATGGCGAGTAGCAGCTCGCTTGCGAGTAATGTTGGTCCGACCCGAACTACTGTACATTCTAAGGTGGCAGTCTTCTAAGGGCGAAGCCTTGGATGACTGAAAGGCACCTCGAGGGCCGATAGCAAGCTTTTTCGGTATTCTGCTGAGCTTATTAGTCGACCATCAAAATTACTATCCTCGATAGTAGTGTCGAGCTCATCCTCAACAATAGACATAGCTCATTAAAAGTAAACTATTATAAAATCCTGGTGTCTTCGGTAAATTTAGAAACCTTTTGATTACTTTTATCTGTGAAAATCGTGGGTGATTTGTAAGGTTTATTATTGACCATTTTCCACCGTCAGCAATGACTTCATCAATTTTGTTGTTGTTGAAGGTACACAAACATTAGCATCCTACTTAAAAAAAAAAAAAAAAGAAAGAAAGAAAAGCCACATAAAAATTGATTTTTTTTTTAAGAAAAACTTATAGCGCAACGAGTGTTTTGATCCTATTGGTAAAGTCTATCATTTTAACTATTGATTTATGGCTGAAAATAATTATGAATCTAGCATCACAGATTTTTTACTTTGTACGATTTGGAATCAAAATGTGTCAAAATGTGTGTCCGTAAAACCTCCCTCTTTTTCAATTGAAAACACAAAAGCAAAATCCAATCTGGTTTACAGTAAACCTAATACTGCTGTTTGAAAATGACCCTGCACTACCAAGTTCTTTAATAATTACTCTTTCAGTCTATCTCTCTCTTATATAATCTGATTGGAATCTTCAACAGTCGTAGCCATCCTTTTGTAGATAAGATTGGTTGTTGAACCATTTTTTTTACTCTTTATTATTCTGAAGATCACAGGTATGCAAAAAGCTCTTGAGTTTTCTTTGTTATATTATTCGCACAGACCCACATGATTTAATTGCTCAACTCTTTGCTTTTCAAGGTTAGCTTTTTTCTGGGTTTTTTGACATATCTCGTCCTCTGATTCTTTGATCGATTTGATTCTGATCGAGCTTCAGTTTTCAGGTACTTCGGCTCAAAACCCAGTTCGAAATTTGGGTTTTTTGCCATACAAGTTACTTCTTTTGAGGCTCTAATTTCCCTTTTTTTTTTTTTTTTTCTGTCTGTGATTTGGGAACATATTATTCTCATCTTTGTATGACCTTCGTTTGTTTTTAGATGTATAGAGTTCTTTTTTTAATCATATAGATGTATAGAGTTCTTGTTGTAATTTCTTTTTAGTTTCCTTTTTTTTTAATCGGACTAAAAAGTCATAAGATTTTATACTTTTCTGAAAGAAGTATGGTTATGGATTGTTGTAGCATACCCTATAGTTTGACTTTTGATAGGTTGATTAATTTTGATTTGAAATTATTGATTTATTGTTCAAAATTCTGTCTTGTGACTCTTGTAGCTTTTGCTGATCTAATTGCTTATTGCAAGTGGAGTATAAGGAATATTACTATAAGCATGATTTCCATGCGAGGCTTTTACATAATTTGTTCAAACTTTGAAGCACCAACTCTTTTTAGATAAAGGGTTTCTGACTTTCTGCATAATCATTGAACAAAATGAGATTTTTGTTCTTTTTCAACGGAAAAGAATGAAACATGTGGGATATTCCGGTGATGTTATTTATTTAGCTTCTTATAGTTCTTCATGTCTGTTATGAATAGTTAGTGGTTTTTGTATCTTCTCAACTGCCTTTATATTGTTTGATGCAGGTACATAGATATTAGTTTGACTTTTGAAGCTAGAAAGCATTTTTCCAGCTCTATATCAATATCTAGTAAATGGGGTCTGAAGGGCCTCCTGCAGTTACAATTCATGTGACGGGGTTTAAGAAGTTCCATGGAGTTCCAGAGAACCCAACGGAGACGATTGTCGTTAACCTCAAAGATTACATGAAGAAAAAGGGTTCTCCCAAAGGTTTAACTCTTGGCAGTTGCAGCATTCTTGAGACTGCAGGACAAGGAGCACTTGACGCCCTAAACAACACCTTGAAATCTTCCAGAAGTACCAAGGGCTCCGAATCTTCAAATTCCGGGAGAGTTATCTGGGTCAGTTTTTCCCTTGCTTAGATCTCGTTTTGCAAATGTTACAATTTTACTCTTTCCTGAGTGCCCCTATTTTCCTTTGTCTTTCGAATTGTTTGAATGGAAAAGATTAACTAATAACTAGTAGATAGCACTATTGGGATCAATACCTTTGTTTAGAAATCGCAATGGCTATCAGCGAAGTAAATGGTTGATATACTTGAGAAACCTTCTCTTGTTGTAGCAATTGTAGTTGCAAATGATGAATACTTGTTTAATAAGCTGTAGTTAGTTTTAACAAAGCTCACAATTTGTTGTACTAAATAAAGAACCCCTCTATTCTGTTAGAAGTTTAGGAAGATGGAATTTGCAGATTGGAAAAAAGTATTTGCTAATGTTCAAATCATGGTCGTGCACCAATGATTACAGATTATTAGATGTTTTACTGGATTTTGTTTTGGACTCTCATTCTGTTATCAGAACCGTTTCCGAGGAATGCCCCCTCGATGACCGTTAGTTAGTATCATTGTACTCCATTGTATTGTGTGTGCGCTCGTCGTATTTGATATACACTCTAAATTCTGGTTAATTTTATTTTGTTCAGCTACACTTTGGAGTTAATAGTGGTGCAACAAGGTTTGCTCTTGAGCATCAAGCTGTCAATGAAGCAACTTTCCGTTGCCCCGATGAGATGGGATGGAAACCTCAGGTCTGTCATGGACCCTAAGTTTTTACTTTTGTTTTGCTTCTACGGCATGCGACTTTGAGTTTACTTGATCCATACTCTTCTCATTAATGTTCAACTTTTCTGCAGAAAGTTCCAATAATTCCTGCAGATGGTGGAATTACGCACAAAAGAGAGGTAGAATGAGCTGTCATAATTCTATGTTTGCTTTATTATCTAAATTTACAATTTTCATTAGACCCTGTACAAATGTTAGAACTTATTTTTTTGGCTCCCTGGAATGCATAAGAGTATGAAGACAGAAGTTTTTTTTTTCTCCTCATGTTTTATTAATTACAATGTTGAACTTTGTTCACATTTAACATGTAGCAAGTGTTTATAGGAAGCTCAACTTCGATATTATGTTAACTCTGACATCATTGTATAACAGTGAATACTTGGAAAATGTAAACCTGCTGCCATTTTTTCTGCCGGCCATATTATACTCAAGTTTTAAGCATCTGTTTTATAGAAATATTTGGCATTTAAGAGGATATTCCATTGTTGATATGGTGCAAATTAATTCAAAACTCAAATGATATGACCTCTTGTTCGGTGGGATTTTGGGTCGTAGTGATCTTGGATCTAATGAGGATCTCCTGTTTTCCACTTGTACAGACTACTCTTCCTGTTGAGGAGATAACCAAAGCTTTGGCAGCTAAGGGTTATGAGGTGATGACCTCGGATGATGCCGGACGTTTCGTCTGCAACTACATTTACTACCACTCTCTCCGCTTTTCTAAGGAGAACGACACTAGATCGCTCTTTGTTCATGTTCCTCTCTTCTCAACTATAGGCGAGGAGACACAAATGCAATTTGCTGCTTCCTTGTTAGAGGTACTCGCTACGTTATATTAGCAGATGCAACCACACCCCTTATTGCCATGTTTGTAAAGGCGGAGGAAAGCGTGGTAATTGAAATGCTTGCATAATAACGAGATTAAGTGTTTTCCAAGGGAAATGTATCAAAAGGTAACTCGCCAAGTTTGCTTTACTGAGTTTGATCGGATCTGGGTTTGTCTTTGTTTGATTTCTTTCTCCATTCACAGGAGTTCACACTTATTAAGTTGTTCATCTTCACTTTCCTTTTAGAGGGAAATTTATTAGTTAATTAAATCTGTCCTTATTACTGCATGAAGGGGCATAATTAGCGAAATTGCATTTTTATTTCGCCTATTCGGATGTATGAAAATAAAACTTCTACAAAATACAAATCAAAATTACACTTATACACCTTTGAGCAAGATTAATTATTCCTACTTTATTAATTTCCCGTTAGAAACATGGGCTTGTTACACTGGCAGCCTGTGTTTCGCCAAAATAATAGAGACACTACTCTCATCCAAGACTAATTGTGTCAACAGGGTGTCTGTTTTTTTGACATAAACATGGGGTGTTGTAATTTGATTCAGTGAAGACAGTGTCAGTGTAACTTTGGCATACAAATATTCAAATCACTAGTACAAATGCTTGAATGATACTGATTCAGTTTTTCTTGACAACTTGTGGGGTCTATTACCAATAGTTTGACAAAGTTATGTAGTGATACAATGCTGATAACTTTTTGTGCCAAGTATGAATACAGTCACTAATGAACAAAGCAATAGGGATCTATGGCGCTTTCCTCGTGGATATAAGAGACTGTATGAACGTCTATATTGGACTGTCTTCAGTTTATAAGTTAAAACCTGATTAAAAAGTATTTTTGTAGCACAAGTAAACCAATGGTGGGAAGGAATGGAGGGGTATAATTTGTGGCTACAGCCAATCCTGCAATGCCTGTTATCTTTTGTTCCTTTGAATGCTATAGCAAGGTATAGGAAAAATATCCTATCGATAAGGCGTAATTATGGGCCAATTGATCTCGATCATGTGTCATTAAATATTTTTTACTTTTATTGATATTATGTGGTCTGATAGTTCATAACTGTATCTCTTTTAGAGTAGTGGTACTGCTTGAATCAAAGTTCCTAAGATGACATGTTACATAAATGGGAAGGGAAAAAGGAGGAATGTTTCTATTTGTATGTCTAAAAGATCCGAAATAGTCACTTAGTGGACATAAATAACGTACAAAATTGAGAAAAGGGAATGTAAATCTAAACTTTTTTTTTTCTTCTTGTGGGTTTCTAATTAATTGTAATGAATGAGAAAAGGAATGTACATTCAAAGTTCCAAACCCCGCTTTTGTTGTGGATTTATAATTGATTGTAATGAAGTTATATCCCTTTTGTTAAACCTATGATTCCTAAACTATAATTACAAGCTTTTTATTCTTAAATGTGCAACGAGCTAAGAAGTAGAAAGGGAATTCGATTTTTTGTTGTTTTTTTCACATCCTAATAGATATATAAAAGTTAAAAAGAAAATCAACTATCTGGTTAAAAAAAAAATTAGGTGAGCTGGCCGGTTCTTGTCACCTTTTTCAATATATATATATATATATATAAGAATTTTATTCATAAGGAAATGATTAGTATCAATAAGATCCAATCAATTAGTGATTAACTACTAAATCAAACAGTTATCGACTGATAAATCATTCATTGACATTAGTTAAACACTTATTTATGAGTGAATAGTCAATTACTGATCATTTTTTAAACAATGATCTTTTTCCTAATTTAACAGTAACTTACGACATTACCCTTTGTTAACACGATGCCTAAAAAAGAGTTCAATGTCCCACACGCTCCATTTATTTCTTGCTTTTTCTTTACAAACCAATTACCCATTTCATTACATTCTGTTTCTGGTTTGATAAACATGCACTCAGTCAAAGCTCTACTCACATGATAGTTGAAAGTTGCAGCCATCATTTATGATAGCACAGTGAAACGGCCCGTCTTAACCAAAGTTTTCAAAGAGTGAAGATAGTGGCCGGCAGGTGAGTAGACCAAGTAATAATTACCCATTTTTACTTCCAGCCATCACACATTTCTTTTTCTACTTTTTTTTTTTCTTTTTTCGTTTTTCCTTTAAAGAGCAAGAAAATAAGGTACTCGTGACACTTGGAACTTGAAGGTTGGAAGTTGATGGTGCAATTCGAAATAGGATATCTCACCCCTATGGTATGGTCTTAAGCAACTCTTCAGCCGGCACAAGTACCCTGATCACTGTTTGGTTTCCGGGAAAATGCGAGTAAAAAAAAAAACTCCGCTTGTATGAAGTACACCATCAGCCGCTCACCAGTCACCACCATGCAGTAGTAGGCATTGTGGAAGTGCAATTATCACATGATCCTCACCACTGATCTTTTTGTTGGATCAAAATAGGACTGTACAAAAACCGCCCGCGCCTGCACCCGCCCATCTCAAAAAAAGCGGGTTTACATTAGCAACTCATTGGTGGGCGGGTTTGGTTTTAAGTTTTTGAGGACGGGTTCAACCCGCACCCGCCCGCCTATATATTTTTTTAAAAAAACTTATCATTTATTTGATTTTGTTCTTATTTTAGAGATGATTGAACAATCCAACACTTCAAGCATGAGCTCGGCTGCCTCTTGACATATTAGAAATTGAAAATTCTTCTATTATTTTGTGAAGTGATCAAAATTCAAATCAAGTAAATTAGTAGAGAAAGCCCTAAAAGAAAAAGAACACTTGACTTTGTTCATCATTTCATTTGTAGCATTCTATTATTTTCGAACCCAGTGAATAAGCTTTAATTTTTATGGACTCTTGACTTTATTTATCACTTTATATGTAGTTGATGTTTCTTGTTGCAGTGAATGATTATGTTTCTTAATTTGTACTTTTGAATATGGTCACTGTCTTTAAGCATCAAACTTGTTGGGAATGCTTTATGTATTATCATTTTATATTTTCTACAAATTTTTTTTACTTTCTAAAAAAAGTCTAAAAAATTACATTGGGCAATAGCATAGGTTTAAACCGCCTCAACCCGCCCACACCCGCCCGCAACCACCCAAAACCAAACCAAAACCGCCCGCCATGTGGTGGGCGGTTTGCGGGTTGGTTAATCGTCAACCCGCCATCCAAAAAAACCGCACCGCACCCGCCCAAAAACCATCAAACCGCCCGCCGTTCACCCCTAGATCAAAATCCAATTATGAGCCAATATATTAAATAAATGTGAATTAAAGGCTATCAATAAGGTTGTCCAATTAAAAGTGATCAATTTGGGTTTTGAGCTTTTAATGCATCATTAAGTGTGGGCCTCTTATGTGTAAAGACCAAAATTATAATTACTAATTTTATGATAGGCCAAATTGGTAATTAAGGATAATTGCTAGGGTTTAGCAATTATATAAAGGGGTTGTGGTCCCCAAGTCAGTACGTACATTATTTTTCTGTTACCCATCTACAGAGAGATTATAGAGCATTCTGATAGGGAGGATTTACGTACCTGTAACACCCCAAAAATTTATGCTAGAAAATAAACATAGGTAATATGATAATATCATATACAAATAACTATAATGTTATGTTAAGTTATTTTTTTTCAGGTGATGCGACAAGGACTCGGGTTGCTAGAACAAAATTCATGCCGAATTAATGACCTTTTGTTTATGATGATTTGATAGATTTGCATTATGGTTTAATTATGCGAATAAGAAATATATGTATATAAGTAGTCATATATGTTAATACGTTTAAATATATATCTTCTATGCTAATTAACAAGTATTAATATGTTTTAAATATATATATGTATGTTAAGTTAAGTATTACCATATATATAATTATAATGACGTGAATATAAGAATTTATGAGTTTACGTTTTCATTTTTTCATCTGTTAAGTTGTTAAAAAAAAGAGGAAAGTTTGTTATATATTAAATGTATTAGTTATGTGATATATTGATTGGTTATTCATATAACGTATAGTGTGGAAGGAATTAAAAGAAAAATGGAAAGAATTGATGATTGAAACGTGAGGTTACAAAAATTAAAGACGAGCCTTTTTAATTTGCATTGAAACCTCATTCAATCTCATAGTTGTCTTTCCTAAATAGACTCTTGACAGCTTAGAATTTCTTTTAAAATTTGAGTAAATAATTTCAATTACTCAGAACTTCACGTACAATATTTTTGAGCTCTCCCTTATTCTCTTTTCCTCTCTTGCTAGTTATTTTAATTTCTCTCACTTTTCTCTGGTTCGTCAAAAAAAAATAATAATAATAAAATTCAATTCCATCCAGCAAACCTTCATCCTTCTATCTTCTTTTGTAAGCTTTTGTTTCTTTCAAGCCATAATCAAAAGAACTTTAAGGTAGGCTTTGTCTTTAATATGTTATTTCATGAAAATTGGATGATTTTCTATTAGATTTGGTTGTGTTGTTTTGAAAGGATGTTTGATGATTGAGAAAGGCTATATGATGATTGATGTTAGTTCATTGTTTAAATACACACACACAGAGAGATATATATAATAGGGTTTTGTACGGTTTGATTTTGTTAACTTGATGATTTTAAGTTTTTCATCTCTTAAATTCATGATTTTGTTAAGGGTGATGATCTTATTGATTGATGTTTCAGAAGTATGTCTTGGAATTGTTTATTATGTTTATGTGATTTATGCATATGGTTAGTGTTTATTTGATTTTTTTTTTATGAATATTTTTTTTAGAATTTTCGTCCCATAGTTGAGGCTGGAAATTTTCTAGGTTTTATATTTAAAATTCAATACTCTGGTTGAAGGTCTAAATGGACTCCGTTTTTAATAAATTAGATATCATTAGAAAGCTATGGATGTCTACTTTCTTTTAAAATTGGTTTCAGGCCATTTGGATTATTCTATTAATTGTTATGAATTTTTTTAAGCAGTGAATGTCTGGTTGTCAGTTTTTTTAAAAAAAAGTTTTGTTATCAGAATTCAAAACTATTTTTGAGTATCCAAATGAGCTTCATTTTTAACGAATTAGGTGTCAATAGAAAGCTCTAGATGTCTATTTTTATATGACACTAGTTTCAGGTCGTTTAGAATTTTGTGTGAATTGTTATGATTTTTGAAACATACAAAGGTCTGGTTGTCAGTTTTGTAAAGTCTTGTAATCTTATGTAATTGTTTGTTTTGTTTTGTGTTTTGATATTACATGGGGATGAAATCAGCTATTTAGGTGTTGTTTTAATGAGATGGATGTATTTGATAGATTATTATAACCTTTTGATAATTTTATTATATTATGGCATGAACGGTTCAAAAGGCGAGCACCCGAGACCTCAATCGTACGTCACCGTTGGAAAAGTTTATAAAGGTTAAGTAGGGCATTTTTGTAAGTACGCTCTCACCTGCAACATGAATAAAAAAAAATGATGAAGAGAAATATATGATTTTGACGTTGATGATGGTGTTATAATGTTTTAATATTTCTCTTATAATGATGTTTTGATGAAGAATATGTGTATATAAGTATGTATACATATATATATTTTATGTTTTAAATTGGCGTTGTACACCCTTGATGTTGATGGTGACTGGTGAACAGTCTTTTGTCCGGTGAGCAGACTTTTTGTCATGGTAGGTTTGGGATTAGCTACCTCACTCTTTCTGTGACTAGCGCGCTATGATGGTACAACGTCGGGCCCACTAAAGATGGTTTTTAAATGTTAAAATGTTTTCAAGGATGTTTATATTTATAATGATATTTATTATATGACCCAAACAAAAAAAAATATTTTGTGAGATACAAGTGTCTTACTAAGCTTTGCTTATATAAGTTAATTCATGTTGCAGATAAAGAAAAAGGAATGATGTAAAAACGGAGAAGTTTGGAGCGGATGCGGGACGATGTGCGATAGGAAAACGGGAATAATGATCCTGGAATGAAAATATATTTATTTTAAATAAATTTCAAGGCTATGTTTGATGGTGATTTTTTATTGGTGGATTATTTTGGAACTCATATGTATTTCGCAATATGGATTTTAGACTTTTATCAATTATTAAAATTATTTTTGTTTAGATAAAAATTTAAATAAATAATAAAAAGATAATAATAATAATGATGATAATATGAATATTAAAAAAGAAAAATTTCCTAAAATTTATCGAAGTTGAAGAAAAATCATTCCTGAAAAATTACGAATATTATTTCAGAGTATTATTTTCCGCACTTTAACAAGATAGAAAGATAAGAACAATAAGTTTAACTGTAACGGTCCGTGAGGGGTCGTTACAGTACCAGACTTGGAAGATCCTCAACCAAAGGACTCAAGAATCACATTCAATCCATGGATTCAGGTTAGCTTCCGCATCTTATTAATATTCTTGATGATTTGACATGAACGATCCTAGGTGATGATGGTTTTCATCACAATTTTATTCTAACAAGTGGTATCTAGAGCCTCTTCATGTTGAATCATTGAGAATCAATAATTTTCTATATGTGATTCTCATTAAAAATTCTCAAATTTAACAATTTATGGTTCTATAAAATTGTTGAATTTGAGAACAATTGTTTGAATTTCTGGTTGAATACAATTCGGTTTCTTTATACGTTTATACGGCACGTTTGTCGAAAAGAAAAGTAACATCAATTGCTTTCAATCGTTTTCAACCTCTGTTGCCAAGAAAAGAAAAAATTAAAAAAAAAAACGTTATTAACGTTTTGCTTCATTACTTGTATATATACATATATATATGGATTCAGTTTTTTTTTTTTTTGGACCAGAGTTGTATAAGGAAAGCTGGCGGCATCATTACCGTCGCCGGCGAAGCACTTCGTGTGCGGCTGTGAGGCTACACCGGAAAGACAGCGGCCGCGGCGGAGCAAGAAAACGGCGGCCACAGAGGCCGCCGCATAAAAAAAAGAGGGATTTCGTCGGAGGCAGGACCTCCCACAGCAGGCGTCGACCGTGTCTGGGCACGACCTTCAGGTCACGCCGGAGTACAGCAGCTGCGGTCGCTTGGCCGCAGCACGGGGGCGGCAGCCGTTAGGCCGCCCGTCATCTTCACCCAGGGGTCGAAAGACCCCTAGGGCTGCTTGAGGAAAGGTTTAGGCTTCAGCCCAGACCGGAGGCTTTTTTTACACGGGCCCGTGATCAGTTCCAACCTAGGGATTCAAACCCCTAGGTTACCCAAAAAAAAAAGAAAAAAAAGGATACACGGGCCGGGCCCGTGACTAGACTTTTCTACACGGGTTGGGCCCGTGACTGGTCAGATCCCCAGGGTTTCAACCCCTGGGTGACCTGAAAGAAAAAAAAAAAGAAAAAGAAAATAAAGGTGGCTGGTTTAGGATCCGGGTAGGGTTTTCCCGACCCGATCCAGCCCCGATCCTGTCAACGTTGACCTTGACCAAATTTTTTTTATTTTTTATTTTTTAATTTTGGTCATTTTTGGTGCAATTTTAAATTCAAATATTGGTATTATATATATATTTTGAAATGAATTAATTGAAGCAACATGTCACCAAAGTGGCCTCTCTTGTAGAAATTAATTTGTTTTGAAATATAAAAGGTTGTGTTCATGCAACTTATGTGAATATTGACCGGCCCAAAAGAAGGCAATATTTGACAAAATTGCATATACACTTGTGGTGATAAACACGTGATGATTATTCGGTTTTACATGTAAACAATAAATCTGCCCAAAGGAAGATTTATTGTTTAACATGTTCTTATTGTCAGTGTTTGATTGCTACACCAAGATATCACTTACAAGTTAATATTTCTGTCCAAAGACTAAATATTAATGGAGTGCCCGATATCTTGAGATGGGTTTACCTTTATTTGGATTTATTATTGTTATTATGGATTCTTATGTGAGCTTGTTTTGGTTTTGTTTATTTTGTTCTCTGTTTCAGCTACTAGTTCTGCCTCTAATATTACTGCCAACATCAATTCAATTCCTATACTGAATGGTAGCAAATTCAAATCATGGCAAAAGCACCTCCTAATAGTTCTCGGAGTCATGGATCTCGACCTTGCGTTAAGGGTTCCTTCTCCCGCACCTCTTACAGATAAAAGTTCCTCTGATCAAAAGAAGGACATGGAAAGGTGGGAGAAGTCAAATCGTATGTGTATGATGATCATGAAGAAGGCCATTCCAAAAGCATTCAGGGGCACTATATCGGAAACGATAAAGACAGCCAAAGAGTTCCTTGAGGACATTGAGAAGAGATTTGCCAAAAATGAAAAGGCTGAAACAAGTACACTTTTGGCAAACCTCATCTCAATGAGATACAAAAGCAAAGGGAGCATTAGGGAGCACATCATGGAGATGTCTCATCTTGCTTCAAAATTAAGAGCACTTAAGCTTGACCTTTCTGAGGACTTGCTAGTGCATTTAGTTCTTATATCTCTTCCTGCACATTTCAGTCAGTTTAAGGTGAGCTATAACTGCCAAAAGGAGACTTGGTCTCTTAATGAGCTCATCTCACATTGTGTGCAAGAAGAGGAAAGGTTGAAGCAAGAAAAGACAGAAAGTGCTCACTTGGCTAATACTTCCAAGGACAAAGGGAAGAAAAGGAAGAAGGATAAGGAAGCTGCAGTTATGGCACCTCAAAAGAAACAACAAAAGAGACCGGATGATCCGGAAGGTACGGGTTGTGAAGCTGCAGGACATAAGAAGAAGTATTGCACCAATTATCACGCTTGGCGTGCCAAAAAAGGTATGCTTCTTAATTTGGTTTGTTTTGAGGTTAATTTAACTTCGGTACCTGAACACACTTGGTGGATGGATTCTGGTGCAACCACTTACATTAGTGTGTCTATGCAGGGATGCCTGAAATGCCGAAAGCCAACTAATGGTGAAAGATACATCTTTATGGGCGATGGTAAGAAGGTTAAAGTTGAAGCAATAAGAAAATTTAGATTATTGTTAAAGACTGGATTTTATTTAGATCTTAATGAGACATTTATTGTACCATCTTTTAGACGAAATTTGATTTCTATTTTTGCTTTGGACAAATCTGGTTATTCTTGTTTATTTGGAAATGAAAAATTTAGTTTGTTTTACGATTCAAAATTGGTTAGTTCCGGTTCTTTATCAGGTTACGATAATCTTTATTTACTTGATACAATTGCTTCATTTAATGAATCCTTGCAATTAAGTACACGAGGTATAAAGAGAAAATTAACCAATGAGAATTCAGCTGCGTTATGGCATAAGAGATTAGGTCATATCTCTAGAAGGAGAATAGAGAGACTTGTGTCAGATGAAATTCTCGACCCCTTAGACTTTACAGATTTTGATATTTGTGTTAACTGTATTAAGGGGAAACAAACCAATAAAAGGAGATTTGAAGCCAATAGGATTTTGAACGTCTTAGAACTTATACATACAGACATTTGTGGGCCATTCCCTATGGTTTCTTGAAATGGTCAACAATATTTTATAACGTTCTAGACGATTTTTCTAGATATGGCTACATATATCTCATTCATGAAAAGTCACAGTCGCTGGATGTATTCAAAAATTATAAGGTTGAAGTTGAAAACCAACTCAGCAAAAAGGTTAAAAGTGTCAGATCTGACCATGGTGGTGAGTACTATGGTAGATATGACGGTTCAGGTGAACAACGTCTAGGACCGTTTGCTAAATTTCTAGAGGAAAGCGGTATCGTCCTACAGTACACTATGCTGTGTTCACCCACTATGAATGGTGTTGCTGAAAGATGAAACAGGACATTTAAAGACATGGTAAGGAGTATGCTCTCTCATTCTACCTTACCAGAATCACTCTGGAGAGAAGCACTTAAGATTGCAGCATATATTCTTAATAGGGTGCCAACTAAAGTAACTACCAAAACCCCTTACGAACTTTGGACAGGCAAGAAGCCTAGTCTAAAGCATTTGCATGTTTGGGGATGTTCAGCTAAGGCAAGGCCTTATAGGCCTAATAAAAAAAAACTAGACTCAAGGACGGTTAGTTGTTATTTTATTGGATACTCTAAAAGATCTAGGGGGTACAAGTTTTATGATCCCACGACCAAATCGATATTTGAGACGAAAAATGCCAGGTTCTTTGAGGATGTCGAGTTTGCGGGGGGAGATATGGTTAGGGACTTTGTCTTTGAAGAGGAATATGTTGATATTCCCACAGCTGTTATTGACATTGATCAGGTTTCTACTCCTGACATCGTTCAAGAAGCAGACCCAAATCAAGACAATGTCGGAGAACCTCCCATTCCTGAAATTGTTCCAGAAGAACAAACTCAACCACCTCAAGAACCTATGCCATTAAGGAGATCCACTAGAGAAAGGAGAAGTGCGGTGCCAGATGATTACATTGTATTTCTCCAAGAACATGAGTATGACATTGGTATGGTGGAAGATGATCCAATCAACTTCCGTCAAGCCATGGAAAGTTCTAGATCTAAAGAGTGGATTGATGCCTTGAATGAAGAGATAAAGTCTATGAAAGACAATGACGTTTGGGATCTTGTCCCATTGCCTGAAGGTGCGAAACCCATTGGTTGTAAATGGATATTTAAGACCAAAAGGGATTTGAAAGGCAATGTGGAGAGGTATAAGGCTCGTCTTGTTGCTAAAGGCTTTACATAGAAAGAAGGCATTGATTATAAAGAGACTTTCTCTCTGATTTCTTTGAAAGACTCTTTTAGGATTATAATGGCATTAGTGGCACATTTTGATCTTGAGTTTTATCAGATGGATGTTAAGACTGCATTCCTCAATGGTGACATTGATGAAACAATCTATATGGTGCAACCGGAAAACTTTGTGTCAAGAGATGATGGTTTGCAAATTAAAGAAATCTATCTATGGGCTCAAGCAAGCTTATCGTCAATGGTATTACAAATTTCATCAGGTTATCATCTCGTTTGGTTTTGAAATGAATTTGGTCGATGATTGTATATACCACAAGTTCAATGGGAGTAAGTATATTTTCCTGGTTTTATATGTCGATGACATTTTGCTTGCCAGCAACGATATAGGCTTGTTGCACGAAACCAAGAGATTTCTATCAAAGAAATTTGAGATGAAGGATCTTGGTGACGCCTCTTTTGTGTTGGGTATATAGATACACTGGGATCGCTCTCGGGGTATTTTAGGATTATCACAAAAGGGCTATATCGAAAAGATTCTTAAGAGATATGGCATGCAGGATTGTAAACCAGATGATACCCCTGTGGCTAAGGGAGACAAGTTTAGTCTCAATCAGTGCCCTAAGAATGATTTTGAGGTTAAGGAAATGCAGAAGATTCCTTATGCGTCAGTAGTAGGGAGTCTAATGTATGCTCAGGTTTGTACGCGTCCGGATATTGCATACGTTACAGGGATGTTGGGCAGGTACTTAAGCAATCCTAGAAAGGATCACTGGGTAGCAGCCAAACGAGTCTTGAGGTATTTTTAGAGAACAAAGGATTACATGCTCACGTATCGGAGGTCAGAACAGCTTGAGATCATTGGGTATACTGACTCTGATTTTGCTGGATGCCAAGATAGTATGAAATCTACATCGGGCTATGTCTACCTTATGGCTGGAGGTGCTGTCTCTTGGAAGAGTGCTAAACAGTCTCTTATAGCATCTTCTACAATGGCAGCAGAGTTCATAGCGTGTTATGAGGCATCCAATCATGGAATATGGCTGCAAAATTTTGTCACAGGGCTGCGTATAGTGGACAGTATTCAAAGACCACTCAAGATATTTTGTGACAATAAGTCAGCAGTTTTGTATTCCAACAACAATAGGAGCTCGACGAAGTCAAAGCATATAGAGATCAAGTTCCTAGTTGTGAAAGAAAGAGTTTAGAGTGGACAGTTGTCTATAGAGCACATCGGCACAAACTCCATGATTGCGGATCCGCTTACTAAGGGATTGCCACCCAAAATGTTTCATGAGCACGCTGCTCGTATGGGTGTCATATCATTTCAGGATATTTAGTTTTAGTGGGAGTTTGTAATTTTAAATGCTCTTATGATATAGACATTTTTAGTTATCTCAGTTTATGGATATTTTGAGATTATTTTCTGCATAAATAAAGTTTTCAGATTATTCACACTCTGATTTTGGTATGGTTTGATCTCACTAAAGTTTTCAGATGGACCAGTTGGAAATAGGCATGTTAAGATCACATTGCATGAAATTTCCATGCTATAGATCCATGCTTGATCTTGTCATTAGTTGTATTGGTATATGTGATCATTGATGGGTTTAGTTACGACATATGTAACGAAGGTCGCTTTGGTCCTATATTGATATGGTTAATGGACAAGATTGTTGAGGTGCATAAGGTTTTGATAGCAAAATTCATGAGCTCATAAGGTATAATTCACATTTATAAAGTTTCATATATATATGGGCCAATATATTAAATAAATGTGAATTAAAGGCTATCAATAAGGTTGCCCAATTAAAAGTGATCAATTTGAGTTTTGGGCTTTTAATGCATCATTAAGTGTGGGCCTCCTATGTGTAGAGACCAAAATTATAATTACTAATTTTATGATGGGCTAAATTGGTAATTAAGGATAATTGCTAGGGTTTAGCAATTATATAAAGGGGTTGTGGTCCCCAAGTCAGTACGTACATTATTTTTCTGTTACCCATCTACAGAGAGATTACAGAGCATTCTGATAGGGAGGATTTACGTACCAGACTTGGAAGATCCTCAACCAAAGGACTCAAGAATCACATTCTATCAATGGATTCAGGTTAGCTTCCGCATCTTATTAATATTCTTGATGATTTGACATGAACGATCCTGGGTGATGATGGTTTTCATCACAATTTTATTCTAACACTTTTTATTTGTCACTATATTCACATAGCTAATACTCAGAACAAAAAATCATTTTACATAACTGAAAAAAAAAAATTACAGAGAAACTTCTAAATTAGTTGCAATACCAATGAGAATCACGGTTTGGTTTGTGCTTTGGCATGTTACGTATCAGGACTAGAGTTGGTCTCTTTCCATGAACTACGCAAAGTACTTACACGCAAACAACTTCGACAAAACAGTATGAAAATCATATCAGCTTGTGCAACAAAAAGAAAAGAGCAACATGTTAGTCGACGACAATATACAGAAGCTATAAGCTCTTTTTTTTTTCCACAAATTTATGTCAACAAGATCAGAGAAAGGATTCATATTAATAGCACATTACAAAACTGTTCTCAAATGAAAAAGCACCGTATTATCCCCAGTCCACAAAGGCTGGATGTGGCTTTAGCGAGGGAGGTAGATTTCCTCATGACACTCCCATTCTGTCTCCGATTATATTATTGCCTGCCAAAGCACAATCAAAGGAAACAACAAATCATAACCTTTACAAGGAACAGCAAAGTCATATATCATCAGCGATGGTCGTCACCACATGTTTTCGATCAATCATAAATTTCAAATGTTAGATGGGATATCCGCAGATGGCGTCACAGGGACCACAAAATTTTACATGATAATTTTTGACTTGTTAAAAATCGAACGTTGATCTTAGATTGTTTCTATAACTTAAGGCAGGGAGCTAGGCATTTCAAAAGACATAGCCTCAGATGTGATTTCCACACCTTATAACAATAAGGCCAATAACAGCCTATCTACCAAGTACCAACCAATTCCTTTGAGGCCAGTTTAGTTCATAGGTTTGAATAGAAATGCAAATAAGTTTATATTTATTTCTATGAAAAAAAACACAGTAGCAAAAAAGGTTCGTACCAAATTTTTTTGGCTCAAAGCTGCCAAACAAACAAAGGCTTAGTCATGTGTAATTTGTGTTTCATTAGGGGTACAATGAACTTTTCACACATGCATTTCCATTCCCCTAGTTAGACATACATTATGGGGCGCAGGCTGTGTGTACAAGACTAGAGACATACAATGATTGCAAAAGGTGAAAGGTGTGTGATTTTCTCATAATCTTCTTCCTAACGGTAGAAACCTTCAGTGGCCAATAGCCTTTCTTTTATTTTATTGCTTTCATTGGTGAAAAAATTAGAGCGCTTAATTTTTAAAAACTTGAACTTACCTAGCGCAGAGTTGCTTCTAACCATGACGCAAATTTTGACGAAATTTAAGAAATTTCAAGGGAAATTTTAAAAATTTCGATATATCAAATTATCTTTCTATTGTAATATCGATTTCGGCAAAATATAAGAGAAATATTATAAATATTAGTTGAAATATCAAGATCTGAAAACCTGTAGTGTATTTTTATACAAAATTTCGATACATATCATAGAAATTTCGATCAAATTTTGATAATATTAGAAATTGTAAAATTTAATAAATTTCCCCTTTAAACAATCTATCAGTATTTTAAACTTTCAAAGAATGAATATTTCTATGAGTTTACAATCAATAAATTTGGATCCAATTATGTAAGCTCTTTCAGTGAAGCTCCTCATGTTTATCACACATACAATTAAGACTTTGGAAAGTATAATGATTATAGAATTTTTAATTATCCTCATCTAAGCATACTGGCACCATCTCAGTCAAACAATTAGGATAATTCACAGTTTCTCATTTATAGAAATAAACTGACAAAAAGTCAAAAAACCTATATATGGCATATTCATGACTATATTCAGCACTACACAAATAGTATGTCATGGCACCAATATTGTTCAAGTCAAGATAGAATCCCACCCATGTTTGAGTCTCACAGAACTTTTTTGTATTAATAAATCTATTATGTATGGAGTTTATTACGTAAATCATTTTTATTTATGTTTCTTTTAAGGTTAATTGTATCCTAAAGTATTAGAGATATATTTAATATAATATTTCTATAATTTTTGTAATTTTTGTTGAAATTTTCACTGATATCGATATTTTTTCTAAAATTTCTATAAAATTGAAGTACCAATGTTTCCACCGATGCCCCGATAGCCATGTCTGATTACTCTGCATCATACCTGTCAGACCAAACTATATATACACACCACAACACTTACTTCGCTACCCCAATTTCAGAATTGAACATGAAATGCCCTTTTTAGTTAGCCAAGCAAACCAATGGACAGTATTTCCAAATAGTTTTTACCTGACATCCCTTGGTAATTCAAATTCTGCAAGTTGTTCTTAGGATGAAAATATTTACAAGAATCGCCACATTGGCAATCTCCCTGCAAAGAGAGAAATAAACAAACAGCAATAAACCCACTACTCTCAAAGCCCCAACAAAAGTAACAAACTTTCTTCGTGATAACAAAAGAAAATGCAAATTCTGTCTCAAACCCATTATACAGGAGGCACTAAAAACTTGATTAAAGAGAGAAGAAAGGAAGCAGATTTACAGTTAACGAAGCGATTGCAAACACCTTTTCCCTAAGTTTCAGTATGAGCCTGATTGGGATCTGCAAAAGAGGGAATAGGGTTGTTTGGTTGCCAAGAAAAAAACAAAGAAAAAGCAAAGAAAAGCAGAACATAAAAGGAATATAGAAAAACTAGAGAGACATAAATGAAAAGTATATATACCTTTGAAGGAGTCATACCGGAGAGCTTTGTCTCCGAGGTGTTGAAGACCTTGAACATGGCGTTTTCTAGCGAAAGGGGAGTCTTGGAATTGCTTGTTGCAGTAGTCGCAGTAATACTTTCCAGTCGCATTATTTCCCATTTCCCTTACTTTCACTCCTGGAGGGACTTCAATTTATAGGTTTTGGCCCATAAATTTCTATTTTTCCACAATTTTTTTGTTCAACGAGTATTGATTGTTGTTTTGGGGTGACAAGTTTCAGAAAATTGTTTATTTCCACCTTTTCTTAAGAAAGAAAATGAATAAATAAGAAAGTTTTTTTTTATTATTATTTTCCTTACAAATAGTTGAAATCATTTTATGAAAAATAATGTTCGTGTATGGTTCAACTTTTTATTCCAACTTTTTAATGTCGACTAACATGTTAGTTAAGTTGTAATTTTTTTATTTAGACGTATTTAAAAAGTTACCATGGCAATTAATATTAAAAAGTTGACAAGATAACACTTGTCACGAAATTGATGTTAAAATTAAGATCTAGTAGTTCCTTAAAACTTTCTTTTCCCTTGAATTGGCCCCTCACTAAAGCGTCTCAAATGAAAAGGTTCATGTTAGGGTAATTATTAGTCACCCAAAATCTCATAATAACATCACTTAACTATTGTTTGATCAATGACCTTTTATTTTGCCACACCGAATATATTCTAAATCACATTTTTTTTCCTTTTTTTTCTTTTTTTTTTTTAAAAAAAGGGCAATAGACTTGAATTTTGAACCTTGTACTGACTACCATTTTTTAGTTTCCGATATCAGTTGGCAGATGATTTTCAATAAACTTCCGCTTTTAATAGAGTCTGTTATCAGAAAGGTTGTGTGTGGTTGTTGATTAGTTGCAAGGAAACCCAAGATTTAGAAGAGCTAAAAAGGTAGCTTGGATTGTAGAGCTGGTTTTCCACTCTTATTATCTTATTGTTAAGATACATACATACATACATACACACATACATCCATATATATATATATATATATATATATATATATTAACCAAGTGCAATGGAAAGGAAATGTAACGCCCCAAATTTATTTAATATTATTGTAATGTAAAATGATGAATTAGTGTGCCATAATTAATGTTTCAACATTAATTTGATCATTTGGTTAAATTTTAAATTTTAGGTTGTTTTGTTAATTTGATAAATTCAAATGATTTATTATTGTTTTAAAATGATGTTTTGAGTTTTAAAACACAACAATTTGTAAAATGTTAAAAATATTCTGTTTTACAAAACCGTGGGCGGCACATGGTTTTCGCACAGTAAAACCGTCCACAAATTTTCTCTATTTATTTTCTTTTCCCTTCCTCTCTCTTCACTCTCCCTGATCTCTCTCTCTCTTCCTCACCTGTGGTGAGTCCCTCTCTCGCTTGTTCTCTCTCGGTCTCTCTCTTCTCTCTCCATTCTTCCTCAAATTTTTGAATCAAATTCGAATCCAAGCTTCAGGTTAGCAAGGAGGAAGCTCGGGAACGTGATTTGGCAACCGAGAACGCGGATTGAAGCTTCGATTCGATGTTAGTTTTGAAATTTCTAAACTTTTTCTAAAATTTTCAATTTTATGCATTTTTGAAATTTAAGTTCGTTTGAGCTTAAAAAACCTTTGATTTGAGTTAAATGAACTTAGAACAACTAGAATCTAAGCTTAGATTGAAGAAAAACGGATTAGATTCAAGATTTTTCATTTTTCTCCTCATTTTTCTATTTTTAGATTTTTGAGATTTTTGAGTTTAAATCTTGTTTAAATGAGTTCAAAAGTGTTCTAATATGTTTTCTATCATCTATTATTGTTTTTCATGCCTGAGATTTGAGAAAAATAGGTTAAATCAAGATTTGGATTTTGGGAGATTGAAAACCCGTGGTTGGAATTTCTGGGTTTTCCTAGTTCGGCAGGCCGGATTCAAAGGATCGGCAAACCAGAGTTCATCTGTCCCGCAGGCCAAACCTGAGAAATGTCCAGCCGACCGAACTTGGTTTTTGGCAGGCCGAGTTGCACAGTTCGGCCGGCCGAAACAGGGAGTCCGGCAGGCCAGCAGAGCCTAGGAAAATTTTGTGATTTTTCACCCGTTTTTACTATTTTGAACCCCGATTTAAATTTCAACATTGTAAAATGATTTTAAAGATACAAATGGCACACTAGGACATCATGAAATGGTTTAGTAACATAGTATGTCTCGAACTAGATATTGATCGACTTAGTGTGTATCTAGGATCGTTCATGGTTCCGCGGAGCTAACGTATAGCGGACCAGGATTACGGTGTGAGACACCGACACGAGTATTGAGGTAAGACTTCTACCCCATTCTTGGTAGCCTAGTTCCAAAATTATTTGGCCTTGAAAAAGGATTTCTATAAAAATGTTTTTAACGGTTGTTTGAAAATGAATTTATCGGTTTTATTTTAATATACCGTGAACTGAAATGAACTTCATAATGAACGTAAATGACAATACTCGGTAAATGGGTTTTGAATGATGATGAAAATAAACACAAAGGCATGATGCCATATCAGTGATCGGGTCGTGTAGCGATCGACCTTGAGGGCAGATCCCGAAACCTAGCTGGGCCACTACGGTGGTGTTATACTTATGGTTTGCCTAGGAAAATGAAAATGATGTTTCTGGTCGACCTAATAAACTGTTCTAGGTAAGAACGGTTTTATTTAAATCTATTTATTTATTTATTCAAGGTTTTTTTTTAAATAATTCTTGAATAATGAAATGTTTCTTTAAATTAAATTATTTAATAAAATATAGTTCTACTGAGCCTTTCGCTCACATTTTCTCTGCTTTTTTAAATTTCCCCCCTTCTAGGTGGTTTCCCATTTAGGTTCGGAGAGGATTCAACGAACCGAACTCAGGAGCAGTAGAAGGATTAGTATATCATTTGTATTATTTAATCACGGCATGTAATGTTTTTAACCTTCTTTGCGCTTGAACTGCGGTTGTAGTATTATTATATTGTCAGTACTATGTGTGTGCACAAATTGTGGGTCAGTGGGACCCATACTCGCTACGTTTATTATTTATTTTTCATGCAATGGTTTTCTTAAAACTTTCACATTTTATATTTAATTCAACCTCTAAACTCTTGATTTTTAATTAAATTCTTCTTTAATTAATTTAAATAATCCGCCACGTCACCTCCGTACTCTGAAATGTGACAAGAAACAACATAATGGCGAAATCTTAAGGGTTCTTATTCATCTGGCTGACTCTGTTAGCTTACGGATTTTAGCTTGAAACGCATGGGAAAACTGCACAAATTCAGCCCCAACCTGGATCCCATTTCTTTCCTTCTTTGGCTAAGCCAATGGATCTCTAATGAAATAATTCATCAACGGCAAATCTAGCGGTAACCGTTTAACAATCACACTTATATGTGTGTGTGTGTATATATATATATATAGAGAGAGAGAGAGAGAGCTCAAACATTACCACAATAAGACTATTTGGCACATCTGATACATAATCACACCTGGTGAGGTCCAATCTGCAAACTTTATCCCTAGAATGGTAACAGAAAAGAGACTAAATAAAGGATAGCTAGACTACAAAGCAGAAGTAGAAGTCATGAGCATTATTTTAACCTTACATCACTTGAAACGGCCAAATTCACCAGAATTACATTGGAATAAAATAGCATTACAACAACAAATTCCGACGGCTGTCTACTAGAAAAAACCAACACAGGCAAACGTTTAGATAAGATTCTCATGTTCATCTTCTATCTGTCATTAGAACTCTGGAGATACAACAACAACAGGGTAAACATAATACCCATTGAGGTTTGGGCAAAGAGATCAAGTAGAATACATGCTAACTCTGCTTTTATAGACCAAAGTGATACATTAAGGTACATTAAATAGACAGGGAACAACAAATAGTAGACAACAAGGCATGGCATCCATTTGGTACAACACTCCGCTCAGCAGGTTTTGTTACATTCCACATTGATCACAAGCCAAGAAAGGAACACTGCTTTCTCGCGTGCTCCGGGATCAACTTCACCAAGATCTCCACTGAAACTCCCTTCAATTCTGATTGATAGTAGCCACAACATCAAAGGGTTCGGTCAGGAAGTTTGGAATGAAATGGAGTATAAACACGAATTCTGAGGTAACTGTCTGGAAAATGTACTAAGACATACCATGAGCTTTGAAGTTGAATAATGGCGGAAGGAAACGTCCGTTTGGAAGGCGTGTGTTTGGGTCACGGAGCTCATCAAAGAAAGGATGGGTCAAAGCGTCAAGCTGCATTATATTCAAAAAATAATTAAAACGGGCACACATAAGTAAAACGTTAAAAAGTGGACATTAATTAGGACAAGATTACGAGGACAAATCAACCACACATTATGAATATTGCATAATAGTAATGAAAAATGTACTATTCAAACATATTTGTAAAGTAAATACTCACAGCAGTGCAACGTAGGTTAGGGGAGTACTGTAGTAGTCTTGAAACCAGATCAACTGCTTCTGGAGGCATACGCTTGTGGAATATCTAAGAGGGGCAAGCAACAGATATAAATATATCTAGAATCCGTGCATAAACGTGACATGGTTCATATTATAAAAGTACCTTGTGCCATGGATGAGCTTTAATCTGTGGGAATTTGAACTCCGTGTAGTTGGGGTTCATGCATTTGATCTCCTCCCTTGTGGGAGTGCCCAAGACCTACACAAAAGAGAAGAACAAGAGTTTCATTCAACCAAGTACGATTTAAACAAACCTCCATTTGTTACTAAAGACTAAGATAAGAATATGCAAGGTATGGTATTACCAAAAAATAGTTATAGGCAACAGCATCTCGTTGACTTAATGTCAACCATGTCTAAAAAACAGTATAAATTCACATAAAAACAATTTCCACATCATCACGGATTCACACAATTAGTGAAATAATCGTTACTATTTATGGATAAGCGACAAGGTCCTAAAGGTCCTAATTTTAAAGATTGTAATCTGCTGTCAGTGAAGAAAATAGATATTTGGCAGGCCATCAATTAGATTCTAGAAAAAGACAACACCATTACTGACCAATAAATTAACAACAATGTCTGATCGATATTTACTGAAAAGTAAATTACCTTGATGATTTCAACAAGCTGGTCAACCCCACTCTCTCCAGGAAATAGAGGCTGGCAAAACAGGGAAAGAGAATTCCTGCATTAGCTTCATACTAACAGTTCATAGTTATTCAAAATCTGAAATTCAGGAAACTACTTACCTGACCAAGAAGTAGCTCCGCAAGTACACAACCAGTAGACCAGATGTCAATTGCAGAAGTATACTCAGTTGCTCCAAATATAAGCTCAGGTGCTCTATAATATCTAGAACAGATATAGGATATATTTGGTTCTCCTTTGACCTATAAGACATTAGGACCTCAGGTGAAGTCAGATAACTGTAGTTTCAATAGAGAGATAGAAAATTCCAACTGTACTAACAATTAAAAATTAAAAGATAGAAATAATAACAAAGCTTACCAAAACTTTTGCACTTCCAAAGTCGCACAGTTTAACTTGGTGGGTATGTGGATTTACCTGAAGAAACACAAAAGATCTCACTGAATTTTTCTTCCAGCCACAAGTACTAGCAGAGACACGGTTAATTTGAAAGCTGCACCTTTATAGCTAAAGGGATAAAAACTTGGAAACAGAAGGGAAAAGGATAGTAACGTACCAAAAGATTTTGGGGTTTAATGTCTCGGTGACAGACTCCAATGCAACGATGAATATAAGACAATGCTCTAAATATCTGCCAAATTAGGTGCATATGATTCAATGTCAACAAAAAGGGGAAGATACTATTTTCAACGAAAACAATATGACATCATTCTTAGAAACAGAACTTACAAATAGAAAGGAAATACACTATAATTCTTTAACAGAAAACATACCTGGTATGTGTAAAGTTTAACATATATCAGAGGCATCCTTTGATTCAACTTGTTGTAGTGTTTAATCACACGATGAACAGTTTCAGGCACATACTCAAGTACCAAATTAAGATAAAGTTCCTCCTTCTCCGTAGTTGAAAAGAAGCAATGCTTCAAAAAGACAACATTTGGGTGGTCAAGAAGCCGCATAGTCTGCAGCTCACGGTTCTTGTATCTCTTGTCTTGAAGAACCTTCTTTATAGCCACAGTTTCACCAGTCTCTAAGCACTTTGCCTAAACAAACAAAACGAGAATCTAATTATAAAAAATGACTAGCTCTTTCAGAAGATAACAGAATATTTATCTGCAGTTTTTTCTAACCCAAATGATAGAAAACCTTACTTGGAATACAACTCCAAATGATCCATGCCCAACAACCCGCTCAGCCATGTAACTTATTGTCTAAAATCATAAAGATAAATAATTCAATTAGAGAAAAATGTCAAATATAGAAATTTGGAAATGAAAGTTGGAAAAAAGTTTAAAATCAAAATGCACAATAAAATACAAAACAAGGAAGCGCAAAAGCCATACCTGCTTTGGCTGGCCATTTCTACCGCCAATAGTCGTCACAATTATATGCCCTGTTTCTGTCCCATTACCATCAACGACAGTGGCTTCCATTTCCTACATCACAGGGGAAGTTAGTAAGCATCTGGGGCAAACATTTGATATCCAAGACATAAGGAAGAGAATAAAGAAACCATAAAAGGAACAAAACTACTTAACATAAAACCAATATAATGCATACTTTGTCATCCCTAATTTTCATGTCATTCATCTCCTCAGGCAGCTTGTCAACACCTACAGCATGACCACCGGGATCTCTTGCACCAGAAGGTGCCACCCCCACTGAAGCCATTCCTAAAAAAAAGAAAAGAAAAAAACTCTCTTCTCTTCTTGTCTTCTTATATTTTCACCTTCATAAGCTAACCATTAACCTGCTCAGAATCAAATGGCACTTGTTAATTCATCTGCATAATAGCAACTTTCATGATATACATAGAATCTAGTTTTCCATTTTACACAATGCAAGAAAGCACAATTAGAGCTCCATGAGACGCAAACAAATAAAAAATGACAGACCAAAAAGGACGGGAAGCCAAAGAAAGGGCAACCGATCAAGCTATCGAAAGATTAAGAAAATTCCTCAGTTCCAGAGTCATTCACACCACATTTGTGCATCCCCAAGTCCCAACCCAACACAAGCAGAATTCTAGTCCTCACCATATTCTTATATATATATATATATATGACAAAACAACAACAAATTGATGTCTTAATCAAGGAAAACCATGAATATATAACAATGAATAGATGTAAGTCCCAGAAAGGAACACACACTCAAACACATAAAAATTCAGGTCAAAGTTTACGTATAACAACCTAGTTTCAACTGGAACGGGGAAAAAAGTTGAAACAAACCCCATTACAAAACACCAGAAACTTCTTGTTTGAGAGATACAGATTCTAGATCAAAAAAGCAAGTTTCTCTTTCTCTCTCTCTCTCTCCCTTTTTTTTTAACAGAAATTAAGGCAAATTCTCAATTCCGCTACTAAAAGAAGAAATCATTAATCATGAACAAAAAAATAAAAAATAAAAACAAAAATTGCAGTCCCTCAAAAAAATACATGGAAAAAAAACAAATAATTTTGAGCTTCTAAAAATACCCACTACCAAAATAACAAAAATACAGTTGTCACAAAAGAAATAACAAAGAAATACAGAGATCCAACATTTTTTTAGATAAGCTAAGAAGTCCAACTAAAAAACCCAATTCACAAAAAGCTAACAAAACAAACCATAGCTGAAAATAATAAAGGAAAAAAAAATTCAACGCCCAGGTAGTCAAAACAAGCCGATCCAAATAACCAAAAGCAAAATAGCGAAATAAAATAAAAAATCATCAAATTTTTTCAGAGGTAAAAATCAAAATTCCTAACAAAAGAAATGAAAATAAATGATCTTCGACGAAGTTAAAAATTACCGAATAAAAGTGGGAAACAGGGAAGATCAAAGAGAGATTATAAGCGAAGAAAGGGTAGAGAGAGAATCAGAAGCTTAGATCCATGATTTCGCGATGGGGTTTTCGTGTGAGATATAGTGAGGTGATTCTTTTCCTTTCTTTTCCGTTCTTTTACTTTCCTTTCCTTTCCGCTAATGGATTCTAAGAGAGAGAAAGTGAGAGGAGAGAGAAAGTGAGAGAGTGTGTGTGTTTGTTGAGTTTATTTTGGCACTTTCGTGTGTGTGGCTGTGTTTTAATGCGCTGGTGACAGTCAAAGAAGACCCCTAAATTATTATTTTTTATAAAAATAAAATAAAATAGATAACTAATGTTGATATTTATTAATAAGTATTTGAATTATCTTAGCCAAAATAATAAGTATTCGAATTAATAAAAAAAATATCTGAAAATTTTTTTGTCCAATAATGAAAGAGGACTTTTTATGGTGGAAATTGTTCTTGATGGACAGAATTATTCTTTTAATTAGTAAGCTCGTGTTTCATGAATTGTTTCGAACGAAAAATATGAAGAAGTCTCGGTATAAACAAAAAACTGTTATAGTGTAAAATTTTGATATGTTATGTCATTTTAAATTAATTGGTCTAAACTAAATTAACAAACACTATAAGGATTTACAATAAAAGCTTCAAATCACGATACAAAATTAACAGGTGAAAAATTAATCTAACAACTAAAAAATAATTAATATGAAATTAATATCTCAACCCACGCAAAAAAGACATTTTTTTATTATAATATAAGAATTCTCTGAGAAAAAAAAAAGTTCTCAAATTTAAGAATTATGAAATTAATTCCCTCAAAAAAAGTATGAAATTAATACCGGAGGAAAGAAAAAGTTCCAAAAAATAAAATGCGAAAATTCATTAAGAAAAGACAATTTACGTGTAAAATAAAATAGACAACTAATGTTGAGATTTATTAATAAGTATTTGAATTATCTTAGCCAAAAAAATAAGTATTCCAATTAATAAAAGTAAATATCTGAGATTTTTTTCCTCTAATAATAAAAGAGGACTTTTATAGTGGGAATTGTTCTTGATGGACATAATTATTGTTTTAATTAGTAAGCTTGCATTTGATAAGTTGTTTCGAACTAAAAACAATATAGAAGTTTCAGTATAAGCAAAAAATTATTACAGTATAATGTTTTTATATGTTATGTCACTTTAAATCAATTAATTTAAACTAAATTGACAAACATTATAAGACTTTATGCTAAAAGTTTCAAATCACGAAACAAAATTAACAGTAAAAGATTAATCTAACAACTAAAAAATAATTAATATGAAATTAATATCTCAGGCCACTCAAAAAAGACATTTTTTTATTACAAGATAAGAATTCTCCGAGAAAAAAAAGGTTCTCAAAATAAAAAAAGTATGAAATTAATTCCCTCAAAAAAAAAAGAGTATGAATTAATATCTGAGGAAGAAAACGTTCCCAAAAATAAAATGCCGAAATCCATTAATAAAGATAATTTACGTAAAATAAGAAGTCCGTGCGGGTTTTTTTTTTTTTTTTTGACCGTTCAAACTTAAAACTTACTTTACTATTATTCGTTTTTTTGGAGTAATAAAAAGGTTTATTTTAATACATTTGTGATGGAAGTTGATTTTGATTGGGCACCGCCACATTGAAAATGAAATATGCATGACATTTTTATTTACTTTTTTTATGCTTATGAGCTTATGTAAATCCTACCAAAAAAAATATTCAAAAGTCTTACATGGTGTTATATGCATGAAATGGGCTGCTGTTTTCAATGATTTGCATGCATCATGCTAAACTCCATGTCTATATGTTCTTGCTTGTGTGTATCATCTTGTTCATTTTCTTTAGAAAATTTCACTTTGTTTCTTAAAAATGATTAAAAATAATTTCATTGTTGGAAAATATTAAATAATAAGAGTAAATTAAACGTCTTGTTCGACAAAAACTTTTAATTTTTGGAAATAAAATGAAATATTAACTTTTTCTTTAAAAAAAATATTTTGATAAAAACATTTACCTTTCATGATTGTCAACAACAAAAGAAAAACATTGCATTTTAAAATCTTGTGTTTTACTAAATTGATGAACTGATGACACAATATTTAGTTAGCACTCTATAGGCACCTCATACTTCAGAAAGATACTCTATGAACGGGTCTGCATTTTTTTTTAAGGGAAAAACAATGCTTTTTAGATAAAAACATGTTAAAGAAAAAAATTAAAAAAACCCCGCATTAGTCTAAATAAAAGGACGTATCTTTTTTTTTTTTGGTTATTTCTAAGTTGCATGAAGGACTTTAAAGGAAAAAAAAAAACTAAGTCTCACTTGGCTAACATTTTTTAAAGTTTAGGATATTAATTTACTATTATCTAAAAAAATGATATATTAATAATTAATTTGAAAAAACACAGCCTACTAAAATATAATTTTCCAAAATAAAAAACCAAACAAAACTAGAAACAAAAGAAAGATAAGAAACAAGTACTGACAGCCTATTTAGTTGTAACTTTTTTACTCCAACATAAGTTTAATATTTGAGTTATTTTTAACCCTATTTAAAAATAGTAATATTCTCATTTTTCTTGTGTCAAACCGAAAAAAAAAAAAAAAAAGACAAGGCTATTATTGACTTTTCAAGGACGTGGAAAGGAGACTCAATCGTTATTCTGACGAGAGTAGACACTGCAAGTTTGGAATTGCCCTTGTTGGCGTTTTATCACCAATTCCGCCATGTAGTGAACTTACGATTCTACCCCTACATACAAGCCATGAGGCATGTGTGACTGATGGTCCCAACCTCTACCAAAGTCAACGGCACTGTTAAGTTACATCAGGCAGATGCCTGAAACCAATCCAAACGGAGAATGAGTACAACCAACCGGTACCAGTCCATGTGTCTTTCACCTTGCAGACCCAAAAAAAAAAAAAAAAGATTTCAAAATTTTGAAAGAAAATTCCAACACAAGTGGGGTCAGTTTGCTAAAAAGATTCAAATTATGGTGATTTAGATTTTCTTAATAAATTATTATGATTTAAATTATAATTTG
Source organism: Artocarpus heterophyllus (assembly GCA_025403435.1). Taxonomy (NCBI): domain Eukaryota; kingdom Viridiplantae; phylum Streptophyta; class Magnoliopsida; order Rosales; family Moraceae; genus Artocarpus; species Artocarpus heterophyllus. The sequence continues at coordinate 14,841,056 of CM046337.1, forward strand.
AGTTGTAATTTGAGTTAGTGTTTAGTTATAAGAATATTTAAAAATAAATTTTGATAGAATATCCAAGTATGTGTTTGATAAATGCATATATTACAAATATAATCTCCATGGCCATTGTATTACATAGAGTGTAAATGGAAAATTTATATGGGTATTATAGAAGCAAAATTACTCTTTTTTTTCTCTCACTCTCTATCCCCTTTGTCTCTCTCTTTATCTTTTCAATGTTACTTGTAATAAATACATCGTGTCTTGAAACAACTTTCTTGAGTACGCCTGTTAACTGTAGAAGTGACATTGAAGTCACAAGAAAACAAACCCCCTCATTAACTTGGGTTTTTGGGCTGAAAAAACTCAAAATATAATTTACAGGATTTGAAATTTGAAGACACCAAACATGAATTACAAAGATTTCAAGTACTCAAATTAACACTTGAGTCAAATGAGTGAAAATAGTTCTCCAACCAAATAAGGCCTATCATCTTATTTTACAATCTTAGAATGTAAACTAGGATTAATTATAAAAATATTTTCCTTTTAATTATAGTCTTTGTAATACTATACGCCCTCAAGCTTTAAGATGTAATATATATTCTCCTTGAACTGTAAAATATGAACAAAAAATCTCATTTTGTTAGAATTTTTAATAAAAATTGGTACATAATTAAAATTTGGTAAAAAAATATAAGAGTATTTTAGTAATTTTATCATTTTTGAAGCTAATTTAAATTTTAAAATTGATATAATTAAAAAATTTTAATTATAAAAATGCAAACTACAAAAAAAGACCTTAAAGAAAACATTTAAAGCAAATAATCTCTTCTTTTACTTTTATATGACTACATCGGGTTAAGTTAACGGTCTAATGGTCAACTGTTTAATAATCTCAGTGCTTATGATTTATGCTTAAAATCATAATTTGATGAGTTTTCTTGTTAATATTTTATAGAACGTGGAAAACAAATGTTACGTTTTGAAGTTCAAATGAGGACAAATGTTATGTTTCAAAATTCGGGGGGCATAATGTTAGAAAGGTTATAGTCGAAGGGGGAATTTTGTAAGTAATTCTATAAACTAACCAATGAAATATAAAGAATATTAAAGAATTTCAATCAATAATATTAGGAAAAATTAATAGGGTGTTTGGGGTTGCAATGTGACACCCAAGAATTTCTAATACATTAAATATAAAATAATTAAGGATTATGTTAAGTAATTTAAGTATAAATTTTGTGGGCTAAAGTTTATGCTCGAAAATTGTAACACCCGTATTTTTAACGGGCATAATTTTGTAAAATTTAATGAATAAAATGTGACTATTTAAAATTACTAAGTTGTTTATGATCATTTAAAAAAAAAATACCATTTTAGTATTTTCTTACCAAGTCTTCCTAAGAAACATTCAAAACTTACCAACACTTACTTCTACCAATCTTGTCTCCCTAAATTATTGCTCAATTATATAGACTTCTTCTCATTTTGCTAAAGGTATCCGAAGGGGATATTGAATTATTTTCCGTCAATTCATAGAAGACATGGAGATATTTTCTCAACCACCTAATTAATTATTTCCTTATCTTCTTCTATAATTCACTCAAATTATCCCCTCAATTATGTTGGCATTATTTGCTAAAAGTCTTCATGGGAGACAAGATGATATTTTCCTTTAAGACTCTTTTGTTTCTTCTTACAACTTTTCCCCGTAAACATCTCATTCCTCTTAAGCATTTTGATATCTTTTTATTTAACTATCACCACCTTCTTCTCTAGTTCTCATTCTCTCCCTCCTCACTTCAAATTTCTAACTAAAGACATAGAGCACAAAGCTCTCTTTGTGGCCAAGACAATTATAATTCCCAACCATGATCGAGGCGGTTTTAAAGTTAATTCAAGCTTGATTGATAACCCAAACTTTGGTGCTTTTCAAAGAAGTTTTGAGGTAGGTTTTCTTTAATCTAAACTTAGTTTTTAGTATGCATTTTCTCCATGTTTAATGCATAAAAATACTTTAATGGCACTAGTAGACGGGTTTACACATAACTCACTTATGAATGTGATTATACGTTGTGCTTTAGTTTTAATTGTCCTTATGCATGCCTTAGGGTCAAGGATGTGTGGAGCTAACGTTAATTGATTCCAGGATTAAAAGATTGTTGATAAGCTTGAAAGGTAGGGATTCTATTACTCATTTTTGTGAGGTTTTTATAGAATTAAAATTGATTGTTTTGCCGCAATATATATATATCTATGTTGAACTGATATTATATGAGTATCACATATGAAACTATGACATGGACTCGTCTTGTATTGTACGACGAGGAACATAATGAATTGACACATGTTATAAATTGAGAAGCATGGTTAGGAAAACTGACTCTATTAATAATGATTTAATATAGAGAAATGGTGAGACATGAAGAGGGCGGCGGTTACGTCCTTGGGCATGAATACCCAAAAAGGTAAAATAGGGGGAAGGTGATGACGCTTCCTTGGGTTGAAAGTCCCAGAACACACTGTACAGGAATTGATTTGGTGAGGACTCGGGGCTTGATGTCCCCTCACCGGAACACCCTTGGAATGTTTATGGGGTGATCAAGTGCGCCCATTTGGGTTTCGATGAGTTGAGTGATACTCAATTTAACATGGATACCTAGGAACAATGATGATTGGTAATATTTGTATAAATGTGTAATTATGACACTTGGTAATGATTAACTACGGTATCCATAAGATGTGATCATAATAAACCTCATAATCTGGAATATGATGTAACCTACTAACCATGCAGTTTTTAATGTGGTAATGGATAAACCATAAGGTGAGTCATGATTTCCCTACTGGGCATGTCGATGCTCATCCCTATCATATCTTCATATCTCAGGTGGAACTCAGTGCAACATATTTGAAGAGGAATAAACGAAAACAATCCTGCTGTTTTCGTGTTAGAAGACCCTGTTTAATTACAACTTATCTACAACATGTAAGAGTTGTATTATTTTTTTTTATGGCTGTGTTAAGTTATTTGGGAATTGTACTATGGTGATGATGACTGTAATTATATATATTTGGTGCTACACTAAAAACTGTGGTTTGTATTTAAAACGTTTATTTTTATTTTTCTTGTTGTTTAAAGACCCATGGGCATTGTTTAATTGATTTAAATAATATAAAATTTAAAATTATTTTTATTTATTTAAAACTGTTAACCCCCACATAGGGGTGTTACAGAATTTTTGGTATCAGAGCCTAGGTTCGATTAACCTAGGGGGTATAGCACCACCTTAAAAATTAATCTTTGGGAATGGTTTTAAAGTTAGGTGTTAATGTCATCATCATTTGGTACTGATCCTAGTTAAATTTTCGCAGCCAGTAGAAACTATGCCACCAAGACGTCAAATGCAATCGTCTGAGCTGTCACAACCGGTTGAGCATGCTCAAGAAGTTGAGCAACCGGAACCGATGGAACAAGCTCAAGAAGATGAGCAACTACGACATGCAACACAATCCCCGCCAGCTGCACCAGAAGTAAATAATTTAGGACAAATTCTTCAAGCATTACAAAATGTGCAAAGACCTGTGGAGGTTCGTGATCCCGAACAACGACATCTAACTCTGTTGAAGGAGTTTATGAAGCAGAAACCACCCACATTTAGTGGAGAACCTAACCCGGTCATAGCAGAACAATGGCTAAAGGCAGTCAAAAAGAAGTTGGACACCTTGAGGATTCCACGGGAGTATTGGGTTAGCTTTTCAACATATATATTTGAGGGTAAAGCCGAAGAATGGTGGGATCTTCAGAAAGACGACTATGATGTGCCGAATCTTACATGGGAGCAGTTCGAAACCATTTTTCGCAACACCTATATTCCTCAGAGCCATAGGCAAGCAATGATGCGAGAATTTGAAAACCTGGTGCAGGGAGATACAACAGTTGCTGAATACCATGCTCGATTTATAGAATTGTCTCGCTACAATCCCGGGGCTGTATCGGATCCAATGGCGAGATGCGAAAAATTTAGAAATAACCTGAGGCCGAAAATCAGACAAATGATAGCTGCTGTTCCATCAACAGATTTTCTTGATCTTGTAGCTGCGGCACAGCGGGCAGAGACAGAACTAAATAACTCCTATGGAGAGTATAAGGGTTCTGGTGGGCGTCAAAGGAAAATAAGTAAGAAAGAGAAGTCACAAGGGCAAGTCATTCAGCATAGTGGAGTGACTATTGGTGGTGGATCTTCTGGCAGTGGTCGTTTCCAACCGTATGCTTGTCATAACTGTGGACAAGTGGGACATCTGAGGAGAAATTGCCCTAACCGCCCTACACAATCATCCTTTGCACCAAGGCCACAAGGAAGTCATTTTGGCTCCACTGTTTGGGGAGGGAGTCAAAATCGTGGAGCGCCTCAGCAAAACACTCCAGCTTCCCAAGTCTCAGTAACTCAACCTCGAGGGTTCCAGCCTCAGTACAACTATCAACAGCGGCCACAGGGTTCCAATTTTTATGCTAATCAGAACTTCCAACCGACTCCACAAGGCTCAGTGAATCAAAGGCCATATTTTTCTGGGAGAAATAATAATAAGGCTAGTAGTAGCCAAGGAAACCGAGGAAAAAGTGATAAAGGAAAAGCACCAGCACAAGCTTATGCAATTACGGCTACAACTGGACAAGGAAAACAGGCTGATCACTCAGTTGTAGACGGTATGATTCACGTGTCTCATTCTTGGGCTCATGTATTATTTGACACTGGTGCCACTCATTCATTTATATCTATGTTATTTGCTTCCGTACTACAATTAGAAACTGAGACATGTAGTTCATCATTAACCCTTAGTACACCAATGGGCGGGATAGCTGAAGTATCCATAATTTGTAAATCAGTGTGTATTGTTATAGGAGAACATAAACTATCGGCTGACCTATATGTAATAACTATGACAGAGTTTGATGTAATCTTAGGAATGGATTGGCTAACTAAATACCAGGCAATAGTAGATTGTCATAGGAAACGTGTCTCTTTATTCACCAAGAATGGACAAGTCATCGAATTTCAGGCAAAAACAGGAACAGTGACGCCAGCCCCGGTGCTAAAGGCTTGTATTGGAGGACGAAGGAATTTCACCAATCTTGGGACGATCTTTGCTTCAGATGGAGAACTAAAGAAGAGTGACCTATCCTCTCACACTCCTGTGGTGGATGAATTTTCAGATGTTTTTCCAGATGAATTGCCCGGACTTCCGCCTGATAGAGAAATTGAGTTTGTCATCGACTTAACTCAAGGAGCAGCGCCTGTTTCTATTGCCCCGTATCGAATGGCACCTGCTGAGAAAGTGGAATTGAGGAAGCAGTTGGACGAATTACTGGAAAAAGGATTTATTCGACCAAGTACATCACCTTGGGGAGCTCCAGTACTTTTTGTGAAGAAACATGACGGATCGTTGAGGCTCTGTGTCGATTATCGCCAGCTTAATCGATTGACTATCAAGAACAAGTACCCTCTACCCCGAATTGATGAGTTGTTCGATCAGTTAGGAGGATCTTGCTATTTCTCAAAGATTGACTTACGATCCGGATATCACCAACTGAAGATAAGAGAAGAGGACATTCCAAAGACAGCTTTTCGGACTCGCTACGGTCATTTTGAGTTTCTTGTCATGCCTTTCGGGTTGACTAATGCACCAGCGGCTTTCATGGACTTGATGAACCGTGTCTTTCGACCGTACTTAGATCAATTTATCATTGTTTTCATAGATGATATCTTGATCTATTCTAAAAACGAAGAAGAACATGCTGAGCATTTGAGGATCACTCTACAAACGTTGAGAGAACATGGTCTTTATGCAAAAAGAGAAAAATGTGATTTCTGGATGACGAAGGTCAAGTTCCTTGGACACGTTGTCTCTGAAGAAGGCATCTCAGTGGACCCCTCCAAAATTGAAGCAGTGCTAAATTGGGAACGACCAAAGAACGTGTCAGAGATTCGAAGTTTCCTCGGACTAGCTGGATACTATCGACGCTTCGTAGAGAATTTTTCAAAGATTGCTTCTCCATTAACAAAACTCACAAGGAAGAATGTCAAGTTCGTGTGGGATGATAAATGTGAAGAAGCATTTGAGGAACTGAAACGAAGACTCACTAGTGCACCTGTGCTGATCATACCTAACAACGAGGAGCCTTACACAGTATACACTGATGCCTCAGGAAACGGTTTGGGTTGTGTGTTAATGCAGCATGGACGAGTAGTTGCCTACGCCTCACGCCAGTTGAAACCCCATGAGAGGAACTACCCCACACATGATCTTGAGTTAGCTGCTGTGGTTTTCGCACTCAAAATTTGGAGATGTTATCTATATGGCGCAAAGTTCGAGCTATATTCAGATCATCAAAGTCTGAAATATTTGTTTACTCAAAAGGATCTCAATCTAAGGCAACGAAGATGGACTGAGTACATGGTGGACTATGACTTTAGTATCCAATATCATCCTGGAAAAGCAAATGCCGTGGCAGATGCTCTAAGTCGTAAGAACAACGGACGTATAGCCAGTTTAGCATTGGAAGATTGGAGACGAGTCACTATCGCCGACTTCAACTTGCAATATTATGAAGATAACGAGAGAGCTTTCTTATTCAATGTGATAGCAACTCCTACGTTAATTCAGAAAGTAAAACAAGGACAATGGCACGATGAAGGATTACGTAGGGTTTGGAAACAAATACAAAATGGAGAACAACTGGATGGATGGCAGATTGAGCCAGAAGGATTTTTACTTTACAAAGGAAGATTAGTTGTTCCAGAGGATCCATATCTCAGGCATGCGGTGCTAGATGAGGCTCACCGTTCAAAGTTTGCTATTCATCCTGGAAGCACAAAAATGTATATGGATCTAAAACGACAATACTGGTGGCGAGGAATGAAACGAGATGTAGCAACCTTTGTCTCTAAGTGCATGACGTGCCAACAGGTTAAAGCGGAACATCAAAAGCCTGGAGGCGAGTTGAGGAGCTTACCTATTCCAGAATGGAAGTGGGATCATGTGACAATGGACTTTGTTACTGGATTTCCTAAGACTCAAATAGGGCATGACGCCGTTTGGGTAATTGTAGATCGTTTAACTAAGACAGCCCACTTCATCCCAATCAGAACTAATTATAGTGTCTCAAAATTATGTCAATTGTACGTGGAAAAGGTAGTGACATTGCATGGAGTGCCAATGTCAATAGTTTCCGATAGAGATACACGTTTCACGTCGAAATTTTGGAGAGGATTGCAGAGGGCCTTGGGAACTCAATTGAATTTTAGTACAGCTTTTCATCCTCAAACAGATGGACAATCTGAACGTGTCATTCAGATTCTCGAGGATATGCTTCGGGCTTGTGTGCTGGACTTTGGAACAAATTGGGCTGCACAGCTGCCATATGTTGAATTCGCATATAACAACAGTTACCAAGCAAGTATTAGAATGGCTCCATATGAGGCCTTATATGGTAGACCTTGTAGATCTCCATTGTGTTGGGCTGAAAAGGAAGAGCGTCTTGAACTTGGGCCTCAGTTTATCAGAGAAACAACGGACAAGATCCAGATTATTCGCGAACGTCTTCAGACAGCTCAAAGTCGACAAAAGAGTTATGCAGATAAGAGGAGGCGACCTTTAGAGTTCATGATCGGAGACTTTGTGTTCTTAAAAGTGAAACCAAAACGAGGTGTATCTCGATTTGGTGTTAAAGGAAAGTTAGCACCAAGGTATACAGGACCGTTTGAGATTGTGGAACGCATTGGAACGTTGGCATACCGTTTAGACCTACCACCACAATTGTCTCATGTACATAATGTGTTTCATGTATCGATGTTGAGAAAGTATGAACCCGACCCTTCACATGTGATCATGTGGACAGATGTGCCAATTCAAGGAGATACGAATTATGAAGAAATTCCAGTTCAAATACTGGATCATGAAATAAAATTATTACGTCGTCGTGGAATTCCTCTGGTGAAAGTGATGTGGCAACACCATGATGTGGAGGAAGCCACATGGGAACTTGAATCTGAAATGAGAGAAAAGTACCCATATTTGTTTTAACATTGTAATCAGTGTACGAAATTTCGAGGACGAAATTTTTATAGGAGGGGAGAGCTGTAACACCCGTATTTTTAACGGGCATAATTTTGTAAAATTTAATGAATAAAATGTGACTATTTAAAATTACTAAGTTGTTTATGATCATTTAAAAAAAAAATACCATTTTAGTATTTTCTTACCAAGTCTTCCTAAGAAACATTCAAAACTTACCAACACTTACTTCTACCAATCTTGTCTCCCTAAATTATTGCTCAATTATATAGACTTCTTCTCATTTTGCTAAAGGTATCCGAAGGGGATATTGAATTATTTTCCGTCAATTCATAGAAGACATGGAGATATTTTCTCAACCACCTAATTAATTATTTCCTTATCTTCTTCTATAATTCACTCAAATTATCCCCTCAATTATGTTGGCATTATTTGCTAAAAGTCTTCATGGGAGACAAGATGATATTTTCCTTTAAGACTCTTTTGTTTCTTCTTACAACTTTTCCCCGTAAACATCTCATTCCTCTTAAGCATTTTGATATCTTTTTATTTAACTATCACCACCTTCTTCTCTAGTTCTCATTCTCTCCCTCCTCACTTCAAATTTCTAACTAAAGACATAGAGCACAAAGCTCTCTTTGTGGCCAAGACAATTATAATTCCCAACCATGATCGAGGCGGTTTTAAAGTTAATTCAAGCTTGATTGATAACCCAAACTTTGGTGCTTTTCAAAGAAGTTTTGAGGTAGGTTTTCTTTAATCTAAACTTAGTTTTTAGTATGCATTTTCTCCATGTTTAATGCATAAAAATACTTTAATGGCACTAGTAGACGGGTTTACACATAACTCACTTATGAATGTGATTATACGTTGTGCTTTAGTTTTAATTGTCCTTATGCATGCCTTAGGGTCAAGGATGTGTGGAGCTAACGTTAATTGATTCCAGGATTAAAAGATTGTTGATAAGCTTGAAAGGTAGGGATTCTATTACTCATTTTTGTGAGGTTTTTATAGAATTAAAATTGATTGTTTTGCCGCAATATATATATATCTATGTTGAACTGATATTATATGAGTATCACATATGAAACTATGACATGGACTCGTCTTGTATTGTACGACGAGGAACATAATGAATTGACACATGTTATAAATTGAGAAGCATGGTTAGGAAAACTGACTCTATTAATAATGATTTAATATAGAGAAATGGTGAGACATGAAGAGGGCGGCGGTTACGTCCTTGGGCATGAATACCCAAAAAGGTAAAATAGGGGGAAGGTGATGACGCTTCCTTGGGTTGAAAGTCCCAGAACACACTGTACAGGAATTGATTTGGTGAGGACTCGGGGCTTGATGTCCCCTCACCGGAACACCCTTGGAATGTTTATGGGGTGATCAAGTGCGCCCATTTGGGTTTCGATGAGTTGAGTGATACTCAATTTAACATGGATACCTAGGAACAATGATGATTGGTAATATTTGTATAAATGTGTAATTATGACACTTGGTAATGATTAACTACGGTATCCATAAGATGTGATCATAATAAACCTCATAATCTGGAATATGATGTAACCTACTAACCATGCAGTTTTTAATGTGGTAATGGATAAACCATAAGGTGAGTCATGATTTCCCTACTGGGCATGTCGATGCTCATCCCTATCATATCTTCATATCTCAGGTGGAACTCAGTGCAACATATTTGAAGAGGAATAAACGAAAACAATCCTGCTGTTTTCGTGTTAGAAGACCCTGTTTAATTACAACTTATCTACAACATGTAAGAGTTGTATTATTTTTTTTTATGGCTGTGTTAAGTTATTTGGGAATTGTACTATGGTGATGATGACTGTAATTATATATATTTGGTGCTACACTAAAAACTGTGGTTTGTATTTAAAACGTTTATTTTTATTTTTCTTGTTGTTTAAAGACCCATGGGCATTGTTTAATTGATTTAAATAATATAAAATTTAAAATTATTTTTATTTATTTAAAACTGTTAACCCCCACATAGGGGTGTTACAAAAATTTATAAAATGTTTTAAGAACATAAAGAGTATTACAAGGATTATTGTTTTAAGCTGATTTTCATAATAAATCCCATAAAAGGGAAAATGAGATTTTTAAGTTTAAAAATCGTGTCATAGTCTTAAACCAAGAAGAAATAATAAAAAAATAAAAATAAAAAAAGTTAGAAAGCTTAATTATTGCACTATGTGTTGTAACAAATTTTAAGATAAAAATACAATATAAGAAATACACAATATAAAAATTATACTACATAAAGTAATGCAATATAAAAACTAGACTATGTACTGTTTATAAGAATTGTACTGTTTGGAGAATTTGGATTACTATGGAAGGCTATGGAACCTCATAAACAGTATGAAAAGAATATTGATAGTATTGAAAATATACCAGCAGCAAAAGAAAAATACTATTAGTATAAACTTAGACTGTGTAGAAAACAAATAAGACCCACTTGGTTACACTCAAATGGTGGAAAATTTTCCACAACACTCCTTACTAGAACTGGTTTTCATTATGCGGTGGGGGGCAAGTTTTTCACTTCAATTTGGTCCCTAAACTAAGTTAAAGTTGCAAATTGATTCCTAGACTATTGTTTTTGCAATTAAGGGCTTAGGAGGATAAAATCTTATCTCCATCAAAATATGAAAAATGTGCTACATCTCCTTCATGGTGGCTGGTTTTAATAAGTGGATGGGAGCAATTGTTTTAATTGCAATTTGGTACCTAAGTTTAACTTTATTATGGATAAGGGCCTAAGTGATGAAATAAGTTTTTGTCTCCGTCATTTTTGCATGAAACATGCAAAAATAACCCATTTTCCTTCTCTCAAAAACCGGCAGCCCTACCAAGGATTTCTCCAAAAATTCCTCAAAAATTTAACCTTTAATCAAGTTTTAAATCAAGTAAAAGTGTTCTAGATCATGATTGATCGCTTTTAAGGTAAAATTCTCAATCTTATCCTTATGGTTTTTTAGCTTTTTTATAAGTTTTTGAAAGGAACTTTTACGATATGATTTGGACTTGATGTCAAGGGAGTTTGGAAGCCTTCAAGTGCTAAAAATTGTGGATGAACACTTGAAAATTATTAGGTAAAATCCTAGTCCCACAAGCTATGTTAAGTTTTGTATTTTTTTTTTTATACATACCAAGTATTTGATGCAAGTTATTGGTTATAACACGTCAAGAAAACTATGTGGCATGATTAGACTATGTGTTTATAGGTGTTGGTATAGATGAGTAGTTTAAATTAGGACTTTAAACTTTTAAAAGAGAAAATTTAGCAAACTTTGTCAAAAACAAAGTTTGACTAGTATTCAAGGAATGATAATTTTGGTGGTTTTAGGGACCCATTTATTTTCCAAGTATAGAATATGCTAAAATAGTAATGGTAACAACTTTTATTAACAAAGTTTTATGAAATCTTGAGAGGACTAAATTGCAAAGATTTGTAAATATTTGGCAAAACTAAAAAATGCTAGAAAACTCTATTGTGCAATTGGAATTTCAAAAAATTTAAAACAAGAAAGTTGTAAAACTCATCGAAACTATTAAATATCCTAGATAGTTCTTGAAAATTCTGCACAATTTGTGAGTTATGAATTTTATGAGATTTTATCACAAAACTTCAAAAAGGTAATATGGGAAAAATGTTTTGAAATTTGTTGAGTTTAACCAAGAAGCTTGTGTAAGTTTTAATCCTTGTTAAAAATTGGACTTCTTAGTCTAAAACAGTTATTTTTTGTCTTGAGGGTAAAAATATCAAGATTTTTGTGTTTCAGGCTAAAACCATAAAAACTACGTGAAAATAGATTTTCACTATGCAAAGTTGGTTTTCTCCACTACTGCAAGCAAGTGGGTAGCCACAGGTTTTGAAATTGAAAAGAATGCGAGAACTTTCTAAGAAAAGCACGTTAAGTGATTCATATACGAGTCAAACCTAAAGTTTTGATAAAATAAATGTTGTGGAAAGAAAAGCTAATGTTTTGTTTTCCGCAATATTACGAGAAGTAAAGAAATGTAAGTTTTGGTTTAAACGCATTCTGAAAGATTTTTTAAGACCCGTTAAGGGCAAAACGGTCTGTTTCAATAAGAAGACCAAAAGGATTCCGAAACGACTGAATTAGGAAAATGCACCTATTCGAGAATTTTTTTGTACTTTGTAAGTAACAGAACGGTGAGGTAAAATGAGAAGTTTAGTTAAGCTAAGTAACTCACTAAAAAAAATCGTCATTGTAAAGAAAACCGTTAAAACGAAGCCGAACACTTTGAATTAACAAAACACCGATCGGAAAATGTTTCATGTCGCATTAAGTAACAATGCCATCTAGTAAGACGAGGAATTTGATCAAGGAATCCTCAAGTTAAGTAACGAAGTAAAGAACTGATAAGAACAAAGTTAAGCAAAAGGAATGAACGATTAATGTTTAAATTCCGTTATCGACTGAGTCAGACGATAATGAGAAATGTCAGCTAATAGTTGGGTAACATTTGAAACAAGACACAGAGGCCGACTAATAAAAAGGAAAAAAGAATGAAATGGAAACGCTAAAGCTAAGTTCAGATAAGTATCAAACTTCACCTATGGCATGAAGAAAATGACTTTTTAAATACTTTATGCATGTTTGCAATTGTTATGCAAGTTGTTTTTGAAGTATGTTTACATATGTTATGCATTATGTTTTAAAGTTTAAGTCATGATTTGTAATATGTTTACAATTGCTATGTTTAATGTTTTAATGCTAAGTTATAGCGCATGATATATTTAGCATTTGACATGCTCACTAAAGATACAAGAAGGTAAATCAAATGTGTTAATTAAGTATTGTACTAGTCTCCTTGACGTGAGGTATATAAGTTATGTTAAAGTTATGAGTTGTTCGATGGTCCTAAGTCTTCCACAGGGAAGCTTTATGTTATATCAAAGTCACAATCTCGTGATCGATGATGTTGGTACAAACATTAAAGCCTGCAAGATAAAATCAGATAAGAATGTTGATAAAAATTCAAGTAAATTTTGAATGATAATAAAAAGTTCATAATTATATATTCATAAATAAGCATACATGGAATCATGCATTATGATTTTGGTTGCATCCCTTTTCATGATATGTTTATAAGATATGTTTATGAAAAAAAAAATAGGGCCGGCAATACGGGTTGCGACACGACGACAAGACACGAATCCTACACGGTTTTTTGCGGGTTAGTGTCGAAAAATTTGACCACGGGTCATTTTAGTGTCGACCCGAAACTGACCCGTCAAAAAACGGGTCGTGTTCGGGTCAACCCGCCTGACACGAAAATGACCCGTTTTTGACCCGTATTTAATTAATTAACTTTAAAAAAATTAATATTATTTCATATATAATATAAGCTCTTAAAATATCAAACCCTACCTCTCTTATCACTCATTTTCTTGTTGAAGTGGTATGAAACTCTTTTAATTTTATTTTTTTTAATATTATATATATTAATGTAGGCGGGTTAGAGGCGGGTTGCGGGTCATAATCGGGTTACGGGTCACGGGTCATATTTTTTGACACTGTGCATAAAAAACGGGTTGACACGGGTCGTGTTCGTGTCAACCCGTGTCAAAACGGGTCGTGTTCGGGTTGAGAATTTTTAATCCGTTCGTGTCACAGGTCGGGTTAGTGTCGACCTAATTTTGTAAAAATTAACTGCAACCCGACACGAACCCGACCTGCTAACCCGTTTTGCCACCCCTAAAAAAAAGATTTTAAGAAATGTTTTATGAAAATGGTTAAGAAAAATATTCTACAAAAATTGTTACAAGAAAGGTTCATGAAGGAGTTTTATGAAAATAGTTTAAAAGCAATATTTTACGATGAATGTTTTTAATATTTTGTGAAATTATGTTTGAACTTATTAAACGGAAGCTCATTATAAGTTCCTCCATGCTGTAGGTAATCTTATAGGAGACCAGTATGACTGGTTAAAGAGCTCGATGTCATAAAGAAATAGATGCGATGGTTAGATATGAATACCACTACAAAAAGGATTTTGGTGTATTAAGAAAAAATTTTCACTGTTTCAAATAGTGTTTTAAAAGTTATAAAAAAGTCAATGTTTAAGGAAATGTTTTTTAAGAAATGTTTAAAAAAAAATTAAAAGAAAAATTTTACGAAATATTTTGAAAATTTATTTTATAGAGTATAAAGAAAGTAGATGTTTATATGAAAAGTATTTTATAAGATATCAAGTTTTATACTTAGGTTTTAATTTACATTGCAATAGATGTAGCAACAGTTTCAAGTATGTTATTAAGAAGAAAAAAGAAAAAAGAAAAAAAATAAAAAAAAAAACTTTACACAATATTTTCTTACTCATAAGTAAGAATTAAGTTACGATAATAACGTTTAAGAAAGTTAAATGACGATTTGAAAAGACGGGTCATTACATGTAATTTCAACCATATATTTTTAATTATAAACAATATAAAACTCTTACATAATTAAAAAAATTTGTGATTGGAACCTTCTCCAAAAATGAAAGACCACATAAATTATGTCATTTATCAAGTCGGACTCTCCAACCCAACTTAAATAAATAAATGAAGGTTATAACATTGCTTTTAAGAGAAGGTACAAGTACCTCAAGAGGGAGAAGGTTCAAGGGCCCCATGAAACCAACCTACGTGACTATTTAAAACAAGGTCCTTTCGATTATTTAGGAAAAATGCCACCCAAAAACCAATACTAGATCAAACTATACAACCTGAAAAAAGTCTTGTATTCTCTCATAATAATTAAACAAAATTATTTTCTTATATTCACTCTCATATTAATTAAACAAAATTATTTTGTTAGAAAATTCTATCATCTTAATCAATAAACATTTTAATTAAAAACAAAACCATAAAACTTAATTGATATGAATCATAACGCTCAAAAGTATATTTTGTATTCTAAACATAATGTGCCATGAATCTGATATTATCTACAAATATTTTCTTGTGGCATAAATCTATCTCAGCCTAGAATTTATAACATTTTAGTAAAGACCCAATTTAATGCACTGAAGATGATTCAAGCCTCAATAACATAGCCGTAATCATTCTCATCTCGTTGGCCATTCAAAGCCACGTTATTCTTGAAATCGTCGTAAAGCGAGTACAAAACTAGGGAAACTGCTGCCAAAAGTTTCATAAACCATAAGCTGTCAACTTTTGCACAGTATTATTTGGGGAGTGTCCATGGTATCTCGGATACCTCAGTATTCCATTTTGCAGACCATGAAACATTTCTCCTTCCAAGACAACAAAAACTCAAAAAGCATCTATTTTCAAATGTAACCCCAGTTTCACTCATTTTCAGATTTCAATCTCTCCATAGTAACTTCAAAAGTTGATCCCCGAAATCACAATTAGAGATGAGTGAGAAAGATGAGAAGCGCGCTGATTTTGTTCTGGTTGACAAAAAACTTCCATCAAGCACCACTTTGAGCTGAAAAATGGGGTCTTCGGCCGAGCGGTATCATTAGATCCTTCATGACCTCGTACTCCTCGACACTTATTTGAGCACCATCCAGCACCTACTTATTCAACACTAACCATAAGTATGGCTTGACATAAAATTTTAAAAAGGAAGAGAACAACCAATACGATAAAATTGAGTTTCAGCATCAGCGGGTTTATCGAATGAAACACACCACTGATTCAAAGATACAGATGACTTTAAATCTTGGGGACTCACCTTGTGAAACAACACCCTTCTATTCGTCATGTGTGGGGTAAGCGCAGGAAATCTATAAACAGAGAGAGCCTCAATAAACAGAAGGATAATTACTTGCCACTGTTTCATTCGGAATGGTGGTAGTGCATCAACAAAGGACATTGTGTCCAACAAACGTCCCTGTAAATAGACTTTGCCGTAAGAGTCCATCAATTCATTATCAAAAAAAAAAAAAAAAAACACAAAAACAAAAACAAAAAACAAAAAACAAAAAAGAGTGCCCGCAGCAAACTCCAAATTCTTTTAAGACTAAACAAACATATGACTAATCAACAAACATATCTTCACTTTCATGGTTTGGCAAGGCCTTGGCCTAAAGTAATGGTCTATCAAAGTTAAACATCAACTTTCTGAGTGACAATTCAAACATAAGGCACAAATCAGAAAAACATTAACAGGTTAAATCTATCAAAAGAGAAATAAAAAGGAAAGGTTTCCACATCAATACCAATCCTTGCTCCAAACTAGATATTGGTGTTGACAGCCTAAGATCAGCTACAAGTCCAGGTAAAGCCCGTGCGAGAGAACCAGCCAGAGTTTGCCTAATTTCATAAGACCGACCATCTCCCAAGACAATCTTCGAGGGATACTCCCTTCCGTTAACCATTGCATACTCTTCATGAAGGCTTTCATCCCTCCCATATATATAAGCCAAAGTAGATGATGTTGTCCATGTAAAGAGTGCATTCCACATTTTTGCAAAAGGGGATAACTGAAAGGTGGTAATTAAAAGACATGAGAGAAAGAAAAACAAAACATCATAGGTCCATAATAGCAAAATAGTAGGACAGTGTAACTTGGAAATTACAGTTAAACTAAAACCCTCAGGTGGTGCGTCAAACCAAGAATCTTCAGGGTCAAACAGATCAGAATGTTGAGTTCCAGGCTTTTTTGGCCACTTCATTGGAGCTTGCTCTGGCTCAGATGTGTCTTCATCCTCCTCCATAGGCTCTCCTTCATCCCCATTCTCCGGACACGGCAATACAATTATTCCAGCTTCAGACACTGCATAGCAGTACAAGGGACACACAACACAAGTATAATGAAAAGCAAAAACTACATAATCCACAAATAGCAAACTTAAACCATACAATCACGTACACGCATCATTAACTTCAAATTCTTCTGAAGCAACAGCTTCTGATGCCTCCTCCAGTGCTCTTGCACAAGCCTCTGCTGATGCAAAGCAAAACATATCATCATTTTCTCCAGTGTCAACACTGCACAACATATTAGACGCTTCTTTCGTATCCTCCATTTCTCTAACCGCACAAACATCTTTACTCTTGCTGCTATAGCCCTCTTCATCTGCCCATGTAATGGATTGGCCAACTTTCATTGTCGCTGAAGTTTTAAAAGACACTTTGTTCTTATTCCCCACCACAGAAGGGCCTTCTTTCATATCTTCAATTTCTCTAATCTCACAAAGCTTTCTTTCCCCAACACTGTCAGTTTTCTCATCAGCCCAGGTAACAGAACGACTCAATTTCTTTTTCCGAGAAGGTTTAAGAGATGATTTAAGGGATGTTTCAGCCCATTTCTCTGCCTTATCATCATGCGATTCCTCTTTTGCTTTTGCAGAGCTTAAACACGAACCCCCACATTGGGAAGATGCCAAAGTTAAAGCATCATCTTGAACACCAAGCCCCTCTTTTGAGGCATTCCTCGAGGGAGCATATGATGTTTCCGGTACAGCAAACTGATTCCCCATACCTTTTTTAGCCAAATTTTCTTCTTGTTCACTTAACTTACTATCAAGACCAGTCTTTTTCGAACTTGATGGTGTTTTTGACACAGTATATTCATCTTCAGTGATAATAGTACTCACGAAATCCATGCCATTGATAAGAACCGTATTGTTCGCTTTTGATCCTGCAATACACGATCCTATCTCACTCTCATGGCAACATACTAAGAACAAAATAACCACCAGACTGCTAAAAAACTAGTCTTCCATTACATTCCATTTTCCCAGCAACCAAAAAAAAAAATCAGCTGAATAGTTGAGCTGCAACAAAACTCACGTAAATTGACATAATGTTAAAGATATAAATACCTCGCTTTGGACTCTTTGAACCTAATTCTTTGGGCTTCCGCTCTCTCTGCGGCACATAACCTTCAATTGCATTGGATGGACCAACCCACTGCTCCAAACTCATGTCCCCAACGTGATTCTCTGTCTTCTCCTCAATCTTCAGCTTTGAGAATCCCAAATCCCCATCCTTTCCAAATCCCAATTCCCTTTCCAAGCCCCAATAATCCCCAAACATCCTCAGAACCTTGTCAATCCTCGCTGGATCGAGAACTGCACACCTCTCGTCCTTCAAACTCGCAGAGAAAGTTCTTGAATTGATCACGCACTCAGAGGAACAGTACATGTAGGTCTCATGGAGATCATAGACCTTGTGCTCCTTGAGTGAAATCCGGTACCGGCCCTTGCGGGGGTGGTCGGAGGGCAGGTGGTTAGGGCAGAGAGGGTAGCCACAGAGGTTGGCAATGGATCGCTCCGTGACAACGTCGTTGTAGTCAGACCGGGACATGATGGAGCCGGCAGCGAAAAGCTGGTCCTCACCATGAATGCCTTGGAGGAGGGAGAGTTGGAGCCGGTACACGGCATCCTTGATGGAGATTGGTGGCTGTTGGTTCTTCTCCATTTAAAAAAATCGAAAATCGAAGAATTGGTCTGTTCACAAGTCAAAAATAACCAAAAAATAGAGTTCACAAATCAAAAAGTTCAAACTTGGCATAAACCAACATCCAATCTAGTCAAGTTTATTACAAGAATTCCAAGAAAACATACAAAATATCCACAACGAAAGTGAACTTACGTAACTAAACAAAAGCCCTAATTTCATATACCCTTCTTTCGGTCAATCAAAAATCATCTACCAAAACAACTCGATAAACTAAAATCGAAAAAAAAAAAAAGAGCGAGAAAGAACCCCAAATAAAATCTCTACTCGCTTCGTTATTTGAGCCAAAACTCCATCTCAGACCCATCTCTGCAAACTCCTATCTTATATACCGAAATATGGGCGCAAAATAAAAGAAAAATCAAAACCTGGAGAAGACGAAAACTTCTCAAATTAGCCAAGAACCATACAAATTGGTCGAGAATCAGAAATATTTACCAGAACGATGATAATTGTATTTCTCCAGCGATCCAATTAAAAAAGGCGGAATCTAAACTTGGACTTGGAAGATTCGATTTGTGTTTCTCGAAGAGCGCTCGTTAAACCCTAAAAGAGAGCGAATTGATCTCTGAAACAGCTTCTCTAGGGCTCCTTCTTCAGCTTCACAGAGAGAAAGAGAGAGCATGATTTTACAAATTGTCCATGGAGAGCGAATTGTCTCCGTCGCTTTGGAGAGGAAATGTGAAGAACTCGAAAGATTCCAACGACAAACAAACAAAAACTCCCAGAACAAGAAATGAAGATTTACTGTTTGTCACCGATATCTATCTCCCAAAGTGAATCTTTTTTTTTTTTAAATTCCAAGTTACAGGAAGAAAAATTTACACAGAAGAAGAAGATGAAGCATTCAATGCAAGACCATGATCAAACAAAAAAAAAAAAAAAGAAACTAAATAAATTAAAACGAAATCCAAAATCCCATCAAAATTCCAATATTTAAAACTGACCTAGCATTCTTTCTAGAGCTTTTCTAACTAACTATGAAAAAACTCCTTAAATCACTTCCAATAACAGACAAAGGAAACCAACCACAGGAATATTGACATTCTAGCAGAGGTGACTGACAAACGGCGAACGGACGGACGGCGTCGGGTGCACGGCGGACAACTGTCACGGTGGCAGATGCAGTGGCAGGTTGGCCGGAGAAGGAGAGAAGAGAGAGTTAGGTTTTTGGTGGCGGGAGGGAGAGTTGGGTGTTGGGAACCTTGATTCTGTAAAGCCCAAGAGGTTTTTTTTTCGCTTATTTTTATAAATTCCCATGACCTATTATCATATTTTATTTTGTCCCCTAGTTTTTTAAAACCAGTTAAAGCACCTCCAAATTCAAGAAAACCAATCACTTTAACGGGAAGAATTTGAAAAAGAGGCAAAAAAAAAATTCTTGATTAAGAAAATAACTTTTTTTATATAAAAAAACGTACTTTTTTAAAGATAAACTGTTTTAGTTTTTTTTCAAAAAAAAAAAACGAAAACAACTATAACGAGGAGAGGAACCTCAACAGAGTGAAAAGAAAAAAAAAAACTGGAGCAGTTTTTATGTCCAAAAAATATGTTTTTTTTCCATCAAAAAACTACAAAAAAAAAATTCATTTGTTTAAAATAACTTTTTTTTAAAGTCATTTTTTAAAATGCCGCTAACGGTTCAATTCATACATTCCTAATGAACTTGCTTGCGTGACATATGATCAAATATTAGAATTATAATTAAATATGTAAAGGTAATTAAATATTAATAAAAATTTTAAAAAATTTGAGAAAATGCCCATGACACTCTCTTTTTTTATCCCTCTTGTTGTAAAAATGACAAACATATGTGTTTTTAAAATCATACATAAAGTATCTCTTGAAAAGATTAAACTTTTTAAAAAAATCAAAATTACTCTTCTTAATCTTTATTAAATACAATTTAAAACATTATTAAATCAAAATACTAAATAAAATTAATCTTAAAAAGTTAAAAACTCTCAAAATAATTGAAGTATTTGATTAATTGAAATATTTATTTGCACATTTTAAATTACATTTTCTTTATTTTTAAGTCAAGTCATATTTAAAATAATATATAATACATATTAGGAAGGATAATCTTGAATTTTTTTAAAAATTAATTGCTGTAGGGGGTATATTAAGTATGATTTTGTAAACATATCAGGTGTTTTGAGAATTTTAATAATAAAATAGACAAAAATGATATTTAAGCAAAACACATGGAGTGCTTTGGGTTTTTTTTTCAAAACATTTTATTGTCATTTTTCTTTCATTTTTTTCTCTTCTACTCCAGATCTCTCCCTCCCTCTTCACATTTCATCTCATCTTTCTATCTCCCTCTCTCTCTTTCTCAATCTCTTCTTTCTCTCTCTTGATTAGGTGGCAGTAGAAGGTGGCATGGAGCAACGAGGGCGGTGACCAAGAGTGGGCGGAGGGTTCGGGCTATGAGATGAAAAAGGGTTGGGCTGAGGATGGGGCGACGGGGATGGGTGTATGACACTTGTGGGGGTGGTGGGTGCGATGGGGTGGGGCAATAGGGGACATGGGCTGGGGCGATGAGGGGCTAGGAACAGGGAAGGGTGGGTGATGGGCGTGGGCACAGTGGGGGTGGTGCGCTGGTTGGGGTGGGCAAGGGGTTGGGCGACAAGGGTGGGCTAAAATATTTGATTGATTTTGGTTTTTTTAAGGATTTGTTTATTTGATTTATAGTAGAGAGACAAAGAAAAAGAGAGAGCAAGATGAGGGAGGGAAAGAAAAAAATAAGAATTAAAAAAATAAAAATAAATGCTTTTTAATTATTTTTAACATTTAATTATCTTTATATATTTAATATATTTTTAATATTTAATTATATGTCACGCCAGCAATTTCGTTAGAGATATATACAGGATTGAACGAAGAGTGGCAAAATGACTTTTTTTTTTTTTTTTTTTTATGGTTCAGAGGATGTTTTAACCAGTTTTAAAAAGTCAGAGAGCAAAGTTATGGTCAGGGAGGATTTATAAAAATAATCCCTTTTTTTTTCACTTGGATGGGGTTAAGGGGGATTATAATGAGAGACAATTGGAAGATAGGTTGTGGTTGGATCAAGTGGTAGGACTAACTCTGTAGTAGAGGTGGCAATAAACGTATTTGTGTCGGCACGTTTACAACACGACACGATTAATAAACGTGCCACAAGACAAACACGAACACGGCACGCCTATGACACGCGTAACACGGCACGACACAATTAACACGATTAGTAAACGTGTTGTCACGGGTCGATACGATAACAACACGCGTATGACCCGTTTATGACCCAATTAACTAAAAATTTAAAAAATATATACAAAAAATTAAAAAAATAAGAAAAAACCAATAAAGAAAATTAACAAAAGCACAATATCTAATTAATACTAACCTACTACAAATATTTCAAATATTTATATTTTTAAGTTTAAAAGTGTTATAAATAGGCGAATTGTGTCATGCTATGCCGACACGTTTACGACCCGTTTAATTAAACGTGTTAAGGCGTGTTGGCACGAATCCAGCCCGTTTACTTTTGTATTTTCGTGCCAACCTATTTATGGCCCAATTAATAAACATGAGGTTCAAACCCGTTTATTTTGTGTCGTTTTTATATCGTATCGTGTCTGAAATCGCCGGCCCTACTCCATAGTATTTGATAAATGGAGTTTGGCGCACGGAAATATAATGGGGGATACGACGTAGTTTCATATACACTTAAAGGGACAACAATTTTTGTAGCTAGTGATGATTTTTTTGGGGATGAAATTGTAGCTACTAATTGAACGACACGAGGTTTGGTGATTCATCTTCTTTGTCGCATGATACTGTCGTTTTAAGCTTTAATCTGGGAAAAACTGGGAAAAAGAGTGTTTCATGTTTTCTATTAAAAACAACACCAAAGAGGAAACAGGGATGGGACAATCAAAGGAACTCCACCAAAAAAGAAGAAGAAGAAATCAAAGGAACTAAAAATCAAAGAAAAATACTTACAAAAAAATAAAAAAAAAAAAAAAAATCAAAGAGGAAACAAGGATTTTTTAGAAGAAGGGCCAAAAACGCAATATTGGAGAGCTTTAGGATCTGAAAACGTTGATTGTGAATAGGATGAGGATAAATATAAGAAAACACAGTCACGACAAGGTCATGATTCTGTCCGTTGCGCAAGCATCTGTATTAAGATTAGGATTATTGCAGCAAATATAAAAATAAGAAGAACCCAAAGGTGACAATCCTTGTTTTTGTGTGCATATGTTTGCACAAAAGAGCTGTGAAAGGTGATTCAATGGAGATGGATTGATGAGATTAGAAAGAATTTGGATATAATATATATATATATATATATATATATATATGTATATAAAAGCCAAAGAGCAGATGTTCATAATCTTTTTCCTATAACTTGTCCCTTTTGTTGAATTCCATTTGATATGAATCAGCACATGCTTTTGAATTTTGCAATTATTAGAGATTGGTGTTGATTGAAATCAATGCACTCGCAAATAAATTCCATTGCGCGACCTCCTCTCTTTTTATTTATTTACAATTTGAAAGGAATTGTACATTTTGGGTTAGAAACTTTGATGTGGGCAGGTTCATTGTAAGCTTTGGTGGAGTAGACATTTTTAAACCATCTGATTGAACCCCAATGGTTAGAATGTTTCATCATAACCGTTTCTTTTTTATTTTTATAAATAAAGGGCCCATCCCACCCTGCACAAGATACAGATTTGACCTGCCCCGCCCTGCAATCCAGGAACTGTGGATGGGGCATGGTGTCCTACCCCATTGACATCCTTGGATCAAAGTCATTTGTAAACATGTCTGTTTGATTTCCTTCACAAAATTTTTAAAATATTTTTACACGTTCATCCAAATAAAAATTTTAAAAACATTTCTAGTATAATTTTTATAAAAATTTTATTTTTTAAAATAAAAATATTTTCACTTATTTTGAAAACAATACTAAACAAACAACACAACTTAGTTTTCTACAAATCAAAAGACAACCTAAATTTATGAGATGTCTTAAAAAATATTATAATTTTTTTAAGGAAACATAGTTGTAAATTAACATAAACAAATAAATCCCCTTACACAACTTCCAAACCATGTGTTTCATATTTAACAGACATGTATCAATTACACGCCATTACTGATGGAAACCGCGGCAAAATTTTAGACAAAAACAAGATGTCATTTTTCTTAAACTAAAATAGGAACATGATTTTTTTTATCACTAAACGATAATTAATTCTGTTAAATTATCGATTTCAAAAATGATAAAACGATAACAAAATTTTAAACGACTGAAAGTGTACTAAAACGATAATAAGATTCTAAAGACTGAAAGTAAAAATATCATTAAGAGAAACGACAAGTCATATTTTATTTTCCCAAAAGAAAAATATCTACAATGAAATTTATTTTTGCATGTCCTAGCTCCAGTAAGCTTTTTTTTTCTTTCTTTCTTTCAAATATATTTTCCGTGATATAACTTTAAGAAAACCAATCCCAAAAAAGATAAAGCCAATTTCAGAAGCCTTTGAAAAAAAAATAATAAAAAACATAGGCTACTAGTAGCAATGAGAAAACAAGATTTTTTTTTTCCTTTCATGATTTATATACAGCCAGCTCTAAAATTTCTAAAAAAGAAAAGAAAAAGAAAATCTATATCTGTGTATCTGTATCTATAACTATATAAAAAAAACCAAATAACTAGCCATGCAATCAGGTGTATTTCAACAGGCTCGTTTGGTTGCTTACTCTGTTTGCTATGTGTAGTTCTGGAGGCAAGGCTTGCGGCTGTTTGCTTACTCTTCTCGCAAAAAAAGTGTTTTTTGTCCGAGCAGACTACAGACTGCTTCTCTCGTAAGGTTGGGCCCCATTTGGTGGGTCTCTCACAAGGTTAGGCCCCATCTGGTGGGTCCTATTGTGGGATCTATTTAGTAGGGCCCAGCCCTACGAGAGAAGCGGGCTATAGCCTACTCGGGTTATGTAGCACTGTTCCTTCCTGCCATCATGCCGCCTTTCAATCATACACATGTCAAGGCCTTGTTATGTTTTGCTTTTTACCAGAGGCGTTGAAGTCCGATAATGTAAATAGACCATCATGCTATAGGGACGTTTTTTTGGTTCACATTTTGAGGTGTTTTTTTTTTCTGACTATACGTTTTGTGTTTTGTGTGTGTGTGTTTATATACACACACGTATATATATTTTAGAAAGTATTATATATTAGAAAGTTAATCATATATAATTGGTAATTAGTCTTTTTTTCTTTCTTTCTTGTTGCGTTGTAAACCTTTTTTCTTTGATATGTTATAGTTCATTAAATCTATCCTCTGTTATTAATTAATTAATAATTATACTCCTTTTTTTCTTTTCTTTTTTTTGGTTTGTACATTTGTTGTCTTTTTTATCTTTATTTTTTCTTCTGCTTATTGGCTTATTTGAGCTCCAGCATTTGAATTTGTGTCTTTTTTTTCCTTTTATACGTGTACTTCTAGGTGAATATTATTTATAAATAATATCATTAAACGAAATAACAATTTCTACAATACAAATTCTTATTAAAAAATAACTTGCAATTTTCTCCCTTAATTAAACAATATATGATGTGACTTATATACAAATGATTAAATAGAAGGTGGGAATTGAAACAAGAAAATAGAGATCGAAGAGCAAGAAATGTAATAAAAGAGCAAGGAGAAAAATGAGAGAGAGAGTGAGAACAAATATAGTGATAAAATGACAATTAAAAATAGAGATTGAGGGGGAAATAGAGGGAGAAAATATATAAGAGAGTGCATAATTGATTCATATTTTTCTGACATTTTAATTTTTAAAAATATATTAATTGATAATTCAGATTTTTGGTTGGTAGACATCACCAACAATAGGATTAATCTCTTTATTATTTTTCATCTATCTTCATTTCTATTATTGTATTTTTGTGAAAAGCATAAAAAACATTATCAACTATTGTTCAAAAAAAATAACCAGGCCAATTTATTGAAACACAAACATGCCAAATATAAAGCGTACATTATATAAATTCAAACACATTGATTGAAATTAAACAAAAAAAAAAAAAAAGAGAGATTAAAACAAGAGTTATCTACCCTTGCAATATATATACACACACTTATCGTCATCCACTCAATTTTAACATTTCATTCTCTACTCCATATCTAAACCCATTAGACTAATTATACAAAAAAAATTCGTTACTTGGCTCTTGTTACTGGCCTCTTCTTTTGTCTTAAACATTTGATTTATTAACAAATATTTCCACATTTATCTTTATAGATACAATTTATTGATGTGACGATCTTTTAAATACCCATTAATAAAAAAAATATAACAAATTTTAAGTTGGTGCATAAGTTGAGATAAAAATTGATGTCTCTAACATTTTTCTATTTTAATTATTACAACTTACAACAAAGATTTTGTTACAAGTTGTTTCTTTCATCACTATAAAAAATTAGTTTTCATTGAGAAACAAGCAAGATTGAATTTGGAGCGCGTTATATCAAGGTATTGTAGACAGTATTCAATTTGGTGAAAATAAAGATTCTAAAATAAATGGACGTTGCATTCGATAAAAACAAAGGTTCTAAAATAAGTAGAAAATATATTCTATCAGTTTTTTTTTTGTCACAACCCGTAATTTTCGGACTATGATAAAATACTTTTCTTACTTACATATAGATGAAAAACTTAGAAATATTTTTTTAAAATATATTACACATGTAGATTTTAACAACCTTTAAAATACAAACATATACATATATTTATATAAACAAGCTTTCTTTTACAATATTGTTTGTTAAATATTTTCGAGAGAGGTTTTGTTTTACTTAACCATGTTACAGCTTTTATACAACACGTTTCAAAATAACTTAAAATATATTACAGCGGAAACATGTTTATGGCGGCATCCATACCCAGTTCTGCACATTACACATGTCCCTCTGCTAGCTCATCAGTGAACTTATTCTAACCTTTTAGTAGGAATAGCTACAACATGAAATACTAAGTGATCTTACGCCCAGTAAATCCCAACATAGCCCACATGCCACATTCACTAAAATGCATGATCCAATTATGCTTTCTTATGAACAATCTTTATCCTTTTCATGTCTTATTTTTAGCTAGGGTCTAAGTGTTCGTATCATTGTGCACATAGGTATGCATGACACCGAGACTATACTATAACCTTAAACTCTTCTTGAGTCAGGAGTCGGTAGGACACTCTTCTTATTTCCGATGGTGTGTTTACCAGCCTAATTATTTTGGCTACCATACCATGCATGAGGTCATGCTCACATGTTATACACAAAAGATAAATATTCTTCTACTGTATAGTACACATAGGTACATAGCAACATACGCACAGGTATACGACATAATATACGCATACGTACTTATGTTATATACTCGCTAGTACACATATCAATATACACACAGGTATGCATCATAATATACACACATGTACGTATATTATATATATGTGTATATATATATCATATTCTATACCTACAATTTTATACTGTATGTGGGATTAGTACTTACTTGTGTTTGGTTACTGCACAAGTCGACCTCAATCCTTTTTTTCCTAATCTTCTAGGGTTTTGTTTGGCCAATTACAAAGCTATTAGCTAAATTTTCACTACTTCCACTTTGTGTTACTACAAAACGATTGTTAATTAATAGATTGCGTTACATAAATGTATACAACTCCGATAATCATAGATTCTCTTACTCCTATCTTACTCTACCCTGTCGTCTCTAACGAAGGGCGATTGAAATGATTTTGCCTTCGATGGGCCTTTTTCCATTTGGAACATTTCGGAGCTGTTCGGGTTACTCGTGGGAAAATAACAATTTTGCCCTCGATGGGCCTTCCTAAATTTCTCGAGCTCGATTTTGCTATTTTAGCAAAAAATGTTGTTTATTAATTTTAAAACATTAACCCAGAGTGTCGGGTTTTCTTATTTTACATTAGTGCCTCAGTTTAATAAAACTTTGTAATTTTGTCCCTTATTTGAAAATTTTGACAAAGGCGATTTTTATTTTTGCCCTTTTGCAAAATGACGAAGGCGATTTTCGACGAACCATCCACAATTCTAGATAGTTTCATCGAGATCTGCAATTTTTGTGTTTTAAATTTTTTAAAATTTCCACTATATAGGGGTGATTCTGGTCATTTTTTAAATCTGTCGAGAAAAACTTTTTCTTTACAATTTAGTCCTTGGGTCATTTTTGTGAAAATTAGTTTTAAAACAACATTCCAGCTACTGTGAAGGTAGATTCAACCTTTCCTAAAACCATTTTCATGCCAAATCACTATTCTTTCCAAAACTAGAATCAAAATTGCAAAACGACCCTACTTTTGCATAAACCCACAATTTTCACATTTGACCCTAATTTCAACAACACCAACATGTCATAAACCATATACCCATGGAATTCAATCACAATCTTGCTTGAATACCCACATGCCTTTTGAAATAATCAAAATTAAAACAAAACCAAATAAACTTTAAGTTTGAAAATTAGGACTTACCCAAAAGAAAATTTTGTGATTCTAGGCTTTCCAATAGCTCCTTTGCAAATTTCCTAAGCACTTTTCACATGAGGAAACCTTGGATCAAATTCCCCTCTTAACCCAATAAAACCCTAAGAAAATTCAAGACAAAAGTTTGGAATTCTTACCTTGAAAGTTTATAAAACCTTAATCTTGAAGCTTGAAACTTAGTGGGGCTAATTTTGCAAAATTTTGGGCTTGGGAAAATTTTTGAGAATGAGCTCTTATGGTTGCCGGTTTTGAGAGGAAGAAGAAAAGAGAAAAACTTGTTTCTTAAGCCTTTAATTAAGGCTTATCTCTTAGCTTTTTTTTTTTTTAAAAAAAAAGTGGTCAGTCACCAAGAAATCAATTGGGTGACTAACGTGGCTAGTTGTGATTGGGCCACCTTTCAGGCATGGTGGCCAAATAAGATTTCAATGGGTGTGCACTTGTTGGGCCTCAAAATTTTACACAGTATAATTTTTCATCATATAGTATTTTTCTTATACTGTTGTGGTAAAATCGGTGTAAAACATATTCTTAAACTGTATAAAATATCCTACTTGTCTTTGGTTTATTTTCAAAATCCAAACATAACATTTCTTATATCTGTGTTTTCACTTAGCAGGTATACCTATACTGTATCGGACCCTCTTTTTGTACTAATTTAGGGCTTTGGTAGACTTTTTATCTTGTTTATACATAAATTATTCATCAATTTATATCACAATTCTATAATTAATTGTGATATAAAATTTATTTTATAGATATTATTTACAAATTTTTGAGTATTTGAACTCACAAAATCTGCATTGATAATATCCAACATTGCATCAGGTCCGCAGTGGAGTTTCCTATTGATACTTCTTATTTGTATATTATTATAATTTTTACAAAAACTACAATTTTTAAGGGTTAATTTATTAATTAAACCTAATTAAATATTAGACTTTATTAATGAGTTTCCCCTGGTGATTACATTTTATTGGCAATTCAAGAGATATATAAAAACGATGTATGAATACTATTACATTAGTCCAACATTTTAGTAAATCAATGGTTTTTTTTTTTTTTACAATTACATGTGATCTTAATTGCCATGAAATTAACTTATAAGAAAACTCAAACTAAACCTAATTTTCTTTAAAAAAAACTTAATTTAGCTAATTAATTGCTCGAATAGGGTCTGTTTGGTTGGATATTCAAATTACAGTTCGAATCATTTTGCTACAGTATTTTCTCTCACAAAAATTTAAATCTTCATTCAAATATCCTACTCAAATACTCGAACCAAACGAACCCTAAAGATCTCTTATAGCTCAAAAATGGTATTTATTTTTTGTATATTAAAATACTCACTTTTAAAATCATATTGCATAAAAATGCTAATGTCACCACTAACCTTAAAAAAAATCAATGCTTAATTTTTTTTAACCATTTATTAGTATGTCACTCTAACATTATTCAATTTGTCAAGTTTGTTGAAACAAGAAACTCATATCCATGGAGTTGTCAAAATCATATTTCTTTTCTTAAAAAACAACTTAAAAATCCTCATTGTCAAACTCATAATCAAGCAGCATCCATCATGCAACATGCAACATACAACAAGGGCCACGTGCCACTCCACTAGTAATGATAAAAAATAATGGAAAAGAAAACAGGAGGATAGAGCGTCAACCAGTCAAGTTGCTGGCTTTGCTTTACTTCTTCTCCATTACTTCTCCTTCATCTTCCAAATCTTCTTCTATTAAATCATCAAAGTCCTCTCCAAGCCGATGATTTTTTTGATGAAAACAATCTTCCTTCAATTACAATTCAATCTCCTTTTCTTTTCTTCTTTTGTCTGCATCAGTTTCAGAGATTTGTTTGATCACACACTAATCTTCCGTCCGATTCTCATCAATAAGACCAGTTATGCATGAATTCTCTCCGATTTCGTTAGGTGGGTTCTTTTCTTTTGTCCAGATTATGATGATTTTTGGGTCCAAAAATTGAGCTTGACCAATCTACTCTGTTATTTTTCTCTTGATTCAGAGAGACCCATTTGATCATATGCGTGACCTTCTAAGTCCTTCATCGGAATATGGTAAATCCAAAGATTCAATCTGATTCTTTCTTTTTATGCTCTTTTTTTAATTATTATTCCTTCTAGATTTTATATTCAAAGGAAATTAAAAAAAAAAGGGTTAATCACTGTTCACTTCTGTACTAGGAGTGAAAGATCTCAAACTTGTTTTCACGAAACTAAAAAAAAAAAAAAAAAATAGTTTAGAATTGCTTCTTCAATTTGTTGATCTAGATTCCAGAACGTTTGAAACAAGTTTTTTTCTGTGCAATTAGAACATGATCTTGCAATTGTAACTGTTATTTGCAGGTACAGAGCTTTTGCTTCAGAACAGGAGAAGAATTGCAAGTTCATTTTTGTATGTGTTTTGTGTGTTGTGGATCGGATATTTGAAGTAATTGGAATTATACTTTTTGCTCTATTGGGTTGGTTTTTGTTTAACTTACTGAAATTAACTTGAAGAAACTGAGATGATTTGTAATGATTCCTGATTTTCAGCTCAGAACTCAACGTTCTACCATTAAAGAACGAGATCAATTATATATGTAACCTTTTTTTTTTTGTAGCAAAAAAACTAATGGGGATTGTTTATATTGGAGAAAAGTGAGTGAACTAATAGTTATTTGTTATTTCTCTCAGTTTATGCTGATCTTCACTCTTAAGTGGCTGAATTTTCAAGACCTTCAAATTTTAATTTGAGCTACTGTAAATGGCGGATAATCGAAATGTTGCTGCAAAACCAGCAAACGGTAAAGGGTCAGGTTTCAGCACTGGGGCCAATAATCCTTATGCCATCAATCTGGATAACTTCAGTAAGCGGTTGAAGATGCTCTACTCACACTGGAATAAGCACAAAAGTGACTTGTGGGGTGATTCTGATGTGCTTGCCATAGCAACTCCGCCGACTTCAGAGGATCTCCGGTACCTGAAATCCTCGGCATTCCATGTCTGGTTGGTAGGCTATGAGTTCCCCGAGACGATCATGGTTTTCACAAAGAAGCAGATTCATGTCCTATGCAGCCAGAAGAAAGCCTCTCTGCTTGATGTAGTAAAAAACTCAGCCAAGGAGGCTGTGGGCACTGAAATAATAATGCATGTGAAGCCCAAAAACGATGATGGGGCAGGACTAATGGCGGATTTATTTCGTGCAGTCAATGCTCAGTCAAAGTCGAGTGGTAATGATGAAGTTCCGGTTGTTGGATACATAACAAGAGAGGCGCCTGAAGGGAAGCTTCTGGAGTTATGGGACAAAAAATTGAAGAACGCTGGTTTTCAGCTGACTGATGTAACAAATGGATTTTCAGACTTGTTTGCTGTGAAAGACAACACTGAACTTACAAATGTCAGGCGAGCGGCATTCTTGACATCATCAGTCATGAGGAGTTTTGTTGTTCCCAAGCTTGAGAAGGTCATTGATGAGGAGAAAAAGGTGTCTCATTCTTCATTGATGAATGAGACGGAGAAGGCAGTACTAGAACCTGCAAGAATCAAGGTGAAGCTCAAGGCTGAGAATGTTGATATTTGTTATCCGCCGATCTTCCAAAGCGGGGGAGATTTTGATCTAAAACCAAGTGCTTCAAGCAATGATGAGAATCTTTGCTACGACTCTACTAGCGTGATTATCTGCGCTGTGGGGTCCCGCTACAACAGCTACTGCTCAAATGTTGCTCGAACCTTTCTAATTGATGCTAATGCTGTACAGAGCAAAGCTTATGGGGTTCTTCTTAAAGCACAAGAAGCAGCAATTAGTGCTCTAAAATCAGGTAACAAAATAAGTGCCGCATACCAAGCTGCTCTCTCGGTGGTTGAAAAGGATGCCCCCGAATTGGCTCCAAGCTTAACCAAAATTGCAGGAACTGGAATCGGTCTCGAGTTTCGCGAGTCAGGGCTTAATCTTAATGTCAAGAACGACCGAATTTTGAGACCAGGCATGGTTTTCAACGTCTCACTTGGTTTTCAGAACTTGCAAGCAGAGACAAAGAACCCAAAGACCCAGAAATTTTCGGTGTTGTTGGCAGATACTGTTATTGTTCGTGAAGATGCCCCAGAAGTGTTGACACAATCGAGTTCTAAAGCCGTTAAGGATGTTGCTTATTCATTTAATGAGGATGAAGATGAAGAAGAAGACCAGCTAAACATAAAAGCCCAGGCTAAAGGTGGTGGGACAACCTTGTCTAAGGCAACACTTCGATCGGACAACCAGGAGATGTCTAAAGAAGAGTTACGAAGGCAACATCAGGCAGAACTTGCTCGTCAGAAGAACGAAGAAACCGCAAGGAGGCTTGCTGGTGGTGGTTCGGCAGCGACTGATAATCGCGGTAGTGGAAAGACAATTGGCGACCTAATTGCATATAAAAATGTCAATGATCTGCCTCCTCCAAGAGATTTGAGGATTCAGATTGACCAAAAGAATGAAGCCATCCTATTGCCAATTTATGGAAGCATGGTGCCTTTCCATGTAGCCACTGTGAAGAGTGTCTCCAGCCAGCAGGATAGCAACCGGAATTGCTACATCCGAATAATCTTCAATGTGCCCGGAACCCCATTCAATCCTCATGATGCAAACTCCCTTAAATTTCAAGGGTCAATCTATCTGAAAGAAGTTTCATTTCGCTCGAAAGACCCGAGGCATATAAGTGAAGCCGTACAGCTAATCAAAACCCTTCGCCGACAGGTTGCTTCTAGGGAGTCAGAAAGAGCTGAGAGGGCAACTTTAGTTACTCAGGAGAGGCTACAGCTTGCGGGAGCAAAATTTAAGCCGATACGACTGCCTGATCTATGGATTCGTCCTCCTTTTGGTGGCCGTGGAAGAAAGCTTTCAGGATCTCTTGAAGCACATGCAAACGGTTTCCGCTATTCTACTTCAAGGCCTGATGAAAGAGTGGATGTCATGTTTGGAAACATTAAACATGCCTTTATCCAGCCAGCAGAGAAAGAAATGATCACTTTGTTGCATTTCCATTTACATAATCACATTATGGTGGGGAACAAAAAGACCAAAGATGTGCAATTCTACGTAGAGGTTATGGACGTGGTCCAAACACTGGGAGGTGGGAAAAGATCCGCTTACGATCCAGACGAGATTGAGGAAGAGCAGCGTGAGAGGGATCGGAAGAATAAGATTAATATGGACTTCCAGAACTTTGTGAACCGAGTTAATGACTTGTGGGGACAACCCCAATTCAAAGCACTTGACCTTGAGTTTGATCAGCCCCTTAGGGAGCTTGGTTTCCATGGAGTGCCTCACAAGGCCTCGGCTTTCATAGTCCCAACTTCAAGCTGCTTGGTGGAGCTGATAGAGACGCCATTTGTGGTGATCACTCTTAGCGAGATTGAAATAGTCAACCTTGAGAGAGTTGGCCTTGGGCAGAAGAATTTTGACATGACCATAGTGTTTAAGGACTTCAAACGGGATGTGTTTAGAATCGATTCTATACCCTCAACATCACTAGATGGCATCAAGGAGTGGCTGGATACAACTGACCTGAAATACTATGAAAGCAGATTGAATCTCAACTGGCGGCCTATACTGAAAACAATCACTGACGATCCCGAGAAGTTCATAGAGGACGGTGGATGGGAATTCTTGAACATGGAGGTCAGTGATTCAGAGTCTGACAAGTCGGAGGAATCTGACCAAGGGTATGTGCCTTCGGATATACAATCTGACTCATCAGAGGATGAGGCTGATGATAGCGAGTCATTGGTGGAGTCTGAAGATGACGATGAAGAGGACTCCGAGGAAGGCTCGGAGGAGGATGAAGGAAAAACATGGGAAGAGCTGGAAAGGGAAGCAAGCTATGCAGATAGGGAAAAAGGAGATGAATCCGACAGCGAACAAGAGAGAGCCAGGAGGAAGATGAAGGCATTCGGAAAGGCTCGGGCACCAGGCAAGAGGAGTCTAGGTAGTAGCCTTCCCAAGAGGCCCAAATTAAGGAGATAGACCATCTGCATTTCTTGCCTTTTTCTTTCATTGATGCCCCAGTTTTTACCAGCAGCTGTAGATGCTTCTTGTATGATAGTGTTTTACAAAAGATATGATGTTGTTTAGGTCTGTGGTTGGAGTTTATATGATTGCATCGTAAAGACATCCTAAAATAACGCTTCAAGTTTTTTTCACTTTGTAAATTAAGATAGTTGTATGCAATGCAGGCGCAAAGGGCATTCACGCCTTTTCCTCATATAATATATATATATATATATATATATATATATATATATATATATATATTTGGCAATTGATTTGATTAAGTGGAGGATGCAGTTTCCAGATGACAAATTGTTTATGAAAATTATGACAATCATAATTGAAAATCAAAGAGACTCTTTAAGATATATGGAAAAACGCATGATCATTTACCAAACAGAAAAGCCCAGTGAATTTCAGCGTAAAAAGCAATTTATAAAAATGGTCTAAGTAGACAGGTAAAGACTCCAGCCATATACACTAATTCGTATACATGGCTAATAATCTGTTTATGAACGCGGTTCGAATGACGACTCGAGCAAAATGATGATTCAAACTACTTTTATTACAGTGTTTTCTCTTACAACATTTAAATCATAATTAATTTAAATAGCAAGAAAAGACGGTAAAATCACATTCCAAAATAGCCATGAATCTTCAAAAAAAAAAAAATGCTGTTGCACATTGCAAGGGAAAATTTGAAAATACGTCATAAGATGAAATAACTCATGGTTAAAAAACAGAAAAAAGTTTTGTACAGATGCTGAGTTTGTCCCACTCAACCGGAAGAGTGGAGATCGGAATTTGCATTGGAGATGCTAGTGGTTCTTCTATAGCTGCGAAAGCCCTTCCTCTGAAAAGAGTTTCTTGGAGCGAGATGGCTGAGGCTTATGCTCTACTTGAGGGGGTTCGGCTTGCTTCTTATCTAAACCTCTGTACTTGTGTGCCTGAATCCGATGCCTTGAATGTGGTAAATATTGCAAACAGGGACTCTTTCACCTTTCCTGAATTGAGGCTACCACGAGCCATATGGTCATATTTGGGATACAACTTGGTTATTTAACACTCAGACTTTCGTATATTAGCATTATACTTGGCTACTTTTTTCTGCCCCCAAAAATTAAACACGACAAATGAGCCAAAGAAGAGAAACGAGTTAGTGCCTTGAAGATGACAAGCGACCATAAAAATTCTTCCACCAAATGTGATCCTACCAATCTACAACCAGTAAGAAGAGGATTTCCTGGTAACCTATTCCGTCCAAAAATACGACTAATAACTTCGAAACAGACCACTAGAAAAATCAGAGTTCCAAGCTAGGTCAGGATACTGCGGCATTAACTTGCAGCTGGATACTAAAAACAAACAAACAGAAAAAAAAAACCATCGAAACAGAGATGATAAATCTCAGGTCACATCTATCTTAACTTGGTCCGCTTGGGGACAGAACTACTAGGACCTCCTCGAGACTTTCCAAACGCCTTCATCTTCCTCCTCTTTCTCTCCTCCTCACTGTCCGACTCATTTCCTTTCTCCCTGTCTGCATTGCTGGCTTCCCTCTCTAACTCTTCCCACGTCTTTCCCTGCTCTTCGTCTGAGTCTGCGCCAGAATCGTCATCATCCTCATCCTCGGACTCCACCAGCGATTCAGTGTCAGAGTCATCATCCTCCGACTCGGATTCTACCTCCACATCTGATGGCTCGTAACCCACATCGGTGTCATCCGTGTTATCTGATTCTGAATCGGTGGCTTCCAAATTCAAAAATTCCCAGCCTCCATCATCAATGAAGCTCTGTGGGTCATCGGTGATTGTCTTCAGTATCTGTCGCCAGTTTAGATTCAGCCTGCTCTCATAGTACTTGATGTCTGTTGTGTCAAGCCATTCCTTGATGCCATCAAGTGCTGTTGAAGGAATGGAATCAATCCGAAGGACATCTCGTTTGAAGTCCTTGAATACAATAGTCATGTCAAAATTCTTCTGCCCGAGGCCAACTCTTTCCAAATTCACGATCTCAATCTCACTTAGGGAGACAACAAGGAAAGGATTCTCTATCAGTTCGACCAGACAGGTTGAAGTCGGGACAATAAACGCCGAGGATTTGAAGGGTACACCATGAAAACCAAGTTCTCTCAGAGGCTGGTCAAACTCAAGGTCAAGGCCACTGAATTGAGGCTGCCCCCAAAGATCGTTCACTCGGTTCACAAAGCTTTGAAAATCCATGTTGATTTTGTTCTTCCTATCCCTTTCCCGCTGCTCTTCTTCAATCTCATCAGGATCGTAGGCAGATCTTTTTCCACCGCCCAAAGTTTGAACTGAATCCATGACCTCAACATAGAACTGCACATCCTTCGTTTTCTTGTTCCCAACCATTATGTGGTTGTGCAGATGAAAGTGAAGAAGAGTGATCATCTCATTCTCTGCTGGCTGGAAAAAGGCATGCTTAATGTTTGCAAACATTATATCCACACGCTCATCTTGCCTTGTAGTAGAATAACGGAACCCATTCATATGTGCTTCTAGGGTACCGGGAATCTTTCTCCCACGGCCGCCGAAAACAGGACGTATCCAAAGGTCAGGCAACCTGATTGGCTTAAATCTGTTGCCAGCTAGCTGGAGTCTCTCCTGAGTAACAAGAGTTGCTCTCTCAGCTCTCTCAGATTCCCTGGCAACAACTTGTCTCCGAAGCGTCTTAATCTGCTGCACTACCTCACTTATGTGCCTTGGGTCCTTGGAGCGGAATGAAACCTCTTTCAGGTATATAGAACCCTGGAACTTCAAAGAGTTTGCGTCATGAGGACTGAAAGGGGTCCCAGGAACATTGAATATTATTCTAATGTAACAATTTCGATTAGTATCTTGCTGGCTGTTAACTGTCCTTATTGTAGCAACATGAAAAGGCACCATACTCCCATAGATGGGTAACAGAACAGCTTCATTTTTCTGGTCAATCTGAATCATCAAATCTTTACGAGGGGGAAGATCATTCACACTCTTGTAGGCAATCAGATCAGTTAAAGCCTTCACAGCAGCACGGTTGTCTCCCGTCCCAGATCCACCACCTGCAAGTCGACGGGCAGTTTCTTCATTTTTCTGTCTGGCAAGTTCTGCCTGATGCTGCCTGCGGAGTTCCTCTTTCGAAACCTCGTGATTATCCGACCTTAATGCTGTCTTAGACATAAAGGCCTCTGTTCCATTAACCTCAGCGTTCCCTGTGGGCTTCTCCTCTTCTTCATCATCGTCGTTAAATGAGTATGCAACATCCTTGACAGCCTTAGAGCTTTTACTAGTTACTACTTCCGTTCTCTCATTGTCAATAATAACTGTGTCAGCAAGCAACAAAGAAAAGTTCTTTTTTTTAGGGTTATTTGTTTGATTCTGC
The DNA here is from genome assembly GCA_025403435.1 of Artocarpus heterophyllus. Taxonomy (NCBI): domain Eukaryota; kingdom Viridiplantae; phylum Streptophyta; class Magnoliopsida; order Rosales; family Moraceae; genus Artocarpus; species Artocarpus heterophyllus. The sequence continues at coordinate 14,878,596 of CM046337.1, forward strand.
AAGTTCTGAAAACCAAGAGACACATTGAAGATCATTCCAGCTTTCACCACCCTATCATTCTTTGCATTAAGATTCAATCCAGACTCACGAAATTCAAGACCAATTCCTGTCCCAGCAGATTTTGTCAGATGTGAAACCAATTCAGGAGCCTCCTTCTCAACAATCAAGAGGGCAGCTTGATAAGAAGCACTAACTTTATTCCCAGGCTTCAATGCACTGATAGCAGCATCATGCGCCTTAAGAAGAATTCCGTATGCCTTGCTCTGCAGGGGATTGGCATCAATCAAAAACGTCCTGGCAACATTGGAGCAGTAACTCTTGTATCGGGATCCAACAGCACATATGATCACACTGGCAGAGTCATAGTAGAGTAGCTCGTCATTGCTTGCAGCACTAGGTCTGAGATCAAACTCACCACCACTTTGAAGAATTGGAGGGTAACAGATGTCAACATTCTCCGCCTTCAGCTTCGCACCAGCTTTAGAGGGTTCCAAGATGGCCTTCTCTGTCTCATTCATCAAAGCAGAATGAGTGACTTTCTTTTCCTCATCAATAACGTTCTCAAGCTTTGGGACCACAATGTTATTCATAACATTACTAGTCAAGAAAGCAGCTTTCTTCACATTCACCAGTTCTTCCTTGTCTTTAACAGCAAACAGATCAGACAACCCATTTGCTATATCAGTAAGCTGGAAATTAGCATTTTTCAACTTCTCAGCCCATGTTTCCAAGAGATTTCCTTCGGGAACTTCCCTAGCTATGTATCCAACTACAATGCTATCATCACCATCTGCGTTGGATTGAGCACGGATGGCACGAAATATAGCATCCATGAGCCCGCTTCCATCATCACCCTTTGTCTTCACATGCATCACGACATCTGCACCAACAGCCTCTTTGGCAGGTCTTTTCACAACATCAAGCAAAGATACCTTCTTCTGGCTACACAGGAAGTGAATCTGCTTCTTCATAAAAACCATAATTGTATCAGGGAATTCATAGCCAAGCAGCCATATATTCAATGCCGAGGACTTGAGGTACCGCAGATCCTCTGAAGGTGGGGGCGTTGGAATTGCAACCACATCAGAAGAGCCCCACATGTCGGACTTGTGCTCGTTCCAATGCGAATAAAGAATTTTCAACCGCTCACTGAATTTACTCAAATCAATAGAGTACACGTTCCCAGCCCCAGCAGCGGCCTTCCCATTCGGAGGCTGGTTATTTCCATTGCGAAGCTCAGCCATTGAGAAGTGATTCCACCTGCAACTGGTCTGTACAGCAAGCAATGCAGACCCATCAACCAGTTAATGATCTGATTTTCCTTGTTTCCTCAAGTAAATATATAAGATATTCAGCAAATCATTTTAAGTAAGTTTTGCCCCTTTATGTTAAAAGTAAAGGGAAAAAACAGAACGATAAAAGAGAAATTCTACAAACGAAATTCTTCGATCGGCAGGTAAACTAGGAGGAATAAATAACCATAAATCTAGAATTGATTCATAAACCTATTAATTCGTTAAATTGGTCATACATACTCAATATTGAACAAAAAAACTTAGAAAACAATTAGGGTTTCACAAGTTTCTAGCAAAATTAGAGTTTTCAAAATCACACAACAAGAAGTAAAAATTGAAAGGAAAACATTACATTAACGAATAAATCAAACTCCAAAACAAGCAAAACATCATTCTATTTCCAGAAAATCGACCTTATAATGAAAAATTAGGGTTTCCCCGAAACACAAACACGCCGAACAAAACTGAGGAGAAAAATCAAAGAAACGAAGAAACTACCAATAATCAAAAGCAGAAAACCAAAATTCCCGAACCTTCACTCAAAGCCTTGCGCAGAATCGCAAAGATAATGCGGTTCCAATTAGGGTTTCCAAATCGCAGGGTCGAAACACGCGTCACAACGAGCGGTCCTTCGAATGCGAAGAGCTCCAATTAGAAGAATCTGGAACTGCATAGGCGACGAAGAAGAAGCTAGGGCCAGGTTTCGGAAGATGGGTTTGGGAAGCGAATGGCGAAAGCTTTGGATTAGAAATTTTTCTGGGAAAAGAGAAACGAAATCGGGGAATGAAATGAGAGGGAGGGAGAGAGAGAGAGAGAGAGTGCGAGAATGAGAGAGAAAGGAGGGGGGAAGAGAATGAGGAGAGAGGAAAATTTGATTTCGAGGGTTCTAGAAGATCTAGCGGTCACAAGGGGTGAGACTAATTTTTTCCGTATTGACGGAAAGCGACATTATGTTGGGAAAAATTACATCGCGTGTAAGCGGTGCGGCTGTGTCAAGGGAGGGGTATTTTGGAGACTAGGCTTGGCATTGAGCCAGACGGCGTCGTTTTAGAGGGCTGACCAGCATTGCGTTGATTTGCGGGAAATGAGACGACGTCGTTGGGGTTAGGCGGGGGCGGGAAATTGGCTTTTTTTTTTTTTTTTTTTTTTGAAGATATGGCGGGAAATAAAAGTAAAAACGACATTGGAGTTTTTTTTTTTTTTTTTAATGGGAATTTTTTTCTTCTTTTTGGTTAATTGGATGGAGTCCGTAGGAAAGAGACAGAGGTATATATATATTATAAAAAAATAAAAAATTCCTGAAAAAAGGGAAATTGTATTGTGTTGTATTTATCTTTCCTTTGTTGAATCGAAAAGGGAAAACTTAAGAAAAAACAAAACTAAAATACATTTAGTTTACAAAGGATTGGAAGCCTTTATTGTAATCTCCTTGGCATAATCTTACTACTTAAGGAAGAATCAATCAATCAAATAATTAATATTTATCTACATTGTTTCAAACTTTTAAAATATATATGCAAAAGGAGATAACTCATTTCAAAAATATATAAAATCCCATAAAGTAATTCGAAGGAGATTATTCATTTATCTATAGGTACATCATCCTTGCCCTAGATAATATCAACATCCTCAGATTTCATAACAACTTGATATGCCTTGGTACTTTTAATTTGGCCAACGATGTAAGATTAATCTTGTCCCGCAGCCAAAAAAATTCATTGACATTCTGCAACCAAAATATAAACTTGCAAGTGATCTTCTAGTTTCGGATTCGACCAAGCTGGCAAGGATTACAAGTTGGTTAGAATAACAAAAAAAAGTGTCTAATAGCATTTAATGGTCATAATATTTATAGCAGGCCATCCCCCCAATTTGTGTCTTATCTCTAATTCCACTATTTCATTGTTACTGATTCATTCAAGGCATAGACATTAGCGCAGGTGTTTCTCAACGATGAAAGCAGATGAACTTAAAATTTGAGTTAAGAAAAAGGGCTAGACTGGGGACGGGGCGGGGGGTGGCTACATCACTACATATCTAAATTAGAGGTGCTAAGCTGGTCAGGTCTTAACCATAGGCCTAGACCATCCTTTTACAGTAAATGGTCGCACTTATAGGGTGTTTAGAAAGGTGATGAGAACCATTTTTATTGTAACATGTGAGAGTTTTATACTGTAGCATATTTTTTTATTGTTACTGTAGCATGTGAGAGCTTTACACTGTTCATAACTGAGATTGTGGTGAGAACTGAGTGGTTCCCACAACTGCCAAACACCCCCTTAAGTTAGGTCATGCTTAAGCTAGGCTTAAGGGACAAGCCTCATGCTCAACTCTTTATATTTTTAACTTTTTTATTGGATTAAAAAAAATAGTAATTGTAGATAGATCTAAAGACTACATATAGAAGGCTCAATATGAGACTACTAAGTATAAAAGAGTATTTATAAATGTTAGGGTTAATTTTACTTTTGACCACTTTACTATCCAACTTGTCTTATTTTTAACCTTTGAAATATAACAAATCACACTTTAAACTATGAAACTTGTCCTATTTTAGCTCTTTGTAACTAATCCTACTAAACATCGACGGATTAAGCCACACGTATGTGGACATGATTGATTAATTATAAATCGACGATCAAGATTATCTTTTATAATCAAAATTCACGCATTTCAGATTTACAATTAAGGATTTTATAGACAAATATAAATTTTTGTTGACTTAAAATTAAAATAATTTTTGTGGTTTTCTCAATAATGCCAAAATAGTCATTTGTCTTAACCCATCAATATTTAACAGATTTAATAACAAAATTATCAAAATATGACAAGTTTCATAATTCGATGGTGTAATTTGTTACATTTTAACGTTTAGGGGCAAACATGAGAAAAGTTGCATAGTTTAGGGATCAAAAGTGTAATTATTGACTCAATTCTATTAATATTTGACAAATTTAGTAATAGAATTAATAAAATGGGAAGAGTTGAATAGTTCATAGGTGTGATTTGTCACAGTTTAAAATTTAAGAAGCTAAAATAGGAGTATAGTTCAAGGGCCAAAAGTGAAATTAACCCAAAATGTTATATAGGGTATTAGGAGAAAGAAATCCTTATTTATTTTCAATATGAGATTCTTGCAAGTTTACATTTTAAACTTGTATTACATGCATAAACACAATAAATATAATAAAAAAAATAAAAAACTACGTAAACAAATATCTAGCTTAATGGTTAATTGACTGGGCAAGACCTGGGAGTCAGACTCCGTCATAGCACATAGCCCTATATTTAGCTTCTTTTTTTTTTAGTAAATGGCCGAAGTTTTTGAAAGTTAGGAAAATAAGCTTTCTTATGCATCAATGATGTACTGAAGTATATCAATGATATACTTTCCTTAACCTCTTATCATCAAAAAACCCTTAACATATACAAAGGAGTGCAATTCGTTCAATAAATTCCTACTTCTCTATCTATCTTTGAGATGTTTGTGTTTTTCAAAACTCCATGAATACGCAAAAGAGAAATGTTGACCCCACTCGGACCGAGACATAATTTTTATTAGTTAGGAACAACAAATTTCTTTATCATTAATAGATTTATTTTCCAAGTTGGTTATTACGGATAGTTCCTACAAAGCAAAGGATTGGACTAATGACGTGTACAATACTTGAATTCTAATTGTAGTTGCTACATAGTTGGCTCTCATCCTTCAGAGACTATGAGTGTAATAGGAGCATCCATTAACAAAAGGATTACCCTAAGATGATCATCTCATGGCTATTGAGAATGAATCAAAACAGATGGTGTAATACATCAATGATGAACAAACTTGTAGTTAATCGATTGTTAACTTAGCGATCAATTCACTCAATAATTTACCAGTTTTTCAATGATATCATTATAGATCAATGAAAATCCAAATCATTAGTGATAAACCATAGTTAATAAGTAATGTATCAATGTTAATCAATAATGTACTAGTGTTTATCAATGATGTATTACTGTAAAAAATTTTCCCTAAAAAATTTCAACTATTTTTTCAAGGTAGTCAAAATAGATCATTTGTCTAATTTTCTCATCTTTTTTCACACAATATATTTTAAAACCCAATATCCTCATATGTCTATAACTGCTTTCCAATTCCATTGCTCTTCCTTCCCTCTTCCTTCCGTGCTCTTACTGCATTCCTATGGTTTTGTTTTAATGCTAATGAAGCATGGGATCTTCCTTGCCCCTAATCCCACCAACGAAGCTGACGACTACGTCAATTTTTGCTTCAACATCTAGCAACCCGATAGTCGGCTCTGCCTTTGCTATTACTGCCATGGCCTTTCACTGTCCCCACCAAACCCATGGTGTTTTCCCTTATCTCGTCACTCTACTTGTCTGCCTCTTGATTCTTCTCATATACTATGTTTGCAGTTGTTTTTGCAAGAGGAGCATGTCGATAATTCTCAATAAGACAATGGACACGACGGGTTAGTGGACAAGAATGCACGACCAAGCCATGCCTTGCACTATTTAAGGCTGCCCAATTGACAACTCTAGCCCAAAGATTCACAAAATGAAGCAAATGTTGAATTTGAAACAAGAAAAGGAATCCACTTGAGGAAAAGGCTGGCGTTAACTCCACCACAAGAATATTGCATCTTGTTTTTGTGATAACTCTAGTTTAGAGAATTATTTGGCCACTTTTAGTTAGTGAATAATATTATGTTCTTAAAAAACTACATGAAACACCCAACTTTTTCATGAAAGTATGCTTTTATTGATGTAGGTTAAAGAAAGATAGAAAAGAAAAGTAAAGGGAGCACGAGCATAAGAAATTAGAGAAAAATTACAAAGGGTGCACGAACTTGGAACTTGTTAGCAGAGGAGAAGCGTCGCGGCGCCCACAAAGCAGCGCCGCGGCGCCCACAAAGCAGCGCCGCGGCGCCCAAGGTGGTCTGAAATTGATGGCATTTGGCAGGGACTCAGCGCCGCGGCGCTGAGAAAGGGGTGCCATGGCGCTATGACAGAAAAAGAAAAAAAAAAGGAAGCGCTGCAGCGCTTGGAAAGAAGGGCCGCGGCGTCGAGGGTGATTCTGAACCGTGATTTCTGGACGTGAAACAAGGGTTTTGTTAACTTAAGAGTAGTATAAATAGATAACAATGTAATAGTCTTAGGAGCTAGGTTTTTCTTATTTTTCAGAGCGTTGTTTATTTTTCTTAGGAGCCGTCAAGCAATCCGGAGTAAGAAGTGAGAGATTGGTGACAAAATTTCTTGTTCTCTTAACTCTTAATGTTTGATTCAATTAAATTTTCAGTTTTTATTTCTTTTTCAATTATGTTTTAATTTTCTTAGTTAGGGCTATGATGTAGCCTAATCATGACGATGTGAATTTCATATTTAGTTATGCACCATAATTGATTTTATTCATGTGAGTTATTTGTTATTATGTTTAATGCTTTTGAATGATTAGCTACCATTTAAATGATCTGATGTGCATGTTCAAAACTGAGAAGGGAGAATTATGCAAATGCTTCATCTAACATATAACCATGAATTAAATATGGATAGAGATATACCATATTATTTGTGTGGCTTTATCTGGAAAGTTCATGAATCCTAGTGCATTCCGATTTATTTAAATTCACATAGAGATATAGTGAGTTAATAAACTGAGTAGATTTGCTATACCTAGAGATAGGATAGTAAATAATTTAGGAATTTTCGTCATCACATGTGTATTGTTAATTGGGTTGCATAATTTTAATGAAATTCATATCTAGTGACTATGGTGAAATCAAATGCCTTAACGCCTTGTCTTATTGAAGTATCTCTTGAAATTAATTGCAACTTTTCTTCTTAATTTAGTACTTTAGTTCAGTAGTTTATTCAATCTCAACTTCATATGATCAGCTAGATAAACCTTAGAGTTAATCCAACTTTAGTACTTAGTTAGATTATTATACAACAGTCCCTGTGAGACAATACTCTTACTCACTATTGTATTACTTGATCGATAACGTGCATTTGCGTTAGTGAATTTTACCGAACACTTTGATTTTGCATGATGAATAATTTTAGATGTTAGAATAGCGGCTTGATGATTTTTGTAATGATGCTAATGATTAATGCTTTGATCATTGTTGGAGGTGTGCTCGACGCCGTCCCTGAGGAGCAGATCTCGGTGGCTCGGCAAATGTTCCCAGCAGATGCTCCAAGAAGCGCAATACCAACCCTAAGAGCTCGGTCTGTACGTCCAAGGTGCTCAATAGGGCCCCTGCTGACTGTGGCTTGAGTTGTCACCTCTTCAAATTAACACGTGCTAAGGTCGGGTTGTTAAAGCCTGTAAACAAATAGCCACTTGCCACGAGAAGCTAACAGGTGGCCACATTCTTGCCGTCAGATGGAGGCTAATCCGCCAGCGGGGACCATGACACATGACACTTGCCTTCTGACAGGTCTTGATGTGACACACAAGTTATGAGTAAAACCTATCTAACACTCGGTTCAAGTGGCAGCCTATAAATAAAGTACATTTATTGCAACTCGAGACCAACGAAAGTGCTCCTTCCCAACTAACTAGCTTCTTGTTCTCTGCTAAGCAGCATCTGTCTTGAGCGTTGGAGAGCTCTTGTTTGGTGCCTTACCGGTGTCCCCCTTTTACTTCCGAAGTGTCTCTTCTCTTGTTCCAGGTACATCCAAGCAGGCCAAGACGAGCTAGGAAAAGCCATCCCAGCATCGTACACAGCCACACGTGGTGTCGAATCACCGCTATTCACTGATAAGCATCAACAATCACCTTCGTAGATGGAAATATTCTATAGTCGCGTCGGTCATGCCCATGCCAAGCGGCAGCAATCACTATCTTTGGTTGATAAACAATATTAAGCAGTAGGAGGTGCAGTAATAGGAAAAATTTTATCTTGAACTAAGCTGTTCAAAATCAATGGCTCTTTGATGCTCCCGAACATCTATGAAGTTAGGATGGATAAATTTATTTTTGAGAAGGATAACATGGGAGCTCTACAACTTCGGTTTTATGACCCGATAAAGGGCAATGATCATAAAGTGTTTGACAAAAATATCGCTAAGCCTGATTGACGTTTCAAACTCGATTGCATAACTCATGATTATGTGCCAAGTCTAGTTTCAATTCATATTTGACGCTACCAAAGAATCCCATTGCCTATTATGTAAAGAGAAAAAGGAGGAATATATATATACACAGAGAGAGCGAGGATTCAGACTCTGTACTTCAACTTATTTTACAATCTCCCTCGAAAAAAAAAATTATTTACAACCTAGGCATCCATAATAAAAGAGTAAACAGACTGATCGCTAAAGTCTTATTACCTTAATTTAAATTCATATCCTAACATGGCAATTTTATTTTTTTCTCTTTCATTTTGATATATAATTATGCGTCATAAGTGATACAATTTTGTAATTGAATGTTTTAGGATCCCTTATTTTGTAATTTGTAAATGAGTGTGTCTATTGACATCCTTAATCAATCAGTTGTGTTACACAAAAGAGTTTTTCTCCAGGGAACATGAGTTTATATAATCCATTCATATGAAAAACCAATAATCCAGCCCAGATCCAAATGCAACATTTTTTTTTTTTTGAACAGGAACATTTTTCTTCTTTTATTTGGGTTTTTTAGATTTTTTTAATTTATTTTGGTCTTAATTTTGAGATGAAGTTTTTAATATATCAATTATTTAAAGGGTAATTTAGTAATTTCAATTAAAAATAAAGTCTAACAAGTTTTAACGGTCAAATTTAATGGTTTGGCATTAAGTTTGGCCGTTAAAATAGTCCTTCAGCAATTAAAATGACACGTTGGGTTCACTGCAATAAAAAATAGATTAGGGACCAAATTTTATTTTAGTAAAAGGTTAATGACTGCCAAAGCAATTTACCTTAATATCATATGTAGTTTTCCTAATTATCCTTTTTTTTGTTCACCTAATTACTCAATTAGAATAACTGTTAGAAATCAAAACAATAAGCAACAAGAAATAGAGAGAAAATTGCACACAAGATTTACGTGAAAAAACCCTAATGAAGGGTGAAAAAACCATGGGCAGAGGAGCAACAATCCACTAATCACCAAAGGAAATTACAACGGTGTTTAGAGAGATCAAATACAGAAATTCACTCACTCAATCACTCACAAACTCACAATATTGAGTTCTCTGTAGCACTATCAACACTATGATCTCTATGAAATTTTGTGACTTTTGTAACTTTCTAATGTGTCTCTCAACTATGGAGAATATGATGCATTTATATGTATGAGGACTCAAACCATAGCCTAAAATAACCCAAAAACGAGTAAAAACGTAAAATACATGATCAGTCCTGCTTTCAAGCACCGCGGCGCTGCCTCACTGCCAAAGGTTTTGGGTCACAAAATAACAATCTCTACCTCGACACAAAATCCACCAAAAAGAACTCCAACATGTGATTAACCGAATTCTCCACCTCTTCCACAAAGCCCCAACGGGCCACTAACTGGCACGAGCATGAACTCCAACCAAGTTCAAGCAATGCTCAAACTTAGCTGTAGGTAACGACTTAATCATCATATCGGCAGGATTATAATGTGTACTGATTTTGCTCACAACAATATCACCACGAGCAACAATATCACGAACAAAGTGATAACAAACGTCAATGTGCTTTATTCTTTCATGAAACATTTGATTTTTAGTGAGAAAAATAACACTCTGACTGTCACACATCACCACAGAAGTCTTCAAATCTTCACTGAGTTCTCCAAATAGGCCCTTCAACCAAATAGCTTCTTTGAAAGCCTTTGTAATAGCCATATATTCAACCTCAGTAGTAGACAAAGCAACAGTAGCCTGCAAGTTAGCCTTCCAACTGATAGCACAACCATCAACTGTAAACACATACCCAATAAGTGACCTCCTCTTATCCAAGTCTCCAGCATAATCAAAATCAACATATCCCACAACACCATCTCTAGTCCTCCCAAAGTGCAAACAAACGTCAGTAGTACCACGCAAGTATCTGAGAATCCATTGCACCGCTTTCCAGTACTCTTTACCTAGATTTGCCATGTATCTACTAACTGCACTAACTGCATATGATAAATCTGAGCGAGAACATACCATGGCATACATGAGGGAACCTACTGCACTAGCGTATGAAATACGTGACATGTACTCAATCTCATCATCTGACTGTGGAGCTAACGTAGCTAAAAGTCTGAAATGTGCTGCTAACGAAGTGCTCATTGGTTTTGCTTTCTGCATGTTGAACCTGTGCAAAACTTTTTCAATATAGCCTTTCTGACTCAGATAAAGCTTACCTGCCTTTCTATTTCTCAAAATCCCCATGCCGAGAATCTTCTTGGCAGCTCCCAAGTCCTTCATCTCAAACTCTCTACTGAGTTGAGCCTTTAACTTCTTAATCTCTCCTTTATCCTTAGCAGCAATCAACATATCATCAACATATAAGAGCAAATAAACAAAGGACCCATCATTACCCGTCTTGAAGTAGACACAACTGTCATAGCTACTCCTCTTAAACTCATGAGCGATCATAAATGAGTCAAATATCTTATACCACTACCTAGGAGACTGTTTCAAATCGTAAAGAGACTTTTTCAACGAGCAAACGTAGTCTTCTTTACCTGTAATAATGAAACCTTCAGGTTGCTACATGTAAATGTCTTTCTCAAGCTCTCCATGCAAAAATACAGTCTTTACATCTAACTGCTCAAGCTCAAGATCATGAGTGGCCACAATACCGAGCAAGGCTCGAATTGAGCTATGCTTAACCACATGAGAAAATATTTGTGAAGTCAACACCTGGAACCTGACTGTATCCTTTTGCAACCAGTCTAACCTTGTATCTAGCATCTTCAACTTCTGGTGTGCCTTCTTTTCTTTTAAATACCCATTTGTAGCGAACAACTTTCTTCCCTTTGGGTAACTTTACCAAATTCCATGTGCCATGCTTATGTAGGGATTCCATCTCCTCCTGCATAGCAATCAACCACTTGCCAAAGTCAACTGAATTAACCGCCTCTGAATAGATAGAAGGTTCTTCACCAGACTCAATACCTTCTGCCATTGATAAAGCATAAGCCACCAAGTCGGCCTCAGCATATCTCTGTGGAGGCCTAACATCTCTCCTCAGTCTATCCTTAGCAATAGAGTACTGTGATGGTGACGGTGATGGCGATGAGGAAGCACTATCGGCTTGACTCTCTGAACTTGACTAGGAAGTAGAATCAGATGATGTACCTGTCTCTATTTGAAACTCCACCTGTTTGCTAAATCTGTCCCGATCAATATCACTATACCCTGTAGTAGATGTCCCATGTAACATGAAAGTCTCATCAAACACAACATCTCTACTAATAATAACTTTCTTGGTTTTCAGGCACCATAACTTATAGCCTTTAACACCAGGCTTGTAACCAAGAAAAATACACTTCATGGATCTAGGCTTTAATTTTTCATTGTCAACATGAGCATAAGCAGGACAGCCGAAAATTCTTAAATTTGAGTAATCTGCAGGTTCTTCTGACCACATCTCTTGCGGTGTCTTCTTGTTAATAGCGATGGAAGGAGAGCGATTGACCAAATAGCAAGCTGTAGAAGCGGCTTCAGCCCAAAATGACTTAGGTAGCCCAGCATTAGAGAGTATGCAGCGCACTTTCTCCATCAACGTCTTGTTCATTCTCTCGGCCACACCATTTTGCTGCGGAGTACATCAGACTATTAAGTCCCTTAGAATTCCCTCTGATTTACAGAAGGAATTAAATTCATTCGAACAAAACTCCAAGCCATTACCAGTGCGGAGACGTTTAACTGGTTACCGGTCTGCTTTTCTATCATGGTCTTCCAATCTTTGAATGTAGCAAAGACATCATTCTTCTGCTTCAAAAAGAATGTCCATAACTTTCTGGAATAGTCGTCAATAATGGTAAGCAGATAACTAGCAGCACCATAAGAAGGAACAGTAGACGGTCCCCAAAGGTCAAAATGAACATACTCCAAAATATCTTTTGTGTTGTGAATGCCTTTGCCAAATCGAACTCTCTTCTGCTTTCTAAAAACACAGTGCTCACAGAACTTCATCTTGCCTGTGCACTGTCCATTCAGGAGCCCTCGCTTACTCAACTCTGCCATCCCAAGCTCACTCATATGCCCCAGTCGCATATGCCATAACTTAGTGAGATCATCATCAGACATAGTGGAAGTAGTAACTTTTGCATCACCAACAACTGTAGTACCCTGTAGAACATACAAACTAGCAGTCTTCTTTTATGCTTTCATCATCACAAGAGCGCCTTATACTGACTTTCAGAACTCCACCTTCACCTGGTGTACTTATACCCTTTAGCATCAATAGTACATAAGGAAATTAAATTCCTCTTAAGATCGGGGACATGCCTCACATCACCTAGTGTCCTCACTATGCCATCATACATTTTAATTCTGACAATACCAATACCAGCAATCTTGCATGGGGCGTTGTTTTCCATCAAAATAGGAGCACTTAGGAACCGTTTCAGTATGTTGAAAACCAGTCCCGGTTGGGACACATATGAAACATACATGCAGAGTCAAGAACCCAATCCTCACAAGGGTTTAGAATCACCATAAGAAATTACCAAAAGCTCACCACCTAGAGCCTTCTTCAATGATACTAGCCTCACCGGTATCCGGTTTCTTCCCCTTCTGATTTTTAGCCCTCTTGTTTTTATTCTGTAGCTTATAACACTCAGTTTTAATGTGCCATTTCTTTTTGCAATAGTTACAGAACTTCTCCTTATTTCTGGATTTAGACCTACCTCTAATCTCAGTCCCAAAACTTCTCTCTTGGGTTCTCCTTCTAACAATTAGACCCTCTCCTTGTGTTTCAGATCCAGTAACTAACTACTTCATATTTTCTTTAGAAAATAAAGCCTCATAAACCTCATCTAGGGTAAGAGTGTCCCGACTATACAAGATAGTATCCCTAAATGTGGCATATGATGAAGGCAGTGAGCATAATAAAATTAACCTAAGGTCTTCTTCATCATACTTAACTTTCATAGCCTCTAAATCAGACACAATCTCCTTAAACACAATTAAGTGATCCTCAAGAGACGTACCTTCAGACATTCAGTGAGAGTATAGACGCTGCTTTAAATGAAGTTTGCTAGTAAGACTCTTGGTCATGCATAATTGCTCTAGCTTGAGCCACAAAGTAGCAGCAGTCTTCTCCTTCAGTACATCCTGCAAAATCTGATTTGACAGATGAAGGTGTATTTGGGACAGAGCCTTTCGGTCCTTACGCTCCTTTTCCTCCTTTGACCATAATGAGGGCATCTTATTGAAACCCAATAGCGCATCATCAAGATCCATCTGCGTCAGAATAGCCCGCATCTTCACTTGCCATAGAGAAAACCTCATTGTGCGATCCAGTAGCGGAATATCGAATTTCATGGTTGCTATTGCAAATCAAAGCCAAATCTCTGATACCACTTGTTAGAAATCAAAGCAATAAGCAACAAAAAATAGAGAGAAAATTGCATACAAGATTTACGTGAAAAAACCCTAATGAAGGGTGAAAAAACCACGGGCAGAGGAGCAGCAATCCACTAATCACAAAAGGAAATTACAACGGTGTTTAGAGTACTTAAATACAGAAATTCACTCACTCAATCACTCACAAACTCACAAGACTGAGTTCTCTGTATCACTCTCAACACTATGATCTCTATGAAATTTTGTGACTTTTGTAACTTTCTAATGTGTCTCTCAACTACAGAGAATATGATGTATTTATATATATGGGGACTCAAGCCCTAGCCTAAAATAACCAAAAAACGCGTAAAAACGCAAAATACATGATCAGGTCGCATTGGAGCACTGCGGCGTTGCTTTCTAGCGCCGCAGCGCTGGTTTCTCGAATTAGAGCGTTGCGGCGCTGCTTTCAAGCGCTGCGGCGCTGCCTCACTGCCAAAGGTTTTGGGTCACAAAATAACAATAACCTTTTCTCAAATAATCAATTAATAAAAACTAATAATGTTGCTTCATTATTTTTTCCCATAAAATTTAAACTACTACTATTTTTCCAATGCTAACATTCGATTTAAACTATGTACCCATATAAATTTTAAATTTGTTTGTACAAAAAAATCAACAAATTAGGTACACATGTGCTATGCATGTGCTTTTGAACTAGCAGATTAGAAGAACGAGAATGTAAAGTTTGGAAACCATTATTAGGATGTTTGGCAGTCTCAATTAAAACCATGATTATAGTTACCAAATAATGTAAAGTTCTCACATGTTATAACGTAAATCTCTCACATGCTATAGCGTTTTAGATCACAACCATGATTTAACCATACTTTCTAACAACCCAAATAATAATTATTTACACTGGTCCATAAAAAGAGAGTGTTGATTGAAGGATAAATAAATAATTAGTGAAATGCATTTTAAAGCATGTTTTTAGTAAATTTCTTTAGTTTTGTTAAATTGCAAAAAGTTTTTTTACGACTTTAATTTACGTTAACTAAAATTGATAAATTCCTACATTAATCAATTGACGATACAAAGAAATCTTGTTTTTGCAAGATATGCACATTGTTCTTGAAATTTCTGGGATTTTGATCGTATTGGGGAAATAACATACACTTGCAAATTATTGGTTTGGTTGTGCTCGCGAGTATCAAAGGAAATAATGGTGTAGATGTTAATGCTCATATTGGACAAACATCATCAAGCGCAATCAACAAATCAATTCCCATGATCAGGGGAGGTTAAATGCAGTATCTCTGGGCTTCAAAGGACAAGTCAACTCTCTAGCTATATTGTCATTGGCACACGAAAATTACTCCTAAAATTGTTGTATTTGTATATACTATTTACCGCGCAATTACATGGAAGATTGTTGTGTATATACATATTTGAACAAATATCAAGGAAATCAATTCCTTCTCCGGCGGCTGTAGAGAGATCTGAGTGAGAATAGGAAAAGAATTTGATGAATTAGGGCTCAAAATTGGTATTCACTCTATGTGGTAGGGCTTATAATACTAGGGGCAGTCCTTTTAAGTGTTGTCATCATTTTATCAAAATCCTATGGTTTTAATAAAATTCACCGGTGGAGAATTTTGATGTACTCCACCATAGCTTTTCCCTTAAAAATAATGACAAAAAAACAAAAAAATAATTTTGGTCATAGTTATTTCCTATAAAGTTTTCTACTGGGTAAATAACGTTAATATTTCTTGTGTTTTTTTTTTAAAAAATTATAGAGACTAAAACTAATCACATTGATACCCTGGTTGTTCAAAATATTACAGAGAGACTCTCTTTATCAATTGACCAAGGGTTGACTGTTAGTTCGTCATTGAATTTATTTTAAATGCCAAAAATACCCTTCTATTTATCAAAAAATGTTTTTAGCTATTTATGCACCTAGAAATGACGTTTTTACCCTTCTTTAACATTAAAAAAAGTATAAACAATTTCAATACGCTTGTAACTTTCACTCAATGATAGAGAAAATGTTTTTTTCCCTGAAAAGTCCCTTTTTGATAGTGATATTATTGAAAAATATACATTTGTAACAATTAAAATAATATAAATATTCTTCATTCACTAATATGGTTTTTTTTTTCCTTCAAAGATAACAATTATGTACAAAATGAGATAAAAATACAAAGATTAGAGTTACATAGTCTAAAAAAATTTCACAATTGCTTTAAAAAAAATTCACATTTAATTTCCCAAATATATAGCACTCCTTCTTATTTTTTCATAAAAGATTAAAAAACTGTAACAAAATTATAAAACAAAATCAATGAAACACTGATTTTTTTAGGAAAAAAATAAAAATCAGATTTATGTAAAAAAATCCCTCCCTCTTTCTCTCCCTTTGGTGGGACACAGGGATGGGGAACAACAGGGGTAGGGGTGCGACAGGTGCCGTGGAGAGGGTTGCTTGATGGGAAGGTAGCCCGGTAAGAGGGCACGATAGGAAGGGTGCGAGAGGGCAAGGGTCATGGCGTGACGGGAAGGGGGTGTGGGGGCGGGGATTGGGGCATGACGAGAAAAGGGTGGGTGGGTAGGGATTGGGGCGCGACAAGAAGGGAGTGGGTGGGCAGGGATTGGGGCGCCACAGGAAGGGGATAAGTGGTGGGGATCGGGGCGCCACTAGAAGGGAATGGGCGGGTTATGCAAAGGGGACACTGGTTAGATGACAGGTGGATGGAGGGTGGCAAGGATAGAGGGAGAGGGAAAAAAGGGTGTGGTGGGGCCTTGTTTGGCTGTTTGGATGTTATTATTATTATTATTATTATTTTTCAAACCAAAGGTTGAGATTTGATTTTTTAAGTTCAATCGCTAACATTAAACAAGGTTTTTTCTTATTTCAAATAAAAAAAACTAATAGAATTATATTCAAAGATGTTAGTGTGATTAGTTTTGGTCTAAGACTGTCTTCATAATTTGTGTAAAACATATAGAATTTCATTGTAATGTACCCATTAAAAATTTACCTATTATTGAAATATTAAAAATTGATGGGACGTACTGCAACTTTTATCCACTTAATTTTCCTTCTCTCATGTTTGCATTTTATCAAATAAGATACTTTTCCATTCTTCATCAAATTATTTTAATCCTACCGAACAAAATGTAATCAAACACGAAATTTGTCGTCTCTCTCCGACACTTCCTCCTTCCATTTCTCCTCCAACCCTCGTGCGCCAAGTGAGTTGAACACAGAATCCTACCCATAAAACTCGTATGTGATTAGTCATGGACTACATGTCGTTTTGGTGTTGATGGTTCTTTATCTAGAATTCTGATGGTCCATTGACGTTAAAGCTAATTTCTTGCCTTCCAGTAATTTAAAAAATTTACATAAATAGAGATGTCAAGTGCTGACGTATCCAAATAATGATGGGGATACGACATTCCCATTCGGCACGATATGAATGAATACGTTCTTTGTATAATATTTGCATAATCCATCTACAGTTCTAACTTTTCAAATCTAACTATTAATTATTACAGTATAAAGCTTTTGTGACACATGTTATTCTCTTAACGGATATTAAAGTAAATAAATTAAATTTTAGTATGCCAATCAAAAATTTATTTCATTTAAAATTTATTTCACAATATTTATTTCTATCTATTTTTAAATTTTATAAATTCTCTTATACATATTTAGTATGTTTATTGAAAAGCCTTGAAACTTCTAATAAATTTCAAAAAAATACCATTTTGGCATTATGTGCGCTAAAGTCTCCAGAAGAGACATGAGGATATTTTTTCCAACTACTCTTGACCCTCATTTTCTTTATTTTCTTCGTGACATGCTCCAACATGTCTCCTCCATAATTGCTTCTATCACTTCTCTTCGAAGACCTCATCTTTTCTTCCTTTTTCTTCCACGGTTCCCACACTCTTCTCATTTCTTTGCTGAAGCAAAATACTTAGAGAACTTCTTCAAGGCAGCCATAAAAATTAGCCACCATCACCTCCATTTGAGCAAGAATTTCAGCCATACTGAAGTCAAGGAACTTGTTTTGAAGCTATTTCAAGCTTCCAACTAGCTATAATCCGAGGTTAGAATCTTATGAACAAATTTAGTCTTTTATTTATAATTTTTTTTAAACTCAAGGATTATTTAAATTTACGTTCTTAAATCTGAGTATATGTTTTGTTGCTATTTTGAAGCATATGTATAAAGTCAAAGTGTATACACTGTAGACAGAAAATTTATATTGTTAAACTTTGTAATACCTCTATGGGCAGTGGCTCTTTCTTGAAATTTTGGGATTAAATAAAAATGAATTTTGTAAATAGGTTTGAATATTTAAAAAGTAAACATCCTAAGCTTTCTAACGAGCTATCATAAGCCTAAATCGGAGTTGTATTTTATTTTCTATGAATTTTTCAATTTTTGGATTAGAAACGAATAAACCTGCCAGTGACAATATACTGCATGTTTATGTTAAGTAAACCACCTGTTAACCGTGTGATGCTTGTAGATAGTGAATATATTCTTTTTGCAAAAGTATATTGTCAGTTTGCCATGGTATACCAGCTGCTAACCTGAACCAAGAACCCATCTTTGCTCACCACCTAATTCCTTAATGTCTTGCAACCTTTCCAATATTATCCTAAGTGATTGACGAATCTTATTAGAGACTAAAATATATAGATTACTTGTATATATTTTATATCGCGTTAAGACAAAGATTGTTTACTGTGGTATTCAAAAGAAATTTGCATAAAGGCTTTAATGGCACACTAGTAAGATGGATTTGCACATGATTTATCTATGAATGTAGTTGTATGTTGTGCTTTAGTTTTAAATTGTTCTTATGCACGCCTTAGAATCAAGGGAGTGTGGAGCTAACGTTAATTGATTTCGGGATTAAAAGATTGATGATAAGCTTGAAAGGTAGGGATTCTATTACTCATCTTTTGTAAGGTTTTTATATAATTAAAAATTGATTATTTTACCGCAAGATATATATATATATCTATGTTGAACTGCTATTATATGAGTATCACATATGAAACTATGACATGGATTCGTCTTGTATTGTACGACGAGGAACATAATGAATTGGCACATGTTATAAATTGAGAAGGATGGTTAGGAAAACTGACTCTATTAATAATGATTGAATATGGAGAAATGGTGAGACGTGAAGAGGGCGGCGGTCACGTCCTTGGGCATGAATACCCTAAAAGGTAAAATAGGGGGAAGGTGATGACGCTTCCTTGGGTTGAAAGTCCCAGAACACACTGTACAGGAATCAACTTGATGAGGACTCGGGGCTTGATGTCCCCTCACCGGAACACCCTTGGAATGTTTACAGGGTAATCAAGCGCGCCCATTTGGGTTTCGATGAGTTGAGTGATACTCTATTTAACATGGATACCTAGGAATAGTGATGATTTGTAATATTTATATAAATGTATAATTAAGAAACTTGGTAATGATTAACTATGATATCCACGAGATGTGATCATAATAAACCTCATAATCTGGAATATAATGTAACTGACTAACCATGTAGGTTTTAATGTGGTAATGATAAAACCCTAAAGGTGAGTAATGGTTTTCTCTACTGAGCATATTGTTGCTCATTCCCTTATATTTTTATCTTTTCAAGACTCACTAAGTGTGAGGTGGCTATGAGAAAGATAGTTGAGGAAGCTATGTAGCTATATTACATTGGAACTGCTTCAATTGTTAAGAATGTTCTTCATGATAATGTAAGCATCAATTGTTACTTTCTGTGACTGTATTAAAATGTGATGAGGGTTAAAATGATGATGATGACAGTTTATATTATTAAATTTAAGGTGCTACATTAAACTGTGGTTTAATTGTCGTTTATATTTATATTTTTGATTTGAGACTTTTCATTTAAGCCTCGGGCAACTTTATTTTTAAGGTTTACTTTTATTTTTGATTTTTATTTTAATTCATTAAAAACTATTAACCCCCACATAGGGCGTTATAGAATTTTTGGTATCAGAGCCTAGGTTCGGTTAACCTAGGGAGTGTAGCACCACTTTAAAAAAAATAAATAAATAAATTATTTTTGAGATGGTTTTGAAGCTGAATTTTCATTGTCATTATTAAAATAAACCTTCACATTGATTTATATAGTCTAGAATGATGTAACATGGAAAGGCCCTATAATGAAAATACTAACGGTTATATGAGTACGATAATTATATAGAAGGAAAGTATTAATAGTTATGAGGGAATAATAATTATATGGAATAAGTTTATAAGTAGAATACTTATGAGAGATTCGTATAATATTAGGATCTATAAGCGTATCTAATTCATATAAAACGATAAGAAATTCGTGTAGATACGAGGATTTAAGATCCTTTTGTTTCGTGAAAAACAATAAGAAATATAAGGCTTGATTTATTGATTTTAAAGTTTGGCATAGATATGCCAAATTCTTCGTAATTGATTCAGACCTAAGTAATAATTATGTGTAGATTTGATGGAGCACATAAGTGTCAATAACTTTTCTTGAAAGTTCTATTTACTTGAGGAATATGAGATAAGTTAGGAATCCATGGTATTGAATCTTGAGTGAGATAAATGTTAGACTTTTGGTCTGTTGAGACTGTGTAAAGACAATAATGCATTAATCTCAAGGTTAGAATATTTTGTTACGTACATTGTATTTAAGTGTATCAGTGAATCTTTATGAATAGATGCAATGTGAAAATGACCAATAGGAGTTTCCTTAAGTAAATCATAATACTTAAGGCACCTATAATAATTATGGATAATTACAATAAAAAGTTTAAGTTCTAGATGTTTAGATGTGAATCATTTGGTTATCTAAGGTTTTGTTATATGAGGAAATTAAATATTGTATAAGTGGAATTGTGGGGATTGTAGATGTTCCTAACTAGTAACATCAAATGTCTTTGTTCATTGATATGATCTATGTTGGAAGACGTAAATCGTATTGATTTCAAGGTTAGTCACATTCTAAACCCTTGGTAGTAATGATGATGAATCTATTGATAGATGTTGAGTATTAGGGATAATATATGGGTGTATACATTGTTCAATAAGGTTTTGATTAAAACAAAATTATTTGAGTTGCTAGAAGATTATGTTGTTATGAAATGATTTTAAATATCATTCAGAAAGATCCCTGATTATTGTTAAATTAGAATTCTTGTTCATAGTTAATTTTATCTTTAGTAGGCTTTGAATTGGGCTAAGATCTGTATAAATTGGTTTTCAATTTTATGTTTGTTATTTAACTCGTTCTAAATGTGTTAAGGCCTGAAACAACCTGAACGATTTCAACTTAGAACATTTGGGCCTAGTCTAAATCCTAAATCAGTTTGATTCACACTGTCTCTCCCACGTAGTCTCTATACGTGTCATATACAGTGGTTTAATTATTGTTTACATATACGTTTACTGTGCATAGGAGCTTATTTCTCTGAGCTCACTTTCTCTCTCTTAATTTGTTATCCTCTCTAAATCACAAATCCTCTTCTTTTTCACTAAAAATTCTTCTTTCCCTCTGAAAGAAGAAGGAATTCTAGGATTCTGCAACTTACTATCTCAATTTTTCCTTTCTATTTACTCTTCTTTCATCTCATCATGGACCCAAAGTATCAACACCTGAGAAAGTATTTCCCATCACTCTCCCAAAAGATTCTCAGAAAGAAATACAAGGCTAGAATCACTCGGTTGTGGATTCTTATGCGTTTTGGTATCCCTTGTGATGTGAGAATGTTGATAGAGGGAAAGATTCGTCTGAGTGACTTCAGTCAATATGTTGGTTTACCAGGATCGGGTACCAGTCGTAGTGCAATGAAAAGAAGAGCTTCTGCCATCGCGGTCACTTGTAACAAATGTGGAAGACAAAATTGTAACGGTAAATGTACTTCACCTGGTTATATGTCTACGAATAGAGAGGATAAAATAAGGTTTTGTAGGGATAGACTTTCAAAGGAGAACTTGGATAGCATCCATCCTCCTCTGCATGGTCACCCTAGTGGATATATCCAAGGAGCTATTTTTAAACTCTGGCCTAAATTTTATGCAGAAAGACAACGCCTCAAGAATATGGTATTTCTAGATCCTGTTTACCAAGCCATAAGAAAACTGGATGGGGAATAAGTCATCGCTCTATAAAGGTTTAGTCTTTGCTTATTTGAAACAGTTTCAGTTGATGTTCAACAGTTTGTGTTTTTCTTTTACTCAGAATATTTGCCTTTGTGTTCAAAATAATTATGATTATTAGATTGATACAGTAAGTGTTAGTATTTTATTTAATTTATGGTTTTCTTAAATATATATATAATAAAATATATTATCTTATCAGACACGTCACATACGGTACAGTAACATGTTTGAATTTTAAAAACTTATCCAGATATTTCAAGATTTGTGTCTCGAATTTCAAAAGTTCTACAGTATTTGTCGTTTATATTAAATTTCTAGACTCGGTGTATATTTGTCAAAAGGTCTACAATTGTGTCAAGAGGGTCTTCTGTCAAACTATTCTCAATTATTAAAAGTTATACAATTAGAGTCTAATCTTTTTCAAAAAGTGGATCAGATTTTCTGTAAACTATCAATCACCTTATCTTACTTTCTTATCCGCACAAGATTTTGTTTAAATCTTTGGATTACCTTTTCATTACCTACTCATCTATCTCTTTAGTCCTTTTTGTGTATTCCTCATCTTTAAATCTCATGTAGAACCCGAAGTCTAAGTGGAGCAGACATTAAGCAATCACTTATATAAACCAAATATGTCTACTTCCCAGTCCACCAAGAAAATAAAGAATGTCTGTGTCTTTTGTGGTTCCAGCCTTGGAAAAGATAAAGCATATTTAGAAGCTGCAAAACACTTAGGGCAAGTCCTAGCATGTAGGAAGGTTAACATAATCTATGGGGGTGGTAGTATAAAAATGATGGAAAATATGACGCTAGCAGCTAGGTCTAGTGACGCTACAGTTATAGGAATTTGGCCTCATATTCTAGCTGGAGGAAACCTTTATAAGGAAACCATAGGTAAGGAAAAAGGAGTCAGGAGCATCCCTATAAATTTTAAAGCCATTATCAATAATTCTGATGCTTTTATAGCATTACCTGGTGGTTTAGGTACTCTTGAGGAAATATTCGTAGTTGCTTGTGAGCAATTATTGGGCTTTCATTCCAAACCCTTGGGACTATTGAATGTAAATGGTTTTTATGATGGTCTTTTGAAATTTCTAGATTACGCTGTGGAAGAAAACATCATTGCAGAATCGGAGAGACAAATCTTTGTTACTGCTTCAACAGCTGAGGAATTGATAAATAAGATGCAAATCATACATCCGGAATCCGACACTGCAACATCCAAGCTTGAATGGGAAAGGGAAAGCCGGGAGCAGCCAATTGATTTGAATCTCCATCTGTAATCTTTTGGTTTTATTTATGGCATGTAGGCATGTGTGTCCGTATTTCGTGTGTCACGAATAACCGTTTACCTTGCATTCTGTATTTCTTGTGGTATGTTGTTGTTCAATCTTTTAGATTCATTGAGCCTAATGCCAGGATGGCTGGATACGGAGTACTTGATGCTCTCGAAACGCATCCTACTTAAGGTCTGATCTTTTGTTTATTGATGTTTTTATATTCTCTAAGCATGCATAATATGGATAGCTGGTATACGGAGTGCCTTGTACTCTCGAAACGTATCCGTATCATGTTTGTAATGTGTAATATTCGGTTAATATTATGTGGGAGTACCAACGTCAATTATGTGGATATTCCATAGAAAATATGAGTATATTATTTGGGTTGAATATTTGTGTCATGAGAATAGCTGTTTAATGAAAAATATGTCGAGTTTGTTTGCAACTCTGAGATTCCGTCTAATATTTCTATGAATAAGTTTAATGTATGGTTTTAAATAGAAGTGTTTGTGATGTATGTTTCATGACTATGTTTTAGTTTATTAGTTGAAATATGAAATCAACTATCTTTGACTTTTCCTTACTCAGAAAGGAAAAGGAATCTATAGATGAAGTATACAAAATTTCTCTGGCAATCTCCATAAATGTAATTGTAAATCATAGTCCATGGACAATGAAGGACTGGAATCATGGTATGGTTAGTATGTATGTCTGATCAGATTACTAGACCATTATACAGTGTTATAAGTTGGAACCTGTTAGAAATACTATCATTGAGGGATTTAGAATTTAGAGTGAAATTTATAATGCAAGTGAATAAGTGGAGATACGATAACTTAAAGTTGGAGAACAAACAACATTGACGGTTTATACTCGGAATTGGAATCATAATGGAATCGAGATTTTTCCTAGTATTGCTAGATTTGAAATTTCGATGACGAAATTTTTTTAAGGGGGGTAGAGCTGTGACACCTGTTATTCTCCTAACGGGTATTAAGGTAAATAAATTAAATTTTAGTGTGCCAATCAAAAATTTATTTCACAATATTTATTTCGATCTATTTTTAAATATTATAAATTCTCTTATACTTATTTAATATGTTTACTAAAAAGCCTTGAAACTTCTAATAAATTTCAAAAAAATACCATTTTGGCATTATGTGCGCTAAAGTCTCCAGAAGAGACATGAGGATATTTTTCCCAACTACTCTTGACCTTCATTTTCTTTATTTTCTTCGTGACATGCTCCAACATGTCTCCTCCATAATTGCTTCTATCACTTCTCTTTGAAGACCTCATCTTTTCTTCCTTTTTCTTCCACGGTTCCCACACTCTTCTCATTTCTTTGCTGAAGCAAAATACTTAGAGAACTTCTTCAAGGCAGCCATAAAAAATAGCCATCATCACCTCCATTTGAGCAAGAATTTCAGCCATACTGAAGTCAAGGAACCTGTTTTGAAGCTATTTCAAGCTTCCAACTAGCTATAATCCGAGGTTAGAATCTTATGAACAAATTTAGTCTTTTATTTATAATTTTTTTTATACTCAAGGATTATTTAAATTTACATTCTTAAACCTGAGTATATGTTTTGTTGCTATTTTGAAGCATATGTATAAAGTCTAAGTGTATACGCTGTAGACAGAAAATTTATATTGTTAAACTTTCTAATACCTCTATGGGCAGTGGCTCTTTCTTGAAATTCTGGGATTAAATAAAAATAAATTTTGTAAATAGGTTTGAATATTTAAAAAGTAAACATTCTAAGCTTTCTAACGAGCTATCATAAGCCTAAATCGGAGTTGTATTTTATTTTCTATGAATTTTTTAATTTTTGGATTAGAAACGAATAAACCTGCCAATGACAATATACTGCCTGTTTATGTTAAGTAAACCACCTGTTAACCGTGTGATGCTTGTAGATAGTGAATATATCCTTTTTGCAAAAGTATATTGTCAGTTTGCCATGGTATACCAGCTGCTAACCTGAACCAAGAACCCATCTTTGCTCACCACCTAATTCCTTAATGTCTTGCAACCTTTCCAATATTATCCTAAGTGATTGACGAATCTTATTAGAGACTAAAATATATAGATTACTTGTATATATTTTATATCGCGTTAAGACAAAGATTGTTTACTATGGTATTCAAAAGAGATTTGCATAAAGGCTTTAATGGCACACTAGTAAGATGGATTTGCACATGATTTATCTATGAATGTAGTTGTATGTTGTGCTTTAGTTTTAAATTGTTCTTATGCACGCCTTAGGATCAAGGGAGTGTGGAGCTAACGTTAATTGATTTCGAGATTAAAAGATTGGTGATAAGCTTGAAAGGTAGGGATTCCATTACTCATCTTTTGTGAGGTTTTTATAGAATTAAAAATTGATTATTTTACCGCAAGATATATATATATCTATGTTGAACTGCTATTATATGAGTATCACATATGAAACTATGACATGGACTCGTCTTGTATTGTACGACGAGGAACATAATGAATTGACACATGTTATAAATTGAGAAGCATGGTTAGGAAAACTGACTCTATTAATAATGATTGAATATGGAGAAATGGTGAGACGTGAAGAGGACGGCGGTTACGTCCTTGGGCATAAATACCCTAAAACGTAAAATAGGGGGAAGGTGATGACGCTTCCTTGGGTTGAAAGTCCCAGAACACACTGTACAAGAATCGACTTGGTGAGGACTCGAGGCTTGATGTCCCCTCACCGGAACACCCTTGGAATGTTTACAGGGTAATCAAGCGCGCCCATTTGGGTTTCGATGAGTTGGGTGATACTCTATTTAACATGGATACCTAGGAACAATGATGATTTGTAATATTTATATAAATGTATAATTATGAAACTTGGTAATGATTAACTATGATATCCACGAGATGTGATCATAATAAATCTCATAATCTGGAATATAATGTAACTGACTAACCATGCAGGTTTTAATGTGGTAATGATAAAAACCTAAAGGTGAGTAATGGTTTTCTCTACTGAGCATATTGTTGCTCATTCCCTTATATTTTTATATTTTCAGGACTCACTAAGTGTGAGGTGGCTATGAGAAAGATAGTTGAGGAAGCTATGTAGCTATATTACATTGGAACTGCTTCAATTGTTAAGAATGTTCTTCATGATAATGTAAGCATCAATTGTTACTTTCTGTGACTGTATTAAAATATGATGAGGGTTAAAATGATGATGATGACAGTTTATATTATTAAATTTAAGGTGCTACATTAAACTGTGGTTTAATTGTCGTTTATATTTATATTTTTGATTTGAGAGTTTTCATTTAAACCCCGGACAACTTTATTTTTAAGGTTTACTTTTATTTTTGATTTTTATTTTAATTCATTAAAAACTGTTAACCCCCACATAGGGGCGTTACAGCTTTTATATGATATAATGTTTTGAATCAAAAAATTAGTTATAACAAACTTTATCACATATCTTATAAAAGAGAATAAGTAATTTTGTTGTTCCCCAAATGTCTGGTGATTTAATTTAAACCCACAATTTGACTCTCACAATTAGGGACAAATCTAACATATCGTTTGATGGGCTTCTATCTTTTTTTTTTTTTGACATAATTATGATGATATTAATTGTAAGAATTTTGCAAGCCAAATGTCCAATTAAGATTTAAACTATAATTCGACAGTCCTTTATAAAAATAAAAGAATTCTTTGAATAATGTTTGAGAGCATTGGAACCAATTTTTGGTTATATACACCTTAACATGTGAAAACTTACTATTGTAGTTTACTTTTTTTTTGATATTATAATATAGAAAGGTTTTACACTGTAACAACAAAAATTTTAGTTGAAACTAATAAAACTAAACACCCTATATGTTGATATGTTGATAGAGCTTTCTTTCAAACTGTGAGATGTATATAAGATTCTATCAATTTTGTTTTTTTTTCCTTGTTTTAATAAAAATATAACGTTGCATACCATAAGCATGTGAAAATAAGCCTCAATTTTAGTTTTAGTTTTAATTTTATTTTGGATCCTTTTCTAACGAGTATTCCAACTAATAATCCATATTTTAAAACCATTTAATTAGGTCAAAATCATTTTTTTAACAAATTTAACGAATGAAAAATATGTAATTACTAATAGAGTATTTTTTCAATCCTTATAGATTAATAGAGTGTTTGGTATAGTGATAGGAATTATCGATTAAATTTATTTTTATTATAGTATATGAGAACTTTATATTGTAACAACTTTTTATTACTATGACATGTAAGAATTTTTTACTGTTTCAATGAAACAGTAATTAAAATCATTCTTTATCAAATAGTATATAAGTCGTCTTTTATTTTTCTTTTTTGTAGCCTTAATGTTAGTTAATGCCTAAAAAAATATTATTGCTTTTTCAGCCATTAAAGAATAAGTGACACGAGAATATGAGATGATTGGTGTCTCGGTTCGGATAGCCTCGTGTTTCTTTCCACGTACCTCATCCTACAAGGCACGTGCCACCTGTTCTTCCCGGTCACCAAACCTTCACAAAAAACCTTCCTTCCCTACTTCCTCTGTTCTTTTTTTTCGGCTCTGAAGTCTCGACTTTCGCGCCTGCTTGTTGCTTGATTCTCTTTTTTGTCCTCCCTTCTAATTATTCAGTTTTTAATATTTTTACTGACAAAATACAAATGCATCATATTTTTATGATAATTAGAGCCATTTGATATCTTAATGAAATGACAACTAGACCTCTCTTCTATCTTGAACTTTGCGACAAATATTTTTTTATTTTAATAATTAATTTTTAAACGATTTAAAAAATTGCAATTCAATACTATATAACTTGAT
This sequence comes from Artocarpus heterophyllus, assembly GCA_025403435.1. Taxonomy (NCBI): domain Eukaryota; kingdom Viridiplantae; phylum Streptophyta; class Magnoliopsida; order Rosales; family Moraceae; genus Artocarpus; species Artocarpus heterophyllus. The sequence continues at coordinate 14,906,697 of CM046337.1, forward strand.
TTGCTATATAAATATCTTTCCTGCAACTTCGATCAAACTTGAATTATAAGATAATTAATGGGTGTTACTTAAATTAAGATTTTAATCGTTTATGTCATACACTTTGCTAAAAATTCATATAATGATAAAGTAACACATTTTAGCTCATGTTTTCCTGAAAAATAAGAAAAACATATTCCATATAATATCTGAAATTGTTCAAATTCGTGCAAAATGAGTCTCAAATAAAACTAGAAAAAGAACAGCCTTTTTGGTCCAAGTTTGTTTCTTTCATTTCCGGCACTGAACTTTTCCTTGTATATTCACAAAAGGTCCTTTTTTCTTTCTTCTTTTTGCTAGTAAACAAAAAGACATGGTGTATTATTCAGCAACCAAAAAAAAAAAAAAGCCCATGTTCTCTCCATTTTTTTCCTCCCAAAAACGCATTTCCTGTCATCCTTACTCAAGTTAGTATGCCCCGCACAATATTTACGTTACCACATACTAGTATGACTCTGTGGTGGAGCACCTTAATTACACAACACTTTTAAAATAGACGTAACAGTTGAAAGGATGTTTGAAAAGGTGATAAAAACTGTTGGTTAGAACTATCTTTATTGTAGCATGTGAAAGCTTTAGACTGTAACAATTTTTATTTTTACTTTTTTAGTATGTAAGAGTTTTATAATGTTTATAACTAAAAAAATAGTGAAAACTTCTTTCTAAACACCCGGTAAGAATTTCCTCAGTCATAATTTTTTTAAAGTTTTCCCCAATAATAATAAATCACATTTTTTATGTATCAGTATTATAGATGAAGTGAAATTAAAAATAAAAAGGGTCTTTAACAAAAAAATTCAAATTCATAATTACAAGCTCAAATACTATAAGGTGCTAAGAGCTTTGCGTGGTTAACCATTTTAAACCTAGTTGGACAAAACGTGTGTTAATGTTAGGGGCATATTTGGCAACTCGATCAAAACTTCGGTTTCTGCGTAAGCCGGCGGCGAGGATCGCCCACTCTGACACACCCACCCACCTACCCAACCCAGCCCAACACCCACTTCTCAACAACCTTTTCTACTCATTAACCTTCTCTCTCTCTCCCCCACTTTCTCTCTCTAGGAATTACCACCTTTCATTTTTGGACCTTCTTCCCGTAAAACACAAAAAGAAACAAAAGCTTGATTATGGCTCGGAAGAAGATCAGAGAGTACGACTCCAAGAGACTCCTTAAGGAACACCTCAAACGCCTCGCCAACATCAATCTCCAGATCTGCTCCGCTCAGGTATAATTCCAATTCCAATTCCTCTACGTTTAGCATGCATGTCTCGTTTCCGTTTCGTTTTCCAGGGAAAATTTTCTCGGCCGAGAAAATAATGACTGCGCCCGGTGTGTGAATTGTTCAGGTGACGGAAGCGACGGACTACACCGAGCTGACGAATCAGCAGCCATGGCTTTCGTCGACAAGGCTGGTGGTGAAGCCGGACATGCTGTTCGGGAAGCGTGGGAAGAGTGGTCTGGTGGCTTTGAATCTGGATCTTGCTCAAGTTGCTGATTTTGTCAAGGCACGCCTGGGAAAAGAGGTGATTCGATTGTTATTATTAGATCGAAGTAGAATTTCGGATCAAGCAGGAAAAAGAAAAAAGATTGAAGTGTTTTTGTGCGTAATTGTGTTTCAATTTTTGTGATTGAATTGTGTTTTTTTAGGTTGAGATGGGTGGTTGCAAGGCACCGATAACGACTTTCATTGTTGAACCGTTTGTTCCTCACGATAAAGAGTATTACCTTTCAATAGTCTCGGAAAGGCTTGGTTCGACTATTAGCTTCTCAGAATGTGGGGGCATTGAGATTGAAGAGAACTGGGATAAGGTATGTGCCACTGTGGTGGCGGGGCAATCTCGTTTTATGATCAAGTCTTGTTGACTCTTTGGATCTGATTTCCTTTTTTTTTTTTTCCCTGTTTTGTTATAGCTTGAAGAATTTTATGGTAGGGTATGGAAAAAAAATTATTGGGGAGAATAAGTAAAGTATGATAATGTAACGAAAGTTGATGAAATTGGACGATTCATAATTGTGCTTATCAATGGTGTAATTTTTTCTTTTCATATTCTACTAGAAGATTCTATTCTATGTATTTTATTTTTTATTTTTTTGGCACTTGGTTTAATTTTACGAGTGCTGCAGGTTAAGACTATATTCCTTCCAACTGAGAAACCAATGACACTGGAGGCATGCGCTCCATTGATAGCTACTCTTCCATTGGAGGTAGGTTTGTGTATTACTATTTTCTTTTATGCTTTCGTAATGATCTAGTATGTGTTTTATTAGGGCCTTTAGATTTAGAGATAACAAAACAAGTATTATGTTAATAATGGATGCAAAATTGGAGGTTTTCAATGTGCAATTATGTGTGGCTTCTCACAAGTCAAATTGTCCTAACTGTTTAGAGCTATCTTGGGGGTGCTTGCTGAACATACAGTCACTGTGATTTGTTTTGAGCGCTGGGGAGCAAAATGAGTAAGGGTGAAATAACTTGCATAAGAAGCTGAGTTTGTTTCACTACTTCCATAGCCATTGTAAACTCTATCCTAATGAACTGTCGTTGTAGCCTAACATGACCAAATTATTTGTTTCTCCTTTTACTGCTAACAGCTTAGCATCTTTAGATGTTTGTATGCAACTTCTTTATTTGCTCTATATCCTTAATGGTTGAGTAATGCTAGGAACACTAACTCTAATTCCAACTTTTGTAACGATTGTTTCCAATTTTTCTATATTTTATTGGTAGGTGCAACCTCTTATTATTAGTTGATGTGGTAAATACTCACCAACAAAAGAATGACAACTCATGACTTGTGAGTTGGTACAAAAGTTGGGATTAGAGTTGGTGTCCTAAGCATCATTCTTAGTGGTTACTAGGAAACACAGAGAAGGGGGAAGGGAGAAAGAAAAGCTCTCATAATTGATGTCTTTTAAGTACTCCACAAGCTTATTGTTTTATTGCTGCCGGTTATGTATCACATTTCATGACAATAATTGTATTATCCTAGGTGCGAGGAAAAATTGGAGACTTTATAATGGGAGTCTTTTCTGTATTTCAAGGTATGTGACAATGATGAGTAGTACTTGAACAGCATACAAGTACGATTCTTACGTGAAACGAATTTATGTTTGGTATTATAACTGTTAAAAAATAACCAATATTGGTATAAAATTACTGGATATGTAATAATTGCTGTGTAAAAAAGGTATTTTTAATAACTAATCAACTGGAATTGTAAGCATCAGAGCATTTTTTTTTTAATATCAAGATGATGCATTCCATTTTCATTTTTACTGAAGAACATTTATAGTTCTTTGAGCTTCTAACTATTCAATTTTATTTCAACAGATCTGGACTTCAGTTTTTTGGAAATGAATCCATTTACGCTGGTCAATGGAGAGCCATATCCACTGGATATGAGAGGGGAATTGGATGATACTGCCGCTTTCAAGAACTTTAAAAAGTAGTTTACTTGTTTCTTGAGAACTATGCTCTGCTTTTTTTGTGTCTAAATTTTTCATTGCCAATCAAGCCTCCAAAATGCTAATTTTTGTTCCCTCAATACCCAGGTGGGGAAACATAGAGTTTCCGCTTCCTTTTGGAAGAGTTCTGAGCCCTACAGAAAGCTTTATTCATACATTGGATGAAAAGGTAATTTTACTTTAAGTTCTGCTTGTTCATTAAAAATAAGTATTATCAGTACGGTTTCGATCTTCGGAAGATTTTTTAATATTGAAGTTTACAAAGTGGTGATCAGATATACTCATCATGTTCTCTGAGTAAATGTTGCAGACAAGTGCATCTTTGAAGTTTACTGTTTTGAACCCGAAAGGACGCATCTGGACCATGGTTGCTGGAGGAGGCGCAAGTGTGATATATGCTGACACTGTAAGTGCTCCAAGCTACTAGACAATTCGATCAGCCTATCTATTTTGATTTCTATAACTACATCGCCTTTATGATTGTTTTCCCACCTGTGTGCTAGGTTGGAGATTTGGGTTATGCATCCGAGCTTGGTAATTATGCAGAGTATAGTGGAGCTCCAAATGAGGAAGAGGTGTTGCAATATGCCCGAGTTGTTATTGATGTATGGAAATCTATTAATTTTGACAAATTTCAGCTCTTTTTTTTAATTTTTATTTTTTAAGGTGGTGCTAAAATTTTCGACATTTTAAATTGATACATATTTTTCGTTATGTGACAGTGTGCTACTGCAGACCCTGATGGTCGCAAAAAGGCCCTTTTAATCGGAGGGGGCATTGCTAACTTTACCGATGTTGCTGCTACCTTCAATGGGATTATTCGAGCTCTTAGGGAGAAAGTATGTCTTAGCTGATCCCATGAAAAACACATCTTAATATCTTTGTTTTTCTTTGTACATTACAGGCTGGTTTGATGGGTAGAATTAAGGAGGGTTGGATTGCATGGATTGGATTGCATTAAATCTTAAAACTTTGGTTAGTGAAAAATTTTAGGGTGATTGGATTGGATTGGATAGGCTCTTATCCAAGTCTATGCTTAAATCCCCTTAGAAATGGACTAGGTTATCCTTTGCTAAAACATGGTATTAAACACAACATTAAAAACTCCAAGGGCCTATTTGCAAAAATTTATAAAAATTTGGGGTCAAAATATAATTTTTCAAAAATTGAGGGGCCAAAATGTAACTTTTATATTACTTATTTTTATAATTATATTTTTACCCTTAATTTTAAAAAATGACAATTTAACGTTAATTTTGGAAAAAATTTTGCAAAAGGCCTTTATCCTAATAATACAACACCAAATATGGGGTTGGGTTAGCTAAAATTGCATCCTATCTTTTCCTACACGTTCTAATTCAATCCGCTAGGACTATCCTATCTAATGTTATCCTATTATATGCACCAAACGGGCCCTTTTTGTTTTGATCTTCCTTTTTTTGTTCTTTACATGTTTGTGTTTCCTCTTTTCCTATCAGGAGTCCAAGCTAAAGGCAGCAAGAATGCACATATTTGTTCGAAGAGGTGGTCCTAATTATCAGACTGGTTTAGCTAAGATGCGTGCTCTGGGAGAAGAACTCGGAGTACCCCTTGAGGTATGAGATGCCAGTATTTTTGTTGAAATCTCATGAGTCCATTCCCAATACAAATGCCAATGCAAATACTACATTTGACCCGAAAAGTTCAAAAATGACATATTTAATATGTTGTTTGGTTTCATACTTCAATGCATAATGCTATTTTACATGCTACATTACCTTTTATCATATTAAGCTTTGAAACTTGTAAAGGGACTTGTAGTTAGGGAAAAATAAAAAATAAAAGAGATGGCATGTTGTAATTGTTTAAGTGAAAAAGTCAACACGTTTAACCAACAAGCAATCACATACCAAAATTTGGTGCATGATAAATTTATTATCAAGTATAGCATATTTAACGTTTGACATTAATAATAGAATTGTGTTAGACAATGTTCATCTTACTCTGTCAAATTTTGGCATTGCATTGGAGATACTCTAGTCTAAGGTGTCATAATTATTGTGGTCTTGTAGCCTTGATTGGATAAATTAACTCTAGATTGAACACTCGCTTATATTGAGGTACAATAGATGAAAGGTGTTCATAACTTCAGTAGGTTATACGGAACCTATAAAATTGTTCTCAACCGTAAAACATCGAACTCAAATTCCTCCACTTTCTAGCGTGGAAAAGAGCTGAACTAATTTTAAGCAGTTTTTAAACCAAGAGCTCAAGTAATTTTAAGCACTTTAAAACCAACACATATGTTAGAGCATTTTCCCTCCATTTTTCTTTCCCTTCTTTAATTTCCTTCTCTGACCATCAATTTTGTTTTGTTTGTTTGTTTTTGTTTTTTCTTTTTCCCACCGTTCCCTTTGGCTTAATTCCTCTAAAGAGTTATTCATTCTTTTCTTTACTATTGTCTTCAGGTTTACGGGCCAGAGGCCACAATGACTGGCATCTGCAAGCAGGCAATTGATTGCATCATGTTATAACTCATAAGCATAAAGTCAAATTATTTTCTGACGTTGGCATTGTGTGTCAAAAAATAGTGCAATTCAATATATGAAATTGAAACAATTTGCCTGAGGTTTGGTTGAACAATATTCGATGAACGTTAATCGTTTTTGTCACCAGAACGTCGTCATTCCTTGATCCTTTCAAAATTCTGGAATAAATTTGAAGTGTTCAGGAAATGATTTGCATTTTCTTGCAAGTGGAACCCTGCTTAATTGGTTTGACTTTTGAGCCTACATTTGACTTAATTAAGAAACTGATTTGGCCTGTATGTTGTGATATGTCTTCTTGGGCGCCGACTGATATCTTGTACTTACCCCGGCCTTTTCTAAGGTGGAACAGATCATACGATTGGCAAAAGCCGAAAGGGGTATTATAATGTAATATAAAAAAAGAATAGTAATAATAATTAAAAAACGACAGAATGGGTGAGAGGGATTGTGTGTGCGTTATAAATAGAGCATATATACATTATTACAATTGGGAAAAGGGAATCATAATAAATAAATTAAAAAAAATAAAAAAGGGGGGGAGAGAGTTAAACAAATGACTCGAGTCTGGAAATTTGTGCCGCGCAAATTTTTAAAGTAAAGAGTGAGTTGCATATTAGATCGTTAAAAAGTTAATCTTATTGATAAAATAACAGAATCTATAAGTAAAGTCAATCTTATTGATAAAATAACAGAATCTATAAGTAAAGTCAAACTGTATGTTATATCTTAAGAGCTCCTGTCTTATCATTAGATAAGTAAATATTTTGTTTTACATTGAGAGCAAAGGAAGCAAAAAGGAAAGGTAACAATGGTTATGGCACAGATACTAATGAAAGTTAATATTTTATTATATAGTTACACTTATTGATAGTTTTAACTTTATTTATATTTATTAAAATTAGGTAATTTATCCAATTATGTGACTGTAATTTGTTATATGAGTATGTCTCATGGTGCTTCTTGTCAGTGAATCTTCATTTTCCTAGTCTGGATTTAAGCATTTTTTTCGATCAACTTTCATTTTCATCTGCTTCTCTCTTCGGCCTCTTATTTCTTATTTAACTTTTGTTACAACGTTAAAGCAATAAATACTCTGAAGAGTCTTAGAGCCCGTTTGGTTCGAGTATTTGAATAGAGTATTTAAATGAAGATTTAAATTTTTGTGAGAGAAAATGCTGTAGCAAAATGATTCTAACCGTGATTCAAACCATGAAACAAACGGACTATTAATCTTCTATGGTTGAAACCACTTTTATTTTATTTTATTTTTTATTTTTTATTTTTTTTTATCTCCATGCACCCTTGCACCCTACAACTCTTCCTTTTTTTTTTTAATATATATATATATATATATATATATATTTCATCTTCTTCACTAAAGGCCATTATTCGAACGAACAACATTCTAATGCCTCCTACACAAAAAAAAAAAAAAAAAAACCCACCACCACTCTTTCATCTTTTACGTCCTTCTCTTTGTCGCTCAAATAAGTAGCACCTTAGATCTCTCGATGACTGTCTCTCTAGAAAATTGTCGTCCTTGTTTCTTGACAAATATTGTTGTCTTAATGTACTCTTGCGCGGTTCTCCGCGCTCTTGCATGATCTCTTGATGATTCTGTTCCTACATTCCTGCATCCCCCCCACGATTGATGTCCCTTTCCTGTCTTAAAGGTTGGCGTCCACGACTTTCTCTGTTCAAATACGTGGTTTTTTTTTAAAAAAAAAAATTAAAAAGTTGACTTTTCGTCCTTTAAGATGTCCAATTGTCACCTTCAAACAATAAAATAAAATAAAAAAATCTCTTCTCTTGTTTAATGCTACGTGCACATAATAACAAGGTACTTTGTCAGCGTGAAAGCCTGTAATGCATGTATTGTTATTATTGTTTCTATTATTATTATGGCGAATGACTCAATCTGGCTTGCTTCTTGGTGTTGCTTTCTTCAATAATTGTTTTATATGTTTCTGAAGAGGAAAAGAAATCTATAAACAAATCTCATTGAGCAACATGCAAAGTAAAATGCAATAAACCAACACAAAATAAAAACAACGTCAAGACTTTTGAAATCCAGTACGTTGTCTGACACTATACAAATGGTAACATAGAAAAGAATAGTTGGACTTTTCTTGTTCCCACGTTTCTTCTGTGTAAAGAAACAGGAAATCAAGCTTTGGGAGACGGGGTTAGGTAGTTGCCGGTGCATGCACAATACCAGAAGTGCCAGTGGATATATCTCATATACGGCAATACTGTTCATCAACCATGAAGGGCGATATTGGAATTTCATCCTCTTGTACATTCTCTTCATTGCCACTTGAATTACATACCTCTCAAAGTCAAACGACCGAAAAAAGAAAAAAAAATGAAGTAAACCACAAATTGTCATACATATATGTAATAAAATACTAACACTAGTGCATGTATAAAGGCATATGAACGGATATATATATATATATATGTATTTAATTATTTATTTGTTAGTTTATTTACCATGGAACGTTTCAAACAATAGTAATTACAACTTCGATCATCTTCTGTACAGCTATACCCACATGCTTTGGTTAAAAAAGTAAAACCAAACAATATAATTTATACCAAGTTCACCTTGATTTGCTTTAACTATAAATACTCGATCAACTTCAGCTAGTTTTCTCCATCAAACACTACTTCGTTTCCTTTTCTCACTTCTTTTCATTCCCTTGCTAGTGTTTTGCAGTCTCTTTTTCGAGTGCACTACTCATAAAAAAGAGAAGGCTTAACTTTTAAGTGTGAAAGCAAGCATGACAAGCTTCACAAACTTGTGCATGATTCTCATTTTAGCCCTATGTTTGACGGCTTCTGTGCCGTCGGCATTAGCCGCGCTTAAAGTGGGCTTCTATCGATCGTCTTGCCCGTCGGCAGAATCGATTGTAAAGCAAGTTGTCGACAGAGCAGTGTCCCGTAAACCTGGCTTAGGCGCCGGCCTTATTAGAATGCATTTTCATGACTGTTTTGTTCGGGTATGTTACACATATATATGCTTAATTTCTGTTTGTCTCTTTATATGTAAACTAAAAACAGATTTATTGTACTTGTCATATGTTACATGCTTCTCCTACTAAAAAAACTACTTTCAAGGAAAACTGAGTGAAGTTGTTTCTTAATGTATTAGGTCAATTGCAAGCACATTATTAATGACGATAAGTGCATGCATGCACTAGAAAATTATAAAGAAACATGAAGATGGTCCCGGCGGGGCTCGAACCCGCGACCTTCGGCTCATAAGACCAACGCTCTAACCAACTGAGCTACGGGACCACTGCATTTCACATAACGAGAAAAAATCTTGTCGGGTGATATCGGAATGGGTCCACTGACTATCAGTTTTTTTATTATTATTTTTTACTTTTTAATGAACTAATTGCAGTTTTATATAGGACAATGTATAGTTTTTTATTTTTTTATTTTAGCCATGCCTCCAACTATGAGATAAGTTGTTCTTATTGCTATTTTTCATTTGCCTCTTATCCAGGTTATAAGTTTCTCTTAGAGTGGTAAAAAATGAAGACAATTACACTCAAAAAAAATGTAGACTATTTATAATTCTACATTTCTCACCTCTAATTAATGTTGACGTGTCATGTTTACATGTTAATTAAAATCCTCTACCTTGAAATAAAATAAAATAAATTTAAAACATTTGCTTATCTTATAATTATTGCTACTTTTCTTTCAAATAATGCGCTGACTAAGACCACTTCTATTTCAAGTATCTTATGCATCTTTACTTAAATAAAATAAAATAAAATCTTATGCATCTTATAGAGGGGAAAAAAGAAAAAAGCAAGCTTATGAATCGCCATATTTTTTTCTAAATAACCAATCACATATTTGTTCATCACTTTCTACTGCATAAAACATAAATTATCATTTGGATTAATTATACAATTATATCTCATAATTTTAGTTATTTCAAAATTTATTCTTATTTTTTAAAAACTACAAAATTATGCTTTAAATTTAAATACTTATTTCAATTTTATGTTTTGAAAACAATTAAATATATGAAAACAATTTAAGTGAACTGATATAACTACCCTTAAATAGTATATGAAAACAATTTCATATATTTTAAAAACATAAAAATTTCAAAAACAAAACAACAAATTTTAAAAGAATATCCTAAGTTTTATGTTTGTCAAATATTAAAATATTTTTAAAGATTTTAATTTACTCAAAAAATTAATTTTCAAAAAGTCTAAGTAGGGCATCTTTGTCATTTCTTCTATTTTTTGTGATGAATATATGATAGATGAAATTGAAATAAATTTTTCTAATTTTAAAAAATACCATTATAGTTTTCAAGAATAGAATTAAATTAAAAATAAATAAAACTAAAAGGTATAATTACATAACTAACCCCCCCTTTTTTTTTTGTAAAAGAGAAAAAAATAAATTATCCCAAGCACTTGCATAATTTTGCATGGCCTTATTATTATCACGTAGATCACATTTCTAATTACTTCACTGCATGATCTAATTAGTAAAAGCCTTACATCTAATATCTGCTGATATATCTTTCTTAGGGCTGCGACGCGTCTGTGCTCCTGGACTCGACACCTGAAAACGCGGCGGAGAAAGACCATCCGGCGAACAACCCTAGCCTCCGGGGTTTTGACGTCATCGACTCGGCAAAGTCGGAGCTCGAATCTCGATGCCCTCAGACTGTCTCCTGCGCCGACATCCTTGCATTTGCCGCCCGCGACAGCGCCTTTAGGCTTGGTGGCATCAAGTACTCTGTCCCATCTGGCCGCCGTGACGGCACAATCTCGCTGAAGGACGACGTCGGGGCAAACCTCCCCGCTCCTTCCTTCACCCCCAAGCAACTGGAGGATAATTTCGCTGGCAAAGGCCTAACCCTAGAGGAGATGGTGACGCTTTCCGGAGCGCATTCGATCGGGGTTTCCCACTGCTCCGCGTTCTCCAACCGACTCTACTCGTTCAACTCCACTCATCCTCAAGATCCTTCCATGGACCCGAAATTCGCTAAGGTTTTGAAGGCGAAATGTCCTTCTTCAGCGACCGATAATCCGGTAGTGAATCTCGATTCGGTTACGCCAAATAGGCTCGACAATATGCACTATGTGAATTTGAGGAACCGCCGCGGAGTTTTGGCCTCCGATCAGAGTCTTGCGAGTAGTTCTTCAACGGCGAGTATGGTGAGGAATAACGCCGGGAACAATGGGGCTTGGGCGAAGAAGTTTGCGAATGCGATGGTGAAAATGGGCTCCATTGATGTTATGACCGGAAGCTTGGGTGAGATAAGGAAGAATTGTAGTGTTGTGAATTAATGATATTGTTGGGTTATTTGTGTTTAACGTGATTGTTGCTATATTTAATTGATCAATATTGATCAAGTCTAAAGCTTGATTCTGTTTCGGATCAAGTTGAGATCTTTAATTAATTATGTGTAATGTCTTGAACTTGTAAACTCTAAATTGTGTCCTTGTCCTTACTGGTTTAAAAAAATATGCAATTAATCTTTTTTTGTCATTATGGATTGGCTCCCTCTTTGGAATTTTTTTGACAGCTCTTTGGAAATTAAGTTGATGTTTTTCTATCCATTAGAGCACAATAAACACATATACAAATAATAAAAATAAAAATTAAATAAGAAAATAAAATATAGAAGAATAGAGGACAAAAAAGATTTAAATGCTTATATCCATAAATTAAGAATAAAGACATGGAGTTCAGTAATATTCAAATAACAAAAACAAAAAAATGGGGATTCATACAAAATACATATTAAAATGAAGACCTTTCCTAATATTTGAATAAAGTCAAAACTATTAATAAAATACTTTTCCTTAGATCCAAATGGTTGCAGTCAACAGTAAAACATATACACATCAAATGTTTGCAGTCAAAACTATTAGAGTCTGGATATCTTCTATCCCAAACAGCGGTTTTTATATTAGCACTCTTATTGGTTTCCCAACCTTTTTTCTTGGTACTTTACTCGTATGACCTTTGACTTTTTGGTTCTTTTTGTCCTTCATATTAAGAATAGACAGATGACTTCTGAAATTTCACAAAGATAATTAATCATATCCTAATCGTTTAATAATTGAAGTATTTTTACGTAAATAGTTACATCAAATGCAAAACATCTTAATTAGTTTTAAATGTTTAATATTTAAAATATAAATATCTTTGTAAAAAAAAATAGTTAACATGCTACTAAGATGTAATTATTTATATGAGATTTCAAAAAATCACTTGTCAACTTTAGTATAACTAAGACGACCACAAAGTCAAAGCTTAAAGAGCGTTTTGCCAAGAAAAAAATTTAGGGATTAAAGTTAAATGAAGGGAAAAAAAAGTTTATAAGCTTTTCTACCAACTAAATTTGTGCTAACTTATAGAGTATTTAAAAAGTGTAGTTAGAGCTGAAATTTTTAAACTAAAAATCGTAGTATACAAGAGCTTTATATTATCGTTTATTTTTTTTATTATTATTACAGCACGTGAGAACTTTATAATGTAACAACTAAAAATTTTAATTGGAATAAATTTTGCTAAATATCTTTCTCTTTTGCTAACGGTACTCATCCCGAATATACGCTCTTTTGCGCCAATTTATGAGACTGTGGCTCTTTGTTTAGAGGAGTTTTTAATATGCAATACCAATATGATTGTGAATATGTGATAATGACCCTCTCTTCCATTTCTGACACTCAAATAGAAAGGAGAGGAAGAGAAGATTACTCTAGTCAAAACAAAGTCCTGGAACTTCTGCTTTGGCTTTCCCCAATGACCATGAAAGATTTTTCAAGTTTTGCAAAATTCAGCTAACTGATGAATCATGCATTTACTCAAGAGTCAGGAAATTATAATGTTGAATTTTTTCAAGGGAGTAATGGTGGCAAGGACATCAAACCCCACGCGTTTTTTGTAAATCACACTTTAATTTCGAAGCTAAAATCGAATTTTTTTCTCAAATTTCTCATCTACTGCAAAAAAGAAAAAGAATGATATGAAATTAAAAATTTAAGATTAATTAGAATTGGGGTTCCGAGCATTGTTCTCAAAAGAAATAAATACCAACACCACACAAGCTAAGTGTTTTTGTTAAGAATATTGTTACAAATACTTATAAGTTAAATATCACATTTTAAAATACCAAGTGATTTGGTTATTTGACTTAATTGGATGTAACTTGTAGATAATTTTAGGATTAGTATAGAAATTTTGTCACGTCACTAAATTAGTGTGACGTCTCGAGGAGGGGGTCAATAAGTTTTAGGTAAAGAAGATGAAAATTAAGTAAATAAGAGAAAAAGTGAATAAATATATATAGAAAGTAAATAAATATCATCGACAGTTACCGTCACGTGAATACCACGAAAGTGGAGCCGAGATCTTATCCTCATTCATTATCACGTGGTCGCTTACCACGAAGGTGGGTAGGTAAATAAAATATAAATAATAATAATAATAATAATAATAGTAATACAAGACGACTGAAAACCATCATAAATCATCATCTTTGAAATAAATTAAAAATATAGAAACTCACAAAGACAATACGATATCAAAGTCGGATCAGGACAAGTCGTACAGTACATGCATCATACAACAGTTCTAGAGAAAATACCATATCTACACATAGAGCTAGGTTTCGATCTTGGGATCTTCCTTCCTCTTCGAACCTAGAAGGAGGATTTTTAAAAACAGGAATAAGTGAGTAGAAGGCTCAGTAGGATAATTAGTTAAAAATAAGTTATTTAAAAATAACAAATCACGATTGAAAACATTATCCAGAAATCATACTTACTAAAACAAATCTCAAAATCATTGACAAAATTAATAAATACTTACTTGAATGAAACTTGATAAAATATCACTGTATGGGTTTTGGAAATCAGAAAGGCTATCAAAATATAATTCTTTAAGATCAAAGACAAATATCATTTTCAATAATCATTTAAAAATCAAGCATTTGGCCAAAACAGTTTAAAAAGGGCTACCAAATAAAGGGATAGAAATATCCTACCTCATTTAAATCCAATACCGTAAGCTCTTAATAAAATTCAACGCATGCTCCATATACGCTCAAAACCTTGAAAACTACATTTAAAATCAAAAATCACATTTAATAAATACCATTATGTCAATTAATCATCAGTGTGCCTTTTGACTCAAAATAAGCATAGCCCAAAATCTTAATCCTTTTTGAAACATTTCAGAATCATTGAACATTGAAAGCCAGAAGAAAAATACAATTTTCAAAGTTCACAATCGGCCTACCGAATATCTTGGTTCGGCCTGCCGAACCTGCACAGTTTGGCTTACCGAACATCTAGACTGTCGAAGATATGAATCCAGCTTGCCAAACTTCTTGAATCCGGCATGCTGAACTAGAAAAATTTGGGGACCCGAGACTTTGAGTCTTGACCTCTCTAAGCTCAAAAATTCAATTTTTAAACATGTTTTCTCAATCCCAGAGCATGAAAAATACATAAAAAGTATAGAAAATCATAGCAGAATAAATTTAAACTATTTTCTCTAAATTTAAACTCAATTTCACAATTAATTTGAAAATCAAAGAAAAATTTCAAAACTTGTTTAAATAGATTTTAGCTCAAATAAAGCTTAAATTCATTATAAAACAAGTACTACAAACTCAAATTGAACATTATTTAAGCTTATCAAAGTTCGGATTCAACAATCAAAGAAAGATTGAAAATTTGAAAATAAAACTTTGAAATTCTAAAGAAAAAGAGAAAGCTAACCTTTAATGACGTTTTTTGATGAAAAACTTAATGGATTGAACTTGTTTCCATCTTCAAATTAGCGGAAATAAAGCTTTGAAATTGAAATTTTCAGAGAGAAAGAGAGAGAGGGAGAGTTGAGCATGAGAGAAAGAGAGAGGAAGAGAGAGAGTGTGAAAAATAAGGAAATAAAAGAGAGAGGGAAAAATAAAGTGTCAACAACATTTTTGTAAATATAAAAAAAATGTGGTGTAAAAATATCATTTGGTATTTTAAAAACTAAAAAACAAATTTTTAAATGTAACAAATGAAATAAAATCTTAAATGACCAAAATTAATATTAAATTTACACTTGACATACTTAATAATTAAACTTAACATAATTAATCCCACTTTAAAATTCAAGGTTGTTACAATTAGTAAACACATTGCCCTTTTATTAATCCTATAATTTAACATATGTGAAAGTACGGCAAACATTGTAGAGCACAATAGATTAATCTTACTGCATATTTATTAAGCCACAACTGTTTTCCTGGCCATATGACTGTCTCAATAAATAACAGTGATGGTGAAAGGTGATTCAAAATTGCTGAGCTGGTCTCATATATCATTTTCAATTTTTTATTTTTTTGCAATGTTTAGCTGGTTTCATTTTGATCAAAAACCTTGTATAGTGTGGAGGTAAATATACAAATGAAATTCGAGCCGTACAGCAGATGCCATATCAAATTGAAAACGTATTAAATTGAAAAGAAAACCAATACAATGTTATAGGGTAGTAGTAGCGTTCAACGTCACACACTAATAAAAAATGAGTTTTGCAGCACAAAACCCACTTATAGCATCGATAGTGTTGAATATTATATATTTATAGAGGATCATTTCTATAGCATAAGACCCATAAATAAGACTCATCTTTTATTAGATCTGATGCTGAGTGCCGAAAGTGTTCCAAGTATGTTTCAAAGAAAAAACAAGTCATGCGGGAATTATAGGGCTCTTAGAGATCCCATAAGTTTTGTTGTTAGGTAGGGCCATCATAAATGCAAGATTAATGGTCATAAATCTTTTGTTGTCCTAAACCCTACACATTTTATGGTGACTTAGGCATCTCCATCCCTGGGCAAATACTAGAGCTTTGGCATTCAAGTAAATTACATCGCTTCTCTCTAACCAGCCCCAGTTACTGATATATTGCTTCTCTCTAACCAGCCCCAGTTACTAATATATGCTTAATTGTCTGATTGATTGCCCTTCAATTGTTTTCTTGCTCTTGTTCTTCTCACTCTGTATCCCCACTCCTTAACTACAGGAACCTATTTGCGTTATTTTTTTGAAGTTGATATATTAGTGTTAATATGAGTACACTTTTCACTAAAAAAATCCAATAGTCTGCATTAATTGATCAACACTGGTTTCATTTCTTTTCCCGGAAACATAAATTTCATCATGTCTTTTATCCTCTATCCCTTTTATCTAGAGTATGAGCATGTGTCTAGCAAAACAGTTCGAACCAATTAGTTCAAACTAATAATAGTATAAAGCAAAAAATTGATATAATATAAAACTTTCACATGCTACAATTTTTTTAAATTATTATTTTTAGTTTAAACTGGTTTACTAAATAACTTATAAATTTATAAGCCCATCAATAAAACGAACGACCTACTAATTATATTCAAAAGATAAGCCTCATTTTATTACCACCACTATAAGTTGAACACCACAGACTCCATTGACCAAACACTGTCCTGTCCTCAAGGTGAAGGTATAGATTATCCAAGTTAGTTAGAACTAAAGTTTTAAATTTAAAAATTATAGTATTTAAAAGCTTTATATTATAACAATTTTATGCTTTATATTATAACATACGAGCGTTTTACACTGTAGTAACACTCCAAATATATACCAAGAAAAAAAAAACATCTTAACCACTTTAACATCCCATTAATGTGTATCATTAATAGTAAAGGCGATTGAGTTTTGTGGCACAATTACACCATTACAAGGCACTTTCTTTTTTCCCCCTATTAAAAAAGTTTGGTAAAGTACAAATAAGTAATTTCATGAACTTAAAGTGATTGCTTTATGCTTTTTGCTATAACATATGAGCGTTTTACACTATAATAACACTCCAAATATATACCAAGAAAAAAAAAACATCTTAACCACTTTAACAGCCCATTAATGTGGTATAATTAATAGTAAAGGCGATTGAGTTTTGTGGCACAATTACACCCTTACAAGGCACTTTCTTTTTTCCCCCTATTAAAAAAGTTTGGTGAAGTGCAGTTAAGTAATTTCATGAACTTAAAGCGATTGCTTTGTATTGTGCCTGTCTCAAATTTGACAACCAAGTTCATTCCCCCACCTAACCAAGACAATTACTTAACAACCCTAGTCTAGTTAAAATTTTTTCCCTTTCTGCCCCCATTGCAAACTACTCGCACTTAATATGGCCAGCAAGTTTTAGATGAGTTTCTTTACGTGGAA
Source organism: Artocarpus heterophyllus (assembly GCA_025403435.1). Lineage (NCBI taxonomy): Eukaryota > Viridiplantae > Streptophyta > Magnoliopsida > Rosales > Moraceae > Artocarpus > Artocarpus heterophyllus. The sequence continues at coordinate 14,923,988 of CM046337.1, forward strand.
CATTATTCTTTTTGTGCTATATAAGAAGGGTGTCTTAGGCCAAGCTTCCTCCACTCCAAGCAAAAAGCAAATAGAGTGAGATCAAAGCTTACCCAAAAGAGAGAGAGAGAGAGAGAAGCCCTTTTGAATTCTTGAAGAAATGGAGAGAATCACTAAAGCAGTTGTCGTCCTCACAACCCTTCTAGTGGTTGCTGCATTGGAGGTTGAAGGAGGAAGGATGCTGATGAAGAGCAACGAGCAGGTTGACCACCCTCAGAACTTCTTTGGAGGAGGAGCTGGCGGGGTTCTCCCAGGCCCAGGATTTGCCGGCTTTGGGTTTGGGCCAAATGGGTTCTACACTTTCCCGGGATCTGGATCATCAGGCCTGCCCACCATCTCTAGCCCACCTTCTAGTTCTGGCCTGCCTTCCATCTCTAGCCCACCTTCTCATGAATGAGCACAGACAGAGAAAAGTGGGACCTTGCTAGAAAAATATGTGTTCTCATGGGTTTTTATGCTTTGGTGATTTCTGTTACTTTGGACTATAGTTTTAAGTTTACTCCTTTGTTGTTGCTTTCTGTGTCCTTTGTGATATTGTACTCTTGTTGGAGTTTAGGGGGGAAAAAACAGTGTGTGTGATGTTACGATCATTTTACTATAATCTGAGTCTAGAGTTTGTCGTTTCTAAGTCTTATTAGCGTATGAAGTTATGATCCTAAGTTGAGTACTACTTATGTTGATGGTTTTATATGTTTAGTTGGCTTAATACAATGGTGCTTTTACTCTACTTATGTGACACCAATGTCTGTGATGATCTTTAGTTCAATTATCTCCGTCAACATTTTCTATTCTTCCCTTTATATGTAACTTGCACTGCTGAGAGAGAGAGAGTTTTGGCCAAGGAGGAAGGCTAGCGGTAGTTTCTTTTTCACCCTCTTTTACACTCTCTATTCACTGTCTAATACTTGGCATCTACTATATATTAGATAGTGAATACATAGAGTGTAAACGAGTGTGAAAAAGAAAATGTAGCTAACACTCCTCTTGGCCAAAAAACTAACGACATTGTTGCGGTGAACGTTTTTAGCCAGTTCAATTTATGTAAGTGTGACATTTATAATTTGGGTGGTAATAACGCATAAATTTATTCATAGGCCTGTTTGGGAGAGCTTTTTAAAAGTTGTTTTTGGCTTCTTAAGTTCAGAAACTAAGTATTTGGTTGCTCTTTAAAAGTGCTTCTTGTCAAAGCTATAAAATATAGCTTTTTAAAAAAACACTTTTGAAATAGACTTGAAACTTGTACCAGAGTATTATTAATATATTAAGCTTAAATATAACATTTTTGTAACTTTTAAAAACTAATTGAAATCATTTTGACCTATTCAAGTTTTTTAAAAGTATAGTTTTAAACATTTATTAAAAATATATAGCTTTTACGTCTCTTCTTTTACAGACTAAAAGAGTAAACAAAAACTATACCAAACAGACCTATAATGGTCAATTTCAAAGAAATGATAGTAATGGATTTCGCTTCCTTTTCAACTGGCCACAATTTGAAGAAACAAGGTTATACAGATAACAATTACACGACCTACCACCTCAGAGACTGAAACAACAAATTAAGAGAAAAGGTATACAGATTTGCTTTTGCCCATTGCCACCAACCAATCTCAGAGGATATAAATGAAGCAATAAATGTGTGCCTTGTTAGCAATATATATGACTACGATTTATGGGATTGTTTTGTTTAGAGGACCAAAACAAATTATAGAGCAATGCTATGAATCTCCACATTTGTTTTACTTACAACTTGTTGCTTTCAGTTTTTTAAACCTGTGTTATATTAGGATTACATGTTTCAACACAATCTTATTAATTTATAATTGGTTAAAAAATCAACATTGGTGAAATAAATATATGTAGAATGAAGTGTTGGCATCTTGCACAGACATTTTGCCACGGAAATTTTGAGTTGATGAAATTTCATAATTTTTGAGGTAGTAATTTTTTTGGTGTAAGAACGTATATTAAAATTTTGGAAAAATGACGGGAAATATAAAAAGAATATATAAAAATACCTTTAAAATATCAGTTTAAAATGAGGTTATAGAGCATTTTGTACAAATTTTGGGGAAATATTGAGAACCATCAGAAAATAGAGTGTTATTGTTATTTGTATTTGTATTTTTTATTTTATCGGTGTTTTAAAAAATGAATAAGTGTTGGCTTAAACTGAAATTGAATTTCAACAATATTTGAGCTCGTAAAACTTCCTTGTGGCATTGAGATTTTTATTTTACAATATGAAATTTATTATGTAAAACTTTTATATTTATATATGAAAAGAGTTTGTCTTAGACGGCTTTTCATTTATTCTATGGCCAGCGAATGGAATCTATACACAAAAACAAAATTATTTCTTCCTTTTTGCAAGAAAGGAATTCAAGATTTGCATCAACAAGGAGGAAATTTGAGAGGAAAACCATTAATAACGTTAGTTCTAAAAGTTCTTACCAAGGCAGATGATTTTTTTTTTCGTCTCACATGTTACATATTTTTACCAAGAAAAAGAAAGAGCAAAATATCATATTTAGGTTAAAACTTAGTAAAAAATATTATACAGTTTCAAAACATATAGTAAATAGCATATAATGACAAATTAAGTAATATTTTATGAGAAATTGAGAATAAAAACCCCAATATATTCTTACCTCTTTCTTCTCTACATCTTTCACACTCCTTCGTCTGCATCATCGGTGACCAGAAAATACAACATTTCTATTATTCTGTAAATATGAAAGTTCATCATCGACTTTGATGGACCGTTAGCGGTTCATAAATACAGTATTACCTTGGTTATACAATACTATCATGTAAATATAAAAGTTCATTGGTGATTTCGTCGGCAACGCTAGCTATTGAAAAACACAATATGAACATAGTAATACTGTATTACCGTATAAATATAAAAAATTTACTAGCGATTTCGTTAGATTACCAACGACTAAAAAATACAATATTAATTTGATAATACTATATTACCGTATAAATAAAAATTTTTCCAACAACTTTGCTATACCGCCTGCAATGTCACCAAGTACCACCAATACCAGCAACGATGTCAGTGGCTAAAAAAAAAGAGCACACAACAACATATCTCACAACAACAAGACGTTTTTTTTCTCCATAAAATAACAAAAAATCTTTTAGTAATCTCACAACAACAACAACTCATTTTTTTTTCCTCAAAAAATGATAACAAATAGATCTCACAACTATATTTTAAACTTTTTGTCTTCCAAAAATGAGTGAAGGAGATGGTTCAATGCAATTTTAATTTAAATTCTAAATCGGAGTTGTTTTACTATGTAAAACCATATATAATAATATTGCTCCCATCTCACACCTGCACTTCGATACTTGTACCATGCCAGCGACAGAGGAAATCGGGATATCGAGAGGCGAAGATCGGGAGCTCCAGCATCGGCAGTGTTTTGATGGCGAGACGGAGAACGCTGGTGACAAAGACGATCGAGACCATCGAGCTTAGCCAATGACCTCGAGTGCAGCGGCCACACAATTCCATATTTGGTTGCCGATCGGGATCTCCAAATCACGGGACACCGGTGACGCGATTCCAGATCAGGTCGTGGCTTCTTCTTCAGCGCCAATTGCTCAATGATCTTTCTATATCTCGATCACAGTAGAGCAACAAAAGAAGACGACAATGACAACAGCGATGGTGACGGCGTCCACTTCAGAAGTGTGATTCTCACGCAACAAAAAGAGAGAGAGCAGCAGAGGGATCAAGACATAGAGGAAAGAGAAAGAGAAAGAGAGGAGAGAGAAACGAGAGAATTCACAGAAAAGAAGAGTGAAACATAGAGAGGGAATCAGGAAAGAATTCAAACAAAGTAAGAGGAGAAAAAGAAAAGAGAAGGGAGGAGAGAGAAAAAAAATATAAATCTGAAATTTTAAAACCATTATAACCTTTGAGGATAGTTTGATCTTTATATGTTGACTATTCGCTACTAAGTATGTTACTTTGTCTACATTTTTAAAACTACCAACATAATTTATATAGTCAATAGCAAAATCTGTTATTTCATGCAATTTTTGGAAATAAAAAAGTTGGATACTAACCAACAAGGGCTTGTTGAACGGGCTTAAAAATGTTTAGGGTATTGGGGAGAAGAGCTTAAGAGTTAGAATCACATAACATATAAGAGTTTTACACTTTAACATTTAAGAAATTGCCAGTTTTAAACTCACTCTCGTAAACATCTTGTTGCTTTTGACTTATATACTCTTAAAGTTATTTTTTAATGAGGCATCTCTTGGATTTTCGTATATTAAGATTAGATTCATCAACTCTGGTGTGGTTCTTTCAAAATGGCGAATGCACATAAAGAATTGCCGGGTTCTCTTGTCTGCCTTGTTGATCTCATTTTTTTTTTGGCTTTATGGGCCTTGATGGATTGTAATTTGAATTTTTTCTCTAATATTTTGTTTTGACTCTCTCCATTTATTTAAAAAAAAAAAAACGATATCAACAAGATTTGCATCTTGTAAAAAATTTCGTTAACTTCTCGTAGAAAAAACTCTAAAAGCTACAAGCTACTATCGAATCTGTTTGGCGATGTACCGTTTTCTTACTAAGACTATAGTATTGTATTATTTTTCTTTTTCTCTATTTGATCCATATTATTTTTTATAGCTAAAAATGCTATGAAATAACACATATTTGTCTAACTTTTATCTAAAACACTTGGAAATAATAATGTATTAGTATTTATTGAAAAAATTTGTTTCAAACGTTTTCATTAAAAATAGCAAAATTGAAAAGCAATACTACAAAGTGGTATATCTCAAGTGATCATTTGAATGGACATTTTTAATGAGCTTTTGACTTTTATGAAGCAAGCGAACTCTTGCCTAAAGAAAGAGCTTATAATTTTATTTATAGATTTTTAACCATTTATTTGTGGATTAAAAATTTCATTCAAATCCTTATATTACATTTACTTTTTATAATAGTAAGAACTAGAGCTATCAATGGTGGGCTTGAGACTCACTCTCTTTGCTTAGCTCGATTCTAGTTGGGCCAAAGTATTCAACCCACATAATGATTTGGTTCAACCCATATAGCTTGTTGCCCTACGCAAGCTAGGTAGGGCCGTAAATTTTTTTTGCTTGCTTTAGCTCCTTTATTGAGAGCTTTTAATTTAAGGTGATTTAAATGCTATATTACTATGTAAATACAAAAATTTATTGACGACTTCGTCAGACCACCGATAGCCGAGAAATACAATGTTTGCCAAAAAATACTGTATTTACTATGCAAATACAAAAATTTACTGGCGACTTCGTCGAACCGCCAACGCCTAGGAAATATAGTGTTACTTTAGTAATACTGTATCATTGTGTAAACACAAAATTTCATCAACAACTTCATCGGACAGCTGATGGCCGGGAAATATAGTACTACTTTGGTAATATTGTTTTACTATATAAATATAAAAATTCACGGATGATTTCATCGGACCGCTAGTGAGAGGCCTCGCCTTTTCGGGCTGCCATTGAACTTTTTTAAACACTATTATCTTAATTTATTTCTTACTTAGTAAGAAATTACTGAAATTTTTTTCCTATTCCTTTCAATTCTTTTAACATACTTTAAAGCTTCTGTTGCAACTTGAGTTGAAACATTGCTCAACATTTGACTTTAAAACTATTTTAAATCATTTCTTAAAACTTAATAACAAACATTAACTGAATCATAGTTTAAAACTTATCTTTATAATTATAAAACATTTTGTAAAATATATTTAAAAATTTTGAAAACATTTCTTAAAACTTTGATTTTCTTAAAACTTTCAAAACACTATATCAAATAGTGAGAAAACATTTTCTTTGAACAATGGAAACATACCGTAGTAGTATCCACATCCAAATCTTCGCATTTGTCTTCTGTAGCACCAAACTCTTCAAACAAGTCCTACTGGTCACCCATAGGATTATCTACAGCATGAAGGAACTTTTGATGAGCTTTTCCTCAGTAAGTTCAAACGTAATCTCACAAATAACTAAAACATGCTTTAAAAGCTTTTCTCTTAAAAATCCTTTTTCTTAAAGTGTTTTCATAAACGTTTTTCATAAAACATTTCTTAAATGTTTTTCTTAAAATGTCCTTCATAAACCTTTTCTTGTAAACATAAAAATGTTTTTTATAAACATCTAACGTGAAACATTTCTAAGAATGTTTTTCATAACATATAAAAATTTCATCACAACGAATACAATCAAAATCAAAATGCATGATTTCATTTATGGTCAATTATGATCATTCATTTATGAGCTTTTTATTATCATTCTTAACTTTCTTGAAATTTGGGCCCAAGTGTACGTACCAACATCATTAATCATAAGATCATAAACATGATGCTTCCCTTGTGGAAGACTTAAGACCATCGAACACTGAGGTCATAACTTTAACTTTACTTTGAGTATCTCACAACAAGGAGGCTAATACAACACTTACTTATCATCTTTACTTTACCTTCTTATTAACTTGGTGAGCATAACAAATGCTTACACATTATAGTTGTTAGACATGTATGCCCTAAGGAGTAAAAATGTAATTCGTTTTTGGAGACATTTTTATCAATAAAGAATTTATTCATTTATCTATATACCAAATCTTGTCCTCTTTACGTTCATATTTGTTGAATGTATGATAAGCAAATAGTAGTCTGAGACTGTCAGTCTAAACCTTAAGAATTAGGCATATGATGGGATGATTATGCGATAGACATGATTCTTAAGGTGACAGTCTAAAACGTATGATTCGCAATCGAGGGAATAAAGTTGGGCGCTTTATTCATGTAAAGATTGTTATGTTGTCTATATCCCTTTTGAGAGATGGTTTGTCTTGGCCATCGGAGTTGGACTCCGTGAATAGAAACATTGGCACATTGTCATAGGTGACGATGTATTGGATCAGGACATAAAGTGAATTGATTTGGATTAATAATTCTGTCTTGGCAAATCGATTCACTTTAGACAGTCATTTGAATTGTATCTTAATCCTGAGATGAATAGTGGGCCTGTTATCTCGACTTATGTCTTTTGATGTACCAATGGGTGACTCCCACATCTCTATAGTGGTATGCATACCGGTACGTTAGAGGCATGACTCTTGATAGCATAGACTTGTTATTCATAGATATGGAATCCATAGCTCCTCTTTAGGAGTAATGATATCCTCTTATATGCGTTGTCCTGTAATTGGAAAACTGGAGCGCTCAACCATTTGGATACATAGGTGTAACCGAATGGTATACTATCTCTGGATGGTAAGTTTTCTAGTGGTGAGACAATGGAACGTAAGATAAAAATAATCAGGAAGGTAAGATAGAACTTGTCCTTAAGCCGATTATGGATGATCATATGGGGATACGATACACTATGATATGTCATGGAGACTTAGCTACACGAGCTTTGTAATTCTATAAAGTTCGAGAGTGCAGCTCCAAGCTTTTAGTAGAGTAGCGTTGGAGTTGATAATTGTGAAATGTATATCTGGGATATTGGGTTTCATAATTATCATGAGCTTGAACTTTATAGGTCCATTTTGGTCCCCTTTGCTAGCTCACAAAATCCTGTAACGACACGGCGTGCTTTTCCAATAATTGGTGACTTATATCAGATTTATCAGATTGGTTTAAAATTTGTAAGAATCAAATAATTCATGTCTGTTTATCAGTTGAATTAATTTTGTAAGAAATTAGTTCAAGATAAACTTGTTGAATTATTGCGATCAGATAATTCTTGTCTGTTTATCGGTTGTTTTAATTTTGGACAAATTAGAACAAGATAAACTTGTAGAATTATTGTGAATTGATTTATTTTCTTAGAGATTATCTTGATAAAGTTTGTTTTGATCAGATAACTTCTCTATTGGATTATTTGAATCAAAACTAAGATTTTATCTTTTATAATCTCGAGTGAAAAATAAAAGATTCGCGGAGATTTTTTCTCGGTAGTTCAGCCTGCCGGATGACGTATTCGGTCTGTCGAACTGGCTTGATCGGCCTGCCGATCAGAATGTTCGGCCTACCGATCAACGGAGATAAGATTACACGTTTTCACCCGGATCTTATCAGATATTGATCCGAACTTGATTCTGTTTCGAGTTTTTGAGACCTAATCTGATATGGACTAACTCCAAGACCAATAGGTATAAAAAGGGAGTGATTCTCATGATTTACTCAGATCAATTTGAGAGATTAAGAGTGATACTCTTCTAGTGAGCATCTGAAAACTCCCTGAGAGCTTTTGTTCACAAATCACGAGCATTAGCTTTGGGTTCTCTCTATTGGTTGGAAGGAGAGTCACCGGTGGAAGAGCTGTACGTGTGAGCCCACACTCACTCCTGTTGTGGATAGAGAATAGCAAAGAAGACCAGTTGGTTGAGGCTCTTCTGGAACGTTACTTCTCTACACAGGTTGCGGAGGTTCTTCGGCACACTGAGGTTAGTAAGATCTGTTTAATTTATACATATAACATGTCAAACTTGTGTTTTGGAAATTACTCTGATGAAAAATTTTTAAAAATTCCGCTGTGCACTTTGTTTCCAACAATAGTGCTATAACTTAGCATTTAAACATTTAGCATGGCAAATGCAACATATTGCATAACATGACTTAAACTTTAAATCATATTGCATAACACATGCAATGCTACTTTAAATACATTAAAAATTATAACTCAAACTTTTAAAAACAGTATACATATCAAATGTAAATATACTTCAGACATAACAATTGCAAATTCATTGCAAGTTTTGTTTTGAACTTTGAACTTTATACGTATCATTTGCAAACATACAACATATTCAAAACATTTGAAATTCATTTGCGTCATGCTATAGGTGAAGTTTGAAACTTACACATTTCTATAACTTTAACGTTTCAGTTTCCTTTCTTTTCCTTTCATTTGTCGGCTTTTGTGTCCTGATTAAATGACATCTGACTTATTAGTTAACTTTTCATATTACCAATCTACTCGATTGATAACAGAACTTAAATATTAAACATTCATTTTTCTTTTTACATAACTTGTATACTATCAATTTACTTTCTTTTACTTTACTTTGTAACTCATCAGATTGCCTTCCCTTTACTTAACTCCGTAACCCATCAAGTTTCCTTTTTCTTTACTTGACTTTGTAACCCAACAGGTTACTTTTCTTTTACTAAAACATCCCTTACTAAATTTTCTATCTCAAGTGATGGTTTCGTTACTTAATGTATGGCATAACATTTTCCATATGAGAGCGTTTTGCTAGTTCGGAATGTTCGACTCTGCTTTAGCCGTTTCCTTTAAAAATGGCAATTTTATTCTTAACGGGTTTTTCGTAAAGTTCGCAACTTGTTAAACTTTTTGCTTAATTTTTCCTCGTATTTCTTACATGTTATGAAAAAATTCCTGCTAAGAAGTTATTTTCGACATCAGGCGTTTCGGGTCCGTTTTGGTCATTTTTCATAAAATAACCATTTTGCTCTTGGCGGGTCTTTAAAAACTTTCAGAACCCATTTTAAAACATAAATTTCATTTCTTTATGTCTCATAATATCATGAAAAAAACAATGGTTTTCCTGTCAATTAAATATGTTTTGCCAAAACTTTATAATTTTGACCCGAAACTTGAAGATCTTTGCGTTTTGGCCTTTAATGTTCGTTTCTTTCATTCATTCCTTCACTAAACTTTAAATCCTTTAAAACTTAGCATCTATGATTACTCACCGCCTACAGCAGTACAGGAACCCAGCGTTCTCTGGTGAAAACCTAGTTTTCACACGATTTTAAGGTTTTGGCCCGATACATAAAGATCTTGACATTTTTGTACCCGCAACCAAAAAACGACCACTTTGTATCAAAATGTTTAGTTTTTCATAAGGAATAAAACTTATAAAAGCTTCTTAGTTGAATTTTGAACATTTCATAACGTTTCCATTTCATAAAATTTTACGCTCAACATTTTGTAAAATTCATAACTCCTCAACCGAGCAGAATTCTGACAAATTGTTTACATTGTCTTAACAATTTCGATGAGTTCTACAACTTTTGTTTTTTAACTTTCCTTAAATTCCAACATTAAGGTGGACTTTTTGGTCGATTTTTAAATCTGTCGAACTTTTACAAATATTTGCAATGTAGTCCCTTTAGAATTTTACAAAACTTTGTTCACAAAAGTTGTTTCCGTCACTATGTTGGCAAATTCCAGACCTTAGTTAGAACATAATTTGGCCTCTAAGGCCCTCAAAACCTAATTCCTTTGAAAGTAGTTAAACTTTACAAAGTTTAACAATTTTTCACTTTTTAACCACAAAACCCTTACTTTCTTTCTTTCTATCCTTATCATTATCAATATAAAACATAAAACAATCATGCCATAATGTCCATCTTACATGCCATAGCTCAAAACATACATCAAACACTTGGTAAGCATAATAAAACATAAACTTTTAAGTATAAAGTTTAAAGATTTACCTAAACTTTACCAAGTTTTTTAATCCTCCTTTATTAAGCTCAAAACTTTGTCATGTTCTTTCCACAAAAACCATGACAAAACACCATCAAAACTCGTGTAAACCTTGAAGAAAATCACCAAAATCCATAGGAGAAAGTTTGAAACGCCCCTTAATTCAGACGTTACAGATGTCATTACATTCATACATTACATACTTATTTGAAACTTTAAGACAAACTTTAAGTACAAAACTTAGTTGAATCTTTAATTGCAAACGTAATTAAGGTAAACATAACCAGGATCCATGCATACTTCATATAAATTTTTTTTATATATATCATAATTCATTTTGAAAACATTAAATTACTTATTCACAGACATTCTTTAAATATCTTATCAAACCATTAGGAGAAGAAACAATCATTTAAAGATATTTTGGAGAAAACATCCTTAACAGATCAGTAGGCCAAACTTGTGGGTTCGACAGGCCGAATATGTCCGGTAGACCAAAGTCAGACTTCGGCAGGCCATCCGAGGCTCTGCAAAACTGGGCTTTAAAACTTTCAAAGTTCGGTAGGCCGAAAATATGATCGGCAAGCCGACCATAGATGTTTGGCAGGCCGACAGTGCCAAATATTTTAGAAAAACTTAATTTTAAGACAAATTCAACTTTTCAAAAATGCGGAAGATCAAATTCTTAAAATACAAAATAAAATGTTAAAACATAGTTCTTGCATTCTGTAAAACTTATCATAAAAATATGACCAAATGATCAACCATAACTTAAATCATAAAATTTGTTTCATTGGTGTTCTTCCGATTACAATTCATCGTATTTTGCTCACACGCCTTTCCATGTTCTCCGCCTAGTTCATGACTTTCTTACCCTTATCTGTAACATGACATAAACTTGAATAAGCTAAAGCTTAGTAAGTACATATAATTCTCACAATTTAAAAACATATCATAAACATCGTCATCATCATCATATCATAATAGTGCATTAAGCACAATTTTCATAGAAAGATATCTTTCATTACTTGACCATATTCAAACTTATTCTATTTTATCTTAAGTGCCCAAGTGTTGCACCATAATCATCATTGTAGGCGCGCCGTCATGAAAGGAGAAGGGTAGCTAATCCTAAACCAAACATGACATCATAAAATATCATATCATAACATTGGTGTGCAATACTTATCAGGTGATACATATATACATAACTTTTATGCATTGAAATTTTCCATAATCAAACATGCATAACTTTAAATTATGAAAATCTTTCATAAGAAATCCTTTAAGGAAATCATCATAAAATCATTATAAATATTACCATGAACATAACATCAAACCTTTAAAACGCATCATGTTGCAGGTGAGAATGCACTTACCTTAGAAGCTAGCTTACTTAACCTTATAAGATTTGGTGATGACGCCGCGGTCTCGATGTACTTATTCCTTTGTGTGTTCATGCCATTTATCCAATTAAAAATACAATAAAATTAATACTTATCATACAATAAAACATTCCATTCATATCCCATCACATATACATTCATCTTATTACAAACATAATTCATAACCATAATTGTCAAAACATAAAATTATCATCACATACAATTCACTGACCTACATGGATTAAAAAGTTAAAAAAACTTAACAGTCACACATATTTTTGGCACCATACTTGACAGGGGTAAGATCAACATATAAACATGTTATCATGATTTTTCTTTAATCATAAAAATTACATTAATTATGTAAAAACAAACCATTTATTTCAAACATGAAATCAACCAACATTAGTAAGGTAGTGAGTAACCTTTTAAATACATTTTTCTAACAATTAAAACACATATACTTTAATTTTAATTTTCATATTAACATCTTATTATCATACATCTCAATATCATAAAATTATTTCATCATCAATAAAATCATTTAAACATATAAAACATTACATAAAATGAAAGTCCAGAATTAACATTGTTAAAACAGTTTTCTTGACCTAATCTCATAGAAATTACATAACACATAATTTACTCATAAAAACATTACCAAACTTTGCAGTCCATAATATAACATTTACATGAACATTCTTGCCAACTTTCATAAAAAAACAAAACACATTTGCCCCTTGAACAAAAATTACTTTTTCATACATCATAGTCAAACAACAATAATTTACTGTGAGTGGTAGAGGATAGAAAATTCATAACTTATCATAGAAATATCGAAATGACTTGAAATTTGGAGAAACATCACATAACACATATATGAATAACATATTAAAAACTCAGAGCAAAATACAATACCTAGACAAAGATACTACAGTCGAATTAAGGAGGAGGAGAAATGCTTTTCAGAAACACCAAAAGAAATAACTTCTTATCTTAAAAATTTCCTTTCAAAATCCTTGAAATCAGCCAACGAAATTATCAGATTTTCTTTCAAATATTTGCAGAGAATTTTTGAGAGAAAGAAGGAATGGAATTTGTGGAGAAAAGAAGAAGAAGAGAGAAAGACAAAAGAAACGTCTCAGAAGTAGAGAGAGAGAAAATTAACGTAATTGAGGATAACGTAAAAATGAATTCAATACTCTCTATTAAGTCAGAAATTTCCTAACTAGGACTGAGGCAATTGCATGGAGAATGGAGAGGAAATTGGGGAAAGTCAATACCATTAGTCTCACTTATCATATTTCACCATTTTAAAAAGAGAAACCATATCATTTACATTCAATCAACAAAATTCAATGATTTAATTTCCTTAAATGATAAAATTAATTCATAATTATGCCAATTAATCACCCAATTAACGTAATTATCTCAACCATAAATTTAGAGAGATTTCTGCTGACTGCTCGTCAGCTGTCATCGGCTTGTCGATTCCATGAAGTTCGTTCGGCCTGCCGATGGTTTCCATTGACCTGTCGATTCTTGGCAGACTTTTCAACCTATCGAACCTGAAAGTCCGGCCTGTTGAATTGTCCTTAAAATACCATACATTCAAATCATCATTGCATCATAATTAAACATATATTAAAATTAACATGAACACTTGAGCACAACGATTCCATGCGGTCGTCACCTGTCATAAAACTTGAAATAAAGAGTTAGGAACATAAAATCATGAATCATTAATAAAAATTACTTAGCATCGTTACTAACTTAACATGATCCGTTACATAAAAAATAGGTGGGTGTTCAAAGTTTGGGATTTTTACCTCCAAAGGTGCCAAAACTTGAATCAATACAATTGAACTTGCTTCAAACATGATTTGGAGGCTTGAAATTCATCAAAAATTTGAGAAAGAGTTGTCTAGGGAGGGGTGGTGTTTGGAGGAAGAGAATGAACAATTTTGGTTTATTTTTTTGGTTCTTATTGCCTTAAAACCAATGATTCATAAAGCTTGATTTTTTACCAATTTGATAACTCATCATCATGAGTCATCACTTGACATTATTTGTGGTAAAAAGTTAGCTTAACTTGGCAATGTATACTTGGACCACCCAAGGGGGTTTGGTGGCAAAATTTCATTCATTTTGGTGTCCCATGGTGGGTCCCGTAAAGATTTTTACACAGTTTAAATTTATACTGACAGTATTTTTCTTATATTGTAGGTAATCTTTTCTATACAAGTCATGAAGTCCCACAACCTCTCATACTTATTTACATCTACCACATAATGAAATTCTTATATTGTTTAAGCTTATATAATCTAAATTTATACTGACAGTATTTTTCTTATACTGAGAATATATTCTCTATACTGTTATGAGCTTACACAATGTTCTTACTCATTCATGTCCTCCAAACAATATTATTTCTATATTCTATTAGCTTTAAACAGTCTAATTTCTGTACTGTTTAGCCTTACACAGTCTAGTTTCTACACTGTATTATTTTTACAGTGTAATTTTTATACCATATAACTTTATCAGTGTACTTTCTTATATTGTATTATTTTAATACTGTATAATTTTTTCATATTATTATACAGTATTTTCCTTAAACTGTATTTTTGTCTTAACATAATCTTTAATTTATTATATTTTTAATATACTAAAAATACTCAGGTGTCACAGCTGGTGGCCAAAAAATATAGTATTACCATAGTAATACTATATACTATATTACATAGTAATACTATATTATAGTGTAAAAATAAAATTTCACTAGAGACTTCGTCGGACTCCTGACGGCCAGAAAATATAGGGTATATTTGTTTTTTACATCGTTTGAACTCAATGAATTCAAATTCAAATTCGAGTATCAAGAATCCTTCGGATACGTGTTTGTTTCCCCTAAAATCAGAATCATTTGGGTATCAAGAATCCAAGTTTTCAGAATTCTCATCCTCCTTAAATTTTTAAAACTCAGATATTTTTTGCTACAGTAAAAAGTAAAATTCTCTCTCCTATGTTTGAGGAAAAAAAATCATAACTTTTTCATTTGATATCCAATTGAGATGATTCTTTTTTCACTGTGTTCCTAATGAAGAAATGAATAAATCAAGATCTATATTGCATATTTTTTAAATCATTAACGTTAAATTTTATTAGATTTATTAATAAATCAAAAAACTATCTTCACTACTTCTCTAAACACAAATTTCAATTTTATTTCACACTAAGATTAAAACTTAAATGCACATCCAAAAGTCAATTCGAATAACAATTCAAATCACTAACTCAAATCCTAATTCAAATCATACTAACTCAAATTAAATCACTAATTCGAATCTATTTACTAAACGGATCCATAGTATTAACCTTGTAATATTGTATTACTATGTAGATACAAAAGACAATCATTAAAAAAAGAAAAAGAAAAATAAAAAGCAAATGCTGTTTTTTTCCTCTAAAAACATATTCTTTTTCTTTTTCTTTGCAACATCATTTTTCCTTTGTCTTTTTAGATTTTTCCCTCTCACGATGCTACTCCATACTTGTAATTTCGGTATAGTAGCGACGACAATAGAGGACGCCATGGCTAATTAGATCTTTGCTCACACTTAGATGATGAATGGAGGTAGGAGAGTGTGACATCTGAGAATTTCTAATGCATTAAGTATGTAATAATTAAAGATTATGTTAAGTAAATTATATATAAATTTTGTGAGCCAAATTTTATACTTAAAATTTTTTTAAGAATTTAAAAGGTAATTTTTGGTGTCACAAGGATTATTGTTTAAATCTGATTTTTAATAAATCCCATAAAGGTGAAAATGAGATTTTTTAAGATTAAAAATCATGCCATAATCTTAGACAAGAAAAGAATAATATGAAAATAAGCTAAAAAGGTTAATTGTTGCAGAATATATTGCAACAAATTTTAAGACTGAAATACAATATAAGGAATACAAAGTATAAAAATCATACAGTATGAGAAAAATAGTGTAAAGATTGCACTGATAAACTTATGCAATATAAGAATTATACTAATAAAGTTAAGCCATAGAGAAATTACACTTCATAAAGTTAAGCAGTATAGAAATTATATTGCATAAAGTAATACAGTATAGAGATTAGATTGCGTAAAACTAAGTAGTATGTGAATTATACTGTGTAGATGATGTGGAAGTTTATGGGCCATGAAACACAGTGTAGAAAAAATACTGATAGTATAGACATATACTGACAACATAGAAAAAAAAATTGTTAGTATGAATTTAGACCCTTAAAAAAGCTCATGTGGGACCCACCTTGGTGCCACCTTTAAGGTGGACAAAAGGCCACCCCATTTCCCCAAATGCACCGATTTCAGCTTACAAAAGTAGCCAAACTAGTCTCTATTATATCATTTTCATGCAGAAGTATGAAAAAGAAAAGAGAAAAAAACCACATTTTCTCTCCACGAAAATTGTCCCTCTCCATGAGAATTATCTCATATATTTTGCAAAACACAAGCTTACAAATCAATTTGAAGCAAATTCAAATGCATGGAGGAATATTAAAGAGTTCTCAAGGTAAAATCTCAAATTTTATGTGTTGTATTCTAAGGGTTTTGCCTATGTTTTGGATGGGTTTTAATGGGTTTTTTTTACCATGGTTATGTCAAAGAAGTTTAGCCAATATCAAGCATCAAAGAGGAGGTGCAAGATCTTGAGAAAACTTTGGTAAAATTCTACCTTCTAGCTTGAAAAGCTTATGTTTTAATGTGTTACAACAAGTGTTTGTTGTAATATTTATGGATTTTAACATGTTGAATGGACTCTATGGCATGATTGGTTATGTTTATGATGATGATGATGATGGAAAGTTAAGGAATGTGGGTTTTTGTGTTAAAAATTGAAAGATTGTTAAACTTTGTTAAACTACAAAGTTTAACTAGTTTTTAAGGAGTAATGATTTTGAGGGCCTTAGAAGTCAATTTATTTTCCAAATAAGGCATAGGATCTACCAAAATAGTAAGAGTAACAATTGTTATGAACAATGTTTTATAAAATTCTAAGAGGACTACAATGCAAAGATTTGTAAAAATTCGATAGATTTAAAAATAAGCCAAAAAGTCCACTTTAACGTTAGAATTTAAGGAAAGTTAAAATATAAAAGTTGTAGAACTTATCTAGAGAGTTTAAGGAAGATTTAATCATTATGAAAAACTGAATTTTTTTAGCACTAAACAGTCTTTTTTGGTCTCGGGGCAAAAATGTCAAGATTTTTATGTTTCAGGCCAAAACTGTAAAACCATGTGAAATTGGATTTTTACTAAAAAAAAAATATTAGTTTCCTGTACTGTTGTGGGCAGTGAGTAACCACAAGTTTCAAGTTTAAAAAGATTAAAAGTTTTTATCAAGTACAGAATGAAGGACAAGTGTTAAGGGTGAAAATGTCAAGAATTTTCGCATTACGAGTCAAAAGAATAAAGTTTTGATAAAGTAGATTTTAATGAAAAGAAATGGTTTTGTTTTCTGTAACATTACAAGAAGTAAAGAAATGATTGTATTGATTAAAATGGGTTCCGAAAGTTTTCTTAGACTTATTAAGAGCAAAGTGGTCATTTGATGAAAAAAGGCCAAAATGGACCCAAAATGTCCTATTTAGGAAAACGTCCCAAAGCAAGAATTTTTCTATACCCTATAAGTAAAGGGTTGGTGAAATTAAACAAGAAGTTTAATAAAGTTACAAGATTTACAAAAGACCTGTTAAGGGCAAAATCATCATTTTTAAAAAAAAGGCTAAAACGGAGCCAAACACTCCGAGTTAGCAAAATGCCTTTAGATGAAAAATGTTCCATAATTTGCAAAGTTACACAACCGTCAAGTAAGATGAGAAATTTAACTAAGGGACGTTCAAGTTAAGTAAAAGAAAGGTAAACCGATGGTTTACAAAGTTAGGCAAAGGGAAAGTAAACCGATATGTTACAAAGTTAAGAAAAGAAAAAATAAACCAATAGGATACAAAGTTAAGTAAAGAAGAATGAATGTCTAATGTTTAAGTTCTGTTATCAATTGAGTAGGTTGATAATAAGAAAGATTAGCTAATAGTCGGGTGTCGTTTGAACAAGACACAGAAGCTGACTAATAGAAGAAAAAGGAATACAATGAGAACACTAAGAGTATTATCCAGGAAAGTTTCAAACCTTATTTATAGCATGAAGAAAATAATTTTCAATGCTTTGAATATGTTTAAAGTATGTTTGCATTTATTATGCATAAAACTTTAAAGATCAAGCTAAGACTTGCAATGTATTTGTAATTACTATGTCTAAAGTATGTTTGCATGTGTTATGTATTTGTTATAAAGTTAAAGTTATGATTTGCAATATGTTTGCATATGCTATGTTTAATGTCTCCATGCTAAGTTATAGCATAAGATATGTTAACATTTGATATACTCACTAAAGTTTACAAGAAAATAAATCAAAGATGATATTAAAAGTGTTATACTAGCCTTTTTGATATGAGGTTTACAATATAAAGTTAAAGTTATGATCTCGTTGTTTGATAATCTTAAGTCTTCTACAAAAGAAGTATCATGTTTATGTTCTCATAATTAATGATATTGGCATGAACACTTAAGTTCACAAGATAATAAAAGGTAAGAATGATGATAAGAATTTAAAGTTATGAATGATCATAAAAAACTCATAAATAGATGTTCATAAATGAGCATAAATAGAATCATGTATTATAAAATTGCTTGTATTCCTTGTTATAAAATGTTTATGTGAAATGTTTATTAAAAACATTTTGAGAAATGTTTTACAATAAATGTTTATGAAAAACATTTTATGAAAAATGTTTACAAGAAAAGGTTCATGAAAGAAAGTTTTAAATAGGTTGTGGGATTATATTTGAACTTATTGAGTTAAAGCTCATTACAAGTTTTTTCATGCTGTAAATAGTCCTATCGAAAACTAGTAAAACTAGTTGAATAGCTCGATTTCGTAGGAAGATAGATGCGAAGGTTGGGTATAGATACCATTACATTAATTTTTCGCTGTAGAAAGCAAAAGTGTTTTTGCTATTTTTTACGAAAAATGTTTTAAAAAAATCTTTTAAAACATAAATATTTTTTAATAAATTTTTTAAAAAAGTTTTAAACAATTTTAAAGTCAAGTGTTGAGCTATGTCTTAACTTTGGTTGCAACATAAGTCACAAATAGTTTTAAACAAAAGAAAAAAAAATAAATCTAATATTTTTTTACTAAATAAGTAAGATTAAAGTTTAAGAAATGACAGGTAAAAAAGTTAAGTGATGGCTCGAAAAGCTGATGCGTCATGGAGAGAGGGGGCATTTTGAAAAATGACTTTAAGAAAAAATTATTTTGGGTAAATAACTCTTTTTTTTTTTTTGCAATTTTTTGACGCAAAAAAACATATTTTTTGGCATGAAAACTGCTCCAGTTTTTTTTCTTTTCACTCTGTTGAGGTTCCTCTCCTCGTTACAGTTATTTTCGTCTTTTTCCTGAAAAAATTGGGACAGTTTATCTGCCTAAAAATGCGTGTTTTTTTGTGAAAAAAAAAAGAGAGGTCATTTCCTTAATTAAGAATTTTTTTTTGCCATTTTTTCAAATTCTTCCTGGAGAGAGCTAAACCTCCGTCGGTGAGATTCTAGAATTGACACGCTCATCGTCGGAGATGAAAACCTCAAGGGAGTTGCAGATCTCTAGTGGTAATCGTCACTTGGTGTTGTAGTATTCTCCGCTTCTAAGGCGTAGATGGTGGCAACGACAAATTTAGATCTGGGATCACAGACGGCAATGATGTTCCATTGACGATAGCTTTGAGATCTGCAAGCATCGTCTTCGGTGCCGTTAATTGCGCATTGCAGAGTCGTCCACGGTGAGAGAGAGCTCCTTTGTTGGTGCCATTGACGGCATGGGAGGGACGATTTTGAAAAGTAACTTTAAGAAAATTTGATTTTGGGCAAATGGTTTTTTTTTTTTTTTTTTGCAGTTTTTTGAAGCTAAAAAACATGCTTTTTGAGCATAAAAACAGTTTCAGTTATTTTTTTTTCACTCTGTTGAGATTCCTCTCCTCAGTTACAGTTATTTATCTTTTTTTAAAAAAAAAATTAAAATAATTTACCTATCTAAAAAAGCGTATTTTTTTGTGTAAAAAAAAAAGATCATTTCTTCGATTAAGAATTTTTTTTTCCCCTTTTGTCAAATTCTCCCGCATGGGAGAGAGATAGCTAGTGAGAGATAGAGACAGACAGCATGAGAAAAGAGAGAGAGACCCACGCGAGGAAAAACAAAAATTTGAGTGAAAATGTAAAATCAGACGAGCGCATTTTAGGAAGTATAAAAATTTATTTTCAGTGATCCGTCTTCAGATTTAGAAATGTCCATCTTGATTTATAAAAGATCTGACATTTGCTTGACTAAGGTTTTCAATATCTGTTATTTAATGTAATTTCCCTAATAAAAATTGTGCTTTTCACTTCCAAACGGATTTTTGCTGTAATTTTCCCAAAAAGGGCATTAAAGCTTTGTCCAAAAAAACAAAGTCATAATTGCATCACGAGCATCACACTGTAAACGACGTCGTGTTCATCTCCTGTCATCTGGGGCCAACTTGCTCCGCCAAACGTGTCCAGATGGATTCATCTCTAATTTGTGCGATCTCACATGACGAGGGATTCTCCGGTCACTCAAATAGATCTGTTTGGTCCCCGAGAAGAAAAAAATAGAAAAAACACTAACACGAAGACGGAGGGACTTTATCAAAAAAAGGGAAAAGAAGAAGGCGAAGGAACTTGAGGATCTTAGACATACACGAGAAAGAACTGAACTTCACAAGAATGTAAGCAAGAAAAAGAGGTTTTTTTTTTTTTTTCTCCTTTAATGTTTCCTTGAAAATTAGATTTCATTTTAGCGAAATCAATCCATGAGAATTCATTTTATTCTCACTGAAAATTCTCTCTGAGGTCAAAGAGGCGACCCATTTACACACGCACACACACACACACACATATATATATATATATATATATAATACACTCGTACACTTGTATTGATGATAGTGGGTAGTACATTTTTTACTGTATCGGCGAACTTATTAATATCTTATTTCGTGCTTGAATATTGTATATCGTAGATGTTCATTTCCGGCAATACTTCTTTTTTTTTTTCAAATCAATGGTTTTATTGTTATGGTTATCTGGCAAGTTTAGTTTAGCTTTAATAACGAGAAGCTATATTGATTTTTCGAATATAATGAACAAGAAAAATACAGAAAAAAAGGATTTTTGCTGCACAGGAAAGCTTACCACAAAAATCAGTTATTTCCGTTGAATTATTGTTGCACAGGGACTGTGATTAAAAAAGGATCATCATAAGTTGTCATGATTTAGTGTAAGATCAACGTTTCTCATTTTTTTCTTTCTTTTTTTTTTTTTCATTATAATTATTATTAGTGAAGTGGAGGTATAAGATGGATGATAGCTGTGCTGTTTGTGCGGAGGCACTCCAATGGGTTGCATATGGATCCTGCGGCCACCGGGAGGTCTGCTCTACATGCGTCATTCGACTCCGATTCATCTGCAAAGATCGTCGTTGCTGCCTGTGCAAGAGCGAGTCTAGAATCATTTTTGTCACCAAGGTTATCAAATTTGATTGTCCTTTTTCTTGGATTTCTGATAAACTATCAAGCCTACCTTTTTTATGTTACGTATCATATAGATTCAATTAGAATGGCTATGCTATTATTATGGTAACCTTGAGATTGCTAACTGAACCTTGAGGACATTTAAGTATTGGATAACAAGTTTATTGCAAAGTAAAAATGTCGGATAACAAGTTTATTGCAAAGCAAAAATGTCATCTTTCTTGTCATTTGAACTATTGATGCTCTTATTGCTTCGATTATTTTTTTTTTCCTTGCACCAATTTGGTTCTTATTTCCTTTAACAATTATCCAGGCATTAGGAGGTTATACAAGGATGATAAATGACTTTGCGATTTTTCCAGCTGATCCAACGGAGGGTCAAGTTGGGACGTATTGGTATCATGAGGGAACACAAGCATATTTTGACGATTTGGATCATTACAAGATGATAAAGGCCATGTGCAGGTTGTCATGTAGTGTTTGTGATAAAACAAACGAAAGGAGCGAGGGGTTCAAGAGGAAAGGGGACTTTAAGAATGTTGAGCAGCTGAGAAGCCACTTGGTTCATCGACATAGGCTGTTAATGTGCAATTTGTGTTTGGAAAGTAGGAAGGTGAGATAGATTTAAATTATACCATAATTACCATTATAACGTATACGATTATTTGATGACTGTCTTTCATCATCTGCTTCTAAACAAAATGCACTTAAAGGATATGACAATATCATATTTCATTATCTCTGTCCGTACTTTCAATTTGCTAGAGTGTTGGTTATATAAAACACAACCAGGTTTGTGGCAATAACTTAGTTTATTTATGCATATACATATACATATACATATCTATGTGTGTGTGAATCGTTTTTTTCTGTTTTATAAGATTGGAGAGTGATCATGGTGGGCCCTAAAATATAAAAATACTCTAGCCTGGTATTTTCCTTTATGAAGCATGCATATTTGCGCTTAAAATTGTTCTGTGATATCTAACTTTAAATTATCAAGCAGATTTTCATATGTGAGCAGAAGTTATACACTAAAGCACAATTAGATCAGCATATAAAGACTGGTGACTCAGAGGTTGATGGCAGTGAAACTGAAAGAGGAGGATTTATGGGACATCCTATGTGTGAATTTTGCCAAAACCCTTTTTATGGAGAAAATGAGCTATACTCGCATATGTCAACCGAGCATTATACATGCCACATATGCCAAAGGCAAGTTTGAGTTTCTATTTTTATTTTTATTATTTTTTTTCATTTTAGATGTTAACATATACTTTGATTTGTATTAGCTTGCACTTTGGTTCATATAATTTATCTTGCTTAATGCAGGCAGCATCCGGGACAGTATGAATACTACAAAAACTATGATGACTTGGAGGTTAGTTGTTTTCTATTTTCTTTAATTGCTGGCTTCAATGCTGTTCTAACATTTGTTTCATAGCTGAAATCAAAGTTTATATTGCAGATCCATTTTCGTCAAGCACATTTCTTGTGTGAGGATGGGGCTTGCCTGGAAAAAAAATTTGTTGTCTATGCAACTAAAACTGAAATGAAGGTGACATCTTTTTCACATGCTCCTACTATCTCTCTCTTTCTTTTTTCCTTTCTTTCTTTTCTTTAAATCGGGCAAAGTTTTACTTGTTCTGCATTGTAGAGTTTTCTGTCTCATGATAACCTAAAATTCTTGTAGAGGCATAATGCCATGGAACATGGAGGGCGAATGTCTCGCAGCAAGCGTA
Source organism: Artocarpus heterophyllus (assembly GCA_025403435.1). Classification (NCBI taxonomy): domain Eukaryota; kingdom Viridiplantae; phylum Streptophyta; class Magnoliopsida; order Rosales; family Moraceae; genus Artocarpus; species Artocarpus heterophyllus. Next base: position 14,947,301 of record CM046337.1, read on the forward strand.
TCGCTGCCCTTCAGGTTATTATTTCACTTGAATTCTTGAATCGAGTGTTAGATTCTTCTGCATTCTGGATATGGTTGCTGTATTTATTGTTGTAACTGTGTCAAGCTTTCTATATCTATACCAGATACCAATCAGCTTTCAGTATCGGCTTAGTACTCAGCAAGACCGTCGTGGAAGAGGACGTAGATTTCCTTCTGATTTGACCAATAATCAACTCCTGTCTATTCAAGCTAATCTTGAGACAAGCAATGCAGAAAGTTCTTGTGACTCTTCATCCAGTGCCGGACCAGTTTCTAATCACAGAGAAACAAGTGAATTTCAATCAGTTGGCTCCTTTGAGGTATTAGCTACTACAGATTGTGAGCCGTCTTCAGCATCCTCTCATGCTCTAAGGCAGAACACCAGGACTGCCCAGCTAGAAGATTCATCCTTTCCTCCACTTCCTGCGGCTCCAAGCCAAGGTAAAAAGAAAACAAGAAATGCTTTTGGAGAATTAGGTGGGAACTCTATGGCAAGGCTTCTTCATCATCAAAACAATGCTGCTCTAACAATTCGTAATACTTCTCCTGCTTGGCCTGCAGTAAATTGTCCGCCTAACTTGTTAGTACATAGTTCTCAGCAGTTAAGGCCTGTTTCGAATTCTGGGCTTCTGTCATCGTCTAGTTCCCCCAGTATTATCCAGAGTAGGTCCACAACAATGAGTCCAAATTTGTCTCCATCTTATCAAAGCACTGCTTCAGTGAAACATGCCAAATCTAATGAATTTCCATCATCTGGCACTGGTAGCTCATCGAGGAACTCCACTACCAAGAATACGGTTACCCACTCTGCTTCATCGTTGAACCTTACCGGCAGAGGGTTTTTTGACAACCCTGTCTCTAGTTTCCCACCTGTTTCTGCTGCTCTAACTGGTAAAGCGACTACAAGTAGTCACACTTTGCCCAAGGCAGAAGATGTTAATGCTGCCAATAAGTCTCTTGTGGGAAGAATCCACATTGCTTTGGAGCATGATGAAAAGAAATTCGCTGCATTTAAAGAAATATCTACAAAGTATCGGCAGGATTTGATCAATGCAGAAGAATATCTTGCCTGTGTGTGCCAGTTTGGCTTGTCTCATCTTGTTCTTGAACTAGCAAAACTCTGTCCTGATCCAAAGAAGCAGAGGGAGCTTGTTGAGACTTACAATTTTAACACAAGGAGCTGCAGTTCTCACGAGAATAATTTGGGCAATGACAGCGGTCTGTCAAAGAACAGGAAAAGTTCCAAGAAAGGCAAGGAGAAATGTGAAGAGAATGAAATCAGTACTTCGAAGGATGTTTTGGCAGATAGTATTATTAGCAGCATGAAGAAATTGGAATTAAATTATAAGAGCCTTTTAGACCGTGCAGATGTTTTATCCAGGGACGGTCACCAATCCGCCAAAGGCAAATCAAAGATTCTGGTTGACGATGAGCAGAGCCAGAATGGTTCTCAATCAAATGGTGATAGCTCCAAGAAAAGTTTGGGGAACGGCGGAGCATGCAACAAGCAACGGAAGAAGACATCAAAGTTCCTTAGAAACCGACTTGGTAATGATGCTGCAGCAGTTGTAGAGCATGGTGGTTCCAATAGCGGTCCCGATACGAACGAGGAAAAAATAAACGAAGATAAGGATCCACCCGAAGGGTTTTCAGCTCGTGGGGTTTGGCAAAATGGGGGTGGCCGGAGACTTGTGGCAATGACCGCGGGAAACCGTAGAAAACGATAAATATGTCACATGAACAATTTAGACAACAGTTCTTTTAAATCTGTAAATGATCATACTCCAATCTATGGATGCTTCATTTGGGTATGTAATCTGTGATGGTTAGTGTCTAATCCTTGGCATGTAGCGTCATGTCATAATGTTTTTCTTTTTTGGCACTCTTGTTCTTCTTTAGATATTGGCCGCCCCAGACTCGTCTCTTCATATCACATTTACACAGCTCCAAAACCACAAGCGATTCGGTTCATCCTTTATGATCTATGCGCTTTCATTAAGAAAATTTCAATCTAGTATCTTGTGTTATATCGAAATATGTTGTTGGTATTTATGTTTTAGAATATTTTATATCGTTACCTCGACTTTTGATAAAATTCTTTTTTAATATCCAGAGGCCTTTTTTTTAGGAGACAAAAAGACACAAAAAATGCACATTTAATGCCAAAGAAATGATTAAAAAAGATTTTTTAAAAGATTGAGGTATTGATACAAAATATTTTAAAATATGGGATACGCATATTTCAATCTAACATAAGATACTATTATGAAATTTTCCCCTGTTTCATCACCAAAACCATATTCACAAAATCAAGATGATAAAATTTTAGAGCTTAGTAAATATTAAATATGACCCTAAGGAGAGAGACAATGACGCCTTCATGACTAGTAACAATACCGGAGAGAGAGTGTGTTTGCACTTTCTTTAAATTGAGAATTTGGCAGAGAAAATAGATATTTTGAAACTTGCACGAGGCAAGAACCAATCAATTATGTAGCGTCCATTTGGTTCATAGGTTGAAATTCAGGCGATTAAATTTTTTTTGTTGAAACTGTAAAATATGAGTGAAGCTATTTAAATTTCGATCCGAATTTGCGTGGATACACAGAGAAACTGTAAATTTGAAACGGGAAAAAAAAAAAAATGCAAGTCTCATGAAGCAAGTCAAAGGAAACTTTATGTCCGACTAAAGCAGACTCAGTCCATTTCAGACTGGGGGAGAGAGGGTAAGCGAAGAGAATAAATAACATGGTTCAAATAATCAAAACTCAAAACAACCTTCCATAGATATTGAAAGCAGCTTTCATACTGCAAGATTGCTTTGATTACAATTCAAAAATCAACAACTTTTCATTTATATGCCCATCAAAGAGAACAAAATTTTTTAAGGAAAGAGAAGGGAAAAAAAAAAAAAAAAACACGATGACAAGCAGAGCAATAGAGCAACTCATGGGCCCAATGCAGCTGGAAAGCAGATGCATATTATTTGAGCAATGGACAGGCTTTAAAAATTCCTGTCTAGTCTTGAGGCTTTTCCCACTTGAGAGGCTTCACCACTTCCCAAGTGAAGTCAGGGTCATCTCTCCCAAAATGGCCATAAGCAGCTGTCTTCAAAAACCTTCCATTGCCACCCCTCTTGAGGTCAAGGTTAATGGCAATCATTCCAGGCCTGAAATCAAAGTTCTCCTTCACAATCTTGAGGATCTCCTTGTCTGGAATCCTCCCAGTGCCGAAAGTGTCGACAAACACCGACAATGGCTCGGGGACACCAATGGCGTACGAGACCTGGACAATGCACCTGCGAGCAAGCCCGTTGGCGACAATGCTCTTGGCAGCCTGCCTAACAATGTAGGCACCACTCCTGTCCACCTTAGTAGGGTCCTTTCCAGAGAATGCACCGCCACCGTGAGCCCCCCAACCACCGTAGGTGTCAATGATGATTTTTCGCCCCGTTAGACCTGCATCTCCGTGAGGCCCTCCAATGACGAAACGGCCTGATGGGTTAAGATGGAAGATGGTCTTCTCGTCGAGGTACTTCTCGGGGATCACAGGCTTGATAACGTGTTCTTTGAGGTCGGCAGCAATCTTATCATTTGTGACAGTTTCATCATGCTGTGTGGAGATGAGAACCGTGTGGACGCGGACAGGAACCATGGCACCATGGTCATTGATGTATTCAACAGTAACTTGTGTCTTGCCATCGGGTCTCAACCACGGGCAGGTCCCGTTCTTGCGAACTTCAGTGAGACGGGCACCAAGCTTGGTGGCGAGAACATGGGTGAGGGGCATGAGGTCGGGAGTCTCATCAGTTGCATAGCCAAACATGTGACCCTGGTCACCCGCTCCGATCTCCTCAGGGGGCTTGGTCAGGTGACCGTGCACACCCTGCGCGATATCAGGGCTCTGCTGTTCGAGGTAAACCAGGACTTTGCAGTTGTCAGCATCGAGACCAACATCATCGGAGACAAATCCAATGGAACGGCAGGTGTCGCGCACAATTTTCTCGTAGTCAACCTTGGCTTTGGTTGTAATCTCTCCAAACACCATCACCATGTTAGTCTTTGTACAGGTTTCGCAGGCGACCTTGCTTTCGGGATCTTGTTCGAGGCAGGCATCAAGCACGGCATCGGAAACCTGATCACAGAGCTTATCAGGGTGTCCCTCGTTCACAGACTCGGAAGTATACAGGAAAGTATCCATATTTTCTCAAGCTGCAAATCAGAGAAACTAATCTCAGCCTAACATTCCTAAAATTAGATCAATCAAAAAGTTTTATTAGCAAAATCACATGT